>JBBBDQ010001439.1:4082500-4405000 GCA_037127315.1 Ascarosepion bandense | reverse complement strand
TTACCTTTATTGCAGTTTCATTAATGAAAGAATGAAGAAAATTTAGGGTGATTCGGACGAGTTCATCTTTGCTTCCTTGCTTGTAAAATTTTGCAAAGTAATAACAAAAGAACCATTCTATTTTCATTTAGAATTATCCACTTGACAATAAATAGTAAAAATGGTATGAAATACATCCTTTCTTATAAAAATTGGGGTGGCCTAATAATTATTGCTGGTAGTGTGTATACACAAACACACGCACATACAAACGTACGAGAATCTTTAGAATGGATTTTTTATTAATCCAACAGATTTTTATCACTTCAAATGTTATCTTTAGTATATATTTTTTCTCATATTTGAGTAGGCAGCCAATTTATATATTAAACACTGTATTTATTTATTTTTCATGTTCAAATGAAAATAAATATTCTGTTTAATAGATAAACAGAGAACCTACGCAAATATGAGAAATATATACATAGATATACCTTTCATATGAGAGAGATATGATTGAATATGTGAATGTCATAGATTGTAGGGTTGTGTAAATTTCAATCATTTTTATAAAAATTTTCGTGGTCATGAAAATATTTTTATGCTCTTTAGTTCCCATAATTTAGTTTTTGCAAAGAATTATCAATTTTGCAATTTGCCCTGGGCCTTCCTTCAAATAGTAAAAAAAAATCTTTTCAGATATTCAGTTACATGGAAAGTTTGTTTCTACCGACTTCACTTGCAAAAACAATTTTAGAAAATTCTCCACAAGAATGAACACAAATAAGAATTCTTTGCATTTTTCAGATTCCATTTGCGAGTGGATTTATTTTCTTTTAGTTTGAAAAAGGGGAGTTTTATTCTTGGCTACAGCAAATATTGAACTGTTCTAAAATTCTCTAAAATGTTTACAGGTTAGGGTCATTGTTCTTGTAAATAAAATATAGCATGACTTTTGAGATTTCCTTTTCCTGGGTGGGTACCATGATTTTGTTTTTAAACATTCAGAGCACTACTCAAAACTTTTGTGGGTAATAATTTTTATCAGTTACCATTCAGTATACCTTTCTCAAGCTATGACATCTGTCAGAATAAAAAAATGAATTTTTTTAAATACAAAGTCAAATACAGTGTATCTAGAAAGTCTGTATGAACTCTAAAAAATTTATAACTTTATTTATCAATCAGTTAAGTGCCATACGTGATACACGCTTGGGCGATCATGTCTCGAAAGAGACATGACTGACTGGGCAGGAGATTATCCCGAAGTAGGTGGCCATTGCTTTCTGCGGTAGACTGGTTGCCGACCAAGGCTATAGAACCCAATCTGTCCTGCTATTTAACCCATAACTGGAAGGAAGAGACGGATTAATACCCTTTCCCAAGGGTATTTGCGTGTAAGTGAATACAATGGATTCAACTGGAATTTGAACTCGGCTCCCCGGTTTCTCATTCCGAGCCGATATCCACTGTACCACAACGCACATCCACAGCAAAGTTAACAGAGACAATTTAAAAAACTAATTTTTTGTGACACTTTTTGATTGGATACCTAGGACCATTGCACTCTAGTGACACGTATCTGACCAATGAAACCATACCTCAATCAACATACCGTCTCTTAGATTTTTAAATCATTCATCTTTAAAGAATTTCTGAAAAAGCTTGTTAAAGTGAAACATGTTAGATTAAAGACACTTTTTCCTACTTGTTTCTTTACTTATTCTTTTCATATTTATATATATATATATTTTTTTAATGTAAAATCAATTTTTCACTTTAACTGAGCAGGTTCATGCTGACTTCTAAGTTTAGTGAGGACACTCTTATGATGTCTTCATGCATTGGAGCTGGGCTTTATTACTGTTGCATCATAAAATAAAAGCAAAAAACCCAGCCAAGATGAATGAAGACATCACATTTTATTCATCTTTTTTCATTAGGCAACAGCAAAAGAACAGTTCCAATGAGTGGAGACAATATAATAGTTTCATAATGAAACTTCAAAGTTGGCATGAACCTGCTCAGTTAAAGTGATGAATTCTTTTAACTAAAACTATCAAGCTCTATCTCTACTCTGATATTAAGAACTTTATGATAAAAACCTGCTTGCCAAAATACCTTTTATCAGTTAAACTACTAAAAAACAACAACCTTAGTGCCAAAAACTATCACAAATCACCACCATATATATATATATATAAAATAAAATAAATATTAATAAATATTAATTGGGATCGGGTTTTTGGAATTTATCTACCTGCTTTTCCTTTTGGATTAAAGTTATATAAAAAAATATACATCTATATATGAGTATCCAAGTGAATAAGGAATGAAGAAAATATTAGCAATGTTCAAAACATTAATTTAAAACAGCACTCAATATAGAAATAGAGCTATGAATATTTATTATAAATTATAATTTAGAACATGTACAAATTGCAATCTACTACAAAGTGTACATTTTGTTTTGACAATGAAAGGACAATGTCTCATCAGGTAGTAAACGCTATCTTTTTCTTAAAAAAATACCGTTTTAAAATCTTTTCATTTTCTCTGACTCTCATATCACTATCCCCTTGCATGAGGTGAACTGATTATACATGTATATGTATATATATATATATATATATATATACACACACACAAAAGGAAAACTTATCTTAGCCGACATGTGTCATCCTCTGAGGGACTTTATCAAGACAAATGCATTTGCATTGATAATCTCACAGAGGACAAAATGTGTCACTTAAGATAATTTTTACTTTTGTCTTTATTCATATTTTCCTTTGAAAGACACACTCTATTTGAAATTTTTACACACACACACACACACACACACACACACACACATATACATATATATATATATATATATATATATATATATATATATAAGCAACTGCAGATGTTTGTGAAGCTAGGATTGTATTTTCAAAAGTTAAAAATAATTTTATTTTTCAAATTTCAAATCATGTCCACATTTTTATTTGATAATTGAAAATAGATGCAAATTGCATATTCAAATTATAGGAAGTCGAGGAGAACCATGACCGTCTACATCCTGCAAAGAAATAGCACACCAAAAAATAATACAAATCACATATTCAATTCTGTTTTATTGCAGACAGTCTGGAATTAATGGAAGGAGACAAGTTTCATGATGTCAGTGTTTTGTAAAAATTTTCCTAATTCACTCCATTCCATTATTTTCTGGAAGAAAGCCAGAAGATATCTTTCTGTCTGTGTTTCACTTTTTAACCTCCTGATTTTCTAACATGAACTTATGGTCAAAATTTGAACATTCAGAAACTAACTTGCCAATTTAACTGTTGTCTTCTTCACTTTAGCTCAAGAGTTATTTTGCCAATAATTCCAAAGAGTTTTTGGTCACTACAAATTTGGTTAGTACAGCAACTTCCGTTCCTGAAAAAGATTTATGTTTGTCACCTTAATGATGTCTGTGGCAATGGTCGACTTCTTTTAAATCTTCTTTTACTGTTCGGTCATTTTTTTCTTATCCTTTGGTGGATTACTAAACAACACCCAGCAATGCAAGGCATTTATAGTTATTGGCACTTGAACTGTCACTGTCAATGTGCATTATCTCTAAAATTTCATGATAAAAGGTCGATCAAATTCATTTTATAACTACAACCAATAGTGAGCTTTAAAGACGAGCACTTTTTTGTCATGAATCACTAAATATGGCCTCAATTCTGTTTCTTGAAAATAAAATTAGACTTTAATCAGAGATTTTTATTTGACTAATTTTATATAACTGGTTAAACCTGAAGTTTGGTTTCATGCGTTTCTAATATATATGACTATAAAATAATATTAACAGCCAGAAATTAGAAACTAGGACTGACTTATAATTCCATTTTTCTTTTAGTTTTTACTATTCCCCACCAGTGAACACCTGGGAGATTTGTTTTCATGCCTTTCTAATATAAATAAAATAGTACTGACAGTCAGAAATTAAAAAGTAAAATTATTTTGATGATAAAATTTTACTTTTATTTTTTACTGTTCCCTTCAGGAAATACCATGTTGTTTGTGGTTCATGACTCTTCAGTCAGTCAGTCAGTCAGTTAAGTGCCATATGTGATACACGCTTGGGTGATCATGTCTCTTTAGAGACATGACTGACTGGGCAGAAGATTATCCCGCAGTAGGTTGCCATTACTTCCTGCAGTAGACTGGTTGCCAACCAAGGCTATAGAACCCAATCTGTCCTGTTATTTAACCCATAACTGGAAGGAAGAGACAGATTAATACCTTTCCCAAGGGTATTTGTTCATAAGTGAAGGCAATGAATTCAGCTGGAATTCAAACTCGACTCTCCAATTTCTTGTTCCAAGCCAATATCCAATACTCTTCAGTAGATATGACTAAAAATAAAATTTTTCACTGTACTCTGCTAGGAAATAACTAGAGAGGTTGGTGTTCATGCCTTTCAATAAAATAGTACTGTCAGTCATAAATTAAAATGTATAATTGTTTTTATGATTTCAGATATCTTGTGTTTTTCACAGTTCCCCCTCAAGGAACACCAGGTATTCTGAGTTCATGCCTCTCCAGTAGATCTGACTAAAAATAGAAATGACAGAAATTAGAAAGTACAGTTCTTTTGATGATTGCATGTTTTAGTAAAAAAATACTAGAGAAAACCATTAACATCAAAAAATTGCAATATGAACTCTGGTAAAAAAATAGGGTTACTGGACATTAGGTTTATAAGTCTCAAAAATTCAGTTGTTCTTGTCCTTAAAGGACTCATGGCCCAGTGGATATAGACATTGGTTAGTTCCTGTGACTTGAGTTGTGAGTTCAATACCAGGTTACAGCAGTGGTTAACAAGTAACTTACAGAGTGATAATTCATGATTGTAATAAAGAGTTTGGTTTGAAATTTCTAGCACTTGAAGGTAAGGTAAGGTCAGGTCAGGTCATTGTAGAAATGGCAGCAAAGATGAGGACAATAGTTCAAATAATGTAAATACTACCTCATCTCAGAAATATAGACAAATGCATGTTTTTCTATTTTTCCTACAAAAATAAGAAATTTACACATATTATTTTTATTGTGTTTATTTGTCAATTACTATATTTTTATTAGTATTTCTATTACTTTATTTCTGATGCTTTTATTACAAATGTCATGGCATCTTTTTATTATAATTAACAAGTAGTAAGAAAAAAGCACCTAGTAAGATTTAAATTTACAGCCCTTATCACTGGTAGCTTACTTTTCTATTGTACTTTCTTTGTTGATTAATCTACAAATGTCAAGTAGTGTTATTCACATTTATCAACAGTGAAATTTTTTTTCTTCTTCAAATATCACTATATCACCATCCTGTATATTTAATGGTTGCATTAGTAACAGTATTCAGATTTTTAAAATGAAGCCTTGTCGGGTGTTATTAATTATTGAGTCATGTGTCTTTTGCTTCTATTAAAGAAGAAAATGAAGAAAAAGCCTTCAGCAAGATAATTTTTACTCTTTAAAGTCTTTTTCTACATTTCAATCTGCATTGCTTTTTAGCACTTTCACTTCTGCAGTGTTATACCATTGTTACCTTTGCTCCGCTGGGGTCCATTTTCAGGAAAATAGGAAATTGTCATTTACTGAAAATAATAGACTATAAAGATTCTTATTTTGGTTTTGACCAAATACTCTGAAATATGTGGCTTACGGCCATATTAAGTTAAATACACTGGTTCTCACTCAATCACCAAAGTTAAGCAACATTGAGCCTGGTCAGTACTTAGATGGGTGACTGCTTGGGAATACCAGGTGCTGTAAGCATTTAGTGACGGGTGTGCATTCTGGTGCAGTGGATATCAGCTCAGAAAGAGAAATCAGTGAGCTGAGTTTGAATTCCAGTTGAATACCCTGCATTCACTTCAGCACTGGTACCTTTGGGAAAGGTATTAATCCGTCCCTTCCCTCCAATTATGGGTTAAATAACAGGGTAGGACTTGGGGACCCTGCTTTTAAAAACAAAACTCAATGAATCTTGATACTTGAAAAAGAAAAATTATTACTAGACACAAAACTTATATAAAAACAACAATAAATTGTTGAAAGATTAAGGTATTACCAGCAATAAATAAATAAAATTTAGTTGGCAATAAATGACCCACTGAGGTTGATATGCCATAAAAACAAAACAACCAACAACTGAAATATGTACTAATCTAAATGACGCACAATATAATAAATACATGTCACAAAACAGGGAGTATTGTATTGTCGTCTTGTGGCCTTGGCCGAGATAGAACTCACTACACCCCTCAAGTATTCCCTATGCATTTGGAACCCTGGCACAGTTTGCAGCGAAATTCATAATCTTGTCAAATAGCTGAATACTACCAAGGGTGTTTTTATTGTGACACCAACACTAAATGGGTTGCCTCCAGGCTCCATCCTGTTATTTAACCCATAACTGGAGGGAAGTGATGGATTAATACCTTTCCCAAGGGTACCAGTGCTGAAGTGAATGCAGGGTACTCAACTGGAATTTGAACTCGGCTCACCGATTTCTCTTTCCAAGCCAATATCCACTGCACCACAATGCACATCCATCACAAGATGCTTACAGTACCTGGTATTCCCAAGCGGTCACCCATCTAAGTACTGACCAGGCTCAACATTGCTTAACTTCGGTGATCGAACGAGAACTGATGTATTCAACGTGATATGCCGTAAGCATATAGTATTGCATACTATTGTATGTCTATGCTGGTTTGCAAATAGTACTAAATACTGAACTAACAAGCTTGTATAAATTGATGGTAGAGCAAGGAATAGGAGGAACTGTAAAAAGTGTTCTTAGCTAGGTTTTGTGTTGAGGTACACCCGATAAATATTGATAATCGAAAAAAATCGGGTTAGAGAAGGAGTGGTTCAATTTTAATCAAATTTGATACACTCATAGACAAAGATATGAGAAACAATATTCAGAAGGTTCAAGGTTGCAGTTCTTACAATAGTGCAGAAAATTGATAATATATATATATATATATATTCTCTAGACATATTCTATTAAATATAAGAGACAATGAATGTCTATTATGTTTAATCATGAGCCGTTCTAAACGTCGTATTTTTGCTTTAATTTCAGTTGAAAATAAAGACAAAAATTCTCCAACATTTGGATAATTATTTATTGGTTTTCTTCTAAGCTTTCATTGTCTCTTATATTTAATAGAATATGTCTAGAAAATTACTTGCTGCCTCGATATACTAAATATATATATATATATATATATATATATATAAGGCAAGATGTTTGTGTGTGTGTCTGTTTATCTGTCTGTATGTCCTTTATACAAATCCACAATTTTTATCTGATTCTCACCACACTTCAAAATTTGACTTACATCCATTCATTTTTCTTTCAGTCTATGGTTTTGCTTTAACTGGAAACAACTATTGCTTTTTAGTCTTTCGTGCTAACCTCCAAAGAGTCTGAGCTCCAGGACCATGGATTAGTTTTAAAGCTTTCATTACACCTGAGCAACGCCGGGCTATACTGCTAGTCTTATCATAATAAAAAAAAATAACAGGAAAGAGTAAAATAATTCAACCAAAAATATGAAAGTTATTCCCCCCAAATAAAACTATTTCATTTTTCTGAATTGCTGTTGTAGTTTGCAAAGAATGCTATAGTAGAACTACAAATTTTGTATTCGTCTATATTTCTGAAATGAGGTAGTATTTACACTATTTACATTATTCAGACTATTGTCCTCATCTTGGTTGATATTTGTACAATGTTTTGACTGTTGTATGCCTTGTATGGCCTTCTTCGAATGTTTAGAATTTTGAACCGAACTCTTTATTACATTCACTAGGGTATATCATTCTAATTCCTTGTGTGAAGCCTCTTATGATAGTCATCTTTTGGTAGCTATCTCCCTCTAACCTGACTCTTTAAGTTACTTGTTCACCACTGCTCGAGGCTGGCAGAACTAGCAAAAGAGGCTTTGCACAAGGAATGAGAATTATATATACAAGGGATCATAACAAATGTTTGGTTCAAAATTCATGGCACCTGATAAAGGCTGGAGCGTACAATAGCCGAAATGTCATACAAATGAAAACCAAGATGAGGACAATAGTCCGAAAAATGTAAATAGTGTACAAATTTTGTAGCTTACCATTAATTATTTGACAACAGTCAAGTTTCACTAGTTGCTTTTTTAGGTTATCAAATATCAGTGGTGTTGCATGATGCAGTAACAACCCAACAAAACACTTCTGACCCACTTATTATACACCTACTATGTCTTTTATATACTATGCATGGGCAGAAACACAAACAGAATAAATGCAAATAGAATATTTGATTAAATTCTGGTTGTATTATAAGGTGGTCAAGATGATCATGTAGACAGTCAGTTCATACAGACAAGGTGATGACTTTTGCCCAGTACTCTAAAAGATAAAGTGAAGAAATTTAACCAAGTTTGTTGGAATAACTATAACACGATAAGAGTGATAGAAATAGGAGGAAAGGGGAATTGTAAATAAACTGATTTGATCAAATTCTGGTTAGTGTAAAAAAACTGCCGGACAACTTGAAATCAGGATTGCCCCTGTAATATATTATAATATTTATCAAATTATTTAATAAAAAATGTTTTGAAATAATAATAATTATATCAATTATATAATAATTATAAAATTATATAATAATAATAATCTATATATAAAATTCTGTGACTTCTGTTAGTTCATTTGTATGTTTGTCACACACTCTGAAATGGCCATACATTGTCCGATTGAAACCAAATTAAAAATATTTTTTTTTACCATGAAGTCCTATAAAGTTAAATTAAAGAAGTTATTAAACTGTGAAATAGAGTCTTTTGTCAAAGTATTTTTTTCCAAACAAATCCGTTTATTCAAATTTCATTGATTGGTTTGTGAAATTGAACGAAATGTAGAATTTTTAAATCTTGACAAAAAATGTTAGCGATGATTTCAACAATAATGTTGTAAACATTTCAACATGCATCGGTATACTGCAAAAACATTCTAGTATTATATTTTACTAGAAATACCTGTGAAAATTACATGCTTTTCCTATTTGGAATTTCTGATGTATCCTAATTTAATGATTGAATAAACCCATGGTGTGTTTATTTGCATTTGCGACAGTATGTATGTATGTGTGTGTCTGTGTGTGTGTCTGCATGCATAATTTACTTGCATATTAATTTATTGTTAATTCTTGAGGCCCGTACATTTAATTGAAATTTTACCAGCATGATAAACTAAGCAGTTGAGTTTGTCCACTATCCAACAAAGTGAATATTTGGCATTATGGCAATTTTAGCATGACCCACCCCCATTTGGCCTGAGAGATTTAACACAGATTTTAGCCTCTTCCTCTACCAAAGTTAGCATAACTAACATCACTCTTGCTTTAATACTTGCTCAAGGACTCACTAGAAAACTTTGCCTGTCTTAATGTATGTGGGTAATTTTGATCACTTTTCTGAACTTTTGCTTTTTTTGTGTCAGAAAACTAATGAAAGTGTGCATCACATTGTCAAAGGCTGCACTCAGCTG
This sequence comes from Ascarosepion bandense, assembly GCA_037127315.1. Lineage (NCBI taxonomy): Eukaryota > Metazoa > Mollusca > Cephalopoda > Sepiida > Sepiidae > Ascarosepion > Ascarosepion bandense. Next base: position 4,395,433 of record JBBBDQ010001439.1, on the reverse strand, counting down.
ACACAAAAAGCATACAAATGATGTACTAACCAAATAACCCTGAGAATACATTGGGAACTATATAGAAAACTAGCTGTGTAGCCCGGTGTTGCTCAGGTGTAGTGAAAACTTTAAAACTAATCCATGGTCCTGGAGCTCAGACTCTTTGGACATTGGCACAAAAGACTAAAAAGCAATAGTTGTTAAAGCGAAACTGTAAACTGAAAGAAAAATGAATGGATGTAAGTCAAATTTTGATTTCCTAGTATTGATATCAAATTTTCTGCACTATTGTAAGAACTGCAACCTTGAAACTTCTGAATATCATTTCTTACGTCTTTGTCTATCAGTGTATCAAATTTGATTAAAATCAGACCTCTCCTTCTATAACCCGATTTTTTCGATTATTGATTTTCGATATTTATCTGGGGTACCTTAACACAAAACCTAGCTAAGAACACTCGCAGATGCTTATAGTACAACTGTGTAAATTTTCAAGACAATCAGTTCAGCTGTTTTGGAGTTTATAGGTAACGGACACACACACACACACACACACACACACACACACACACACAAAGTTCCATTTATAAATAAGTTTACATATGGCTTAAAGCAATGGTGTGGGCATTTGCCACTGTCATTTTCACTGATGAATTATAATTCTGTATTTTTTTAAATGATAATGGCTTTCTATATCTGGAGAAATCCACTTGTGAATTACAATTAGAAATGCATTAAGAAAAGTATGAAATTCATTCAATCTGAGAGAATTTGGAGTTGTATGTCTGTCTCTCATGCTGGAAAGATCCATTTTTTAAAAAGGTCACATGATGCTGCTATCAGGATCTCCTAGCTCATTTTCTTATCCCATACATTAAGGGAAAGTTTAAGGACAAGTTTAAGGACAATGGATTACTTTTGCTTCAGTCTGTGCAGTGAAATCTACAAAAGAATTGTTTAGGGAAAAGAGGATAACTGCTCTTGATTGACTTGCAAATTGACCAGAAGTAAATCCAATAAAAATTGATGGGGAATAATCAAGAGACAATTAAGAAAATACTATTCATGAAATCTTGACAAATTGAGGCAAGTCATTACTGAAGTGTGGACATTGGTGACATCAGAGGACTGTCATAGATTAATTGGTTTGTTACCACAATAAATGAAATAGTAAATGCAAAAACCGTTACAATAAAATATTAGTGTACTTATACTATTCTTGAATACTATTTGTGAATAAATACTTTATCATGTCAGTTAAATAAACATTAGATTATTTTTTATGTCAAATTCATATACTCTTGTGGGTAAACTGTCCATTTTTTAAGGGTTTAAATTAAGAAATATAAAAGATATTTGCAAGAAAAGAAAGAATAATCCATTTTTGGGAATTTGTGTTGTGAAAATGTAGCAACAAATAATGCCTAGGGAATTTTATCCTCTTCAGAAGAAGCTAAACAGAAGAAAATCAAACATGAATTTTTAATTTATTTGTTTAAACATTATTATCTATATCTATATATATATTTTTATCCATATGTACAGGTCTGAATAATTGAGAAATCTTGTTGAGAAAATTTGTGTTTTTTGGCAGAATTCAAACCTGCATCCCCTGAGGGAAACTGTGAACTAATTTGACATGTCTTAGACCACTCAACCATGAAGGATTTGCAGTTACCCAAAGTCCAAAATGATGCTTTTAAACACACACTTTCTTGACTTTTGCAATATTCATATCCATTTTGTTTTTGTATCCTAATAAAAACAAACGTAAACAATGACAATTTATTAACAAAATTTTACAAAATTCATTGCAAAATTGATTAACTATGACATATTTTTAATTCATTTGTTTAAACGTTATTTTTAATAGATATTTATATTTGAGTAGATACTGTTTTTTTTTATAATTAAACAGTATATTTATTTATATCCATCAGGCCAGTAAATATAAATAAATATACTGTTTTTATGGTGGTTAGTTGATAACAGCTTCGTTTTAGAAGCATTGAAATTTACTAGCCATTTCCTACCCCAGACCACTACGGATTGGAGGTCCTTTTCAAGCTCGGCAGCAAGGTTTGCTTTGTCGCCCATACCGGGTTTTTGATTGAGGCGATAGTAGATTGTGGTGTCATTGACGTACATGCCTACTTAGGATCTAAATGCATCAGGGAGATCATTAATGTACATCAGAAAGAGTGTGGGACCTAGGATAGAACCTTGAGGGACGCCTGCGTTCGTATGGTAGTTTTGGGAGGCATGCCCGTTTAATACTACCTTCAATGTGCGGTTAGAGATTTGATTATAAAAAGCAGAGTATCTACTCAAATACAAGTATCTATTAAAAAGAATGTTTAAACAAATTAAAAATATGTCAGAGTTAATCCATTTTGTAATGGGTTTCATAAAATTTTATAAATAAACAAAAATGTATGCTTCTTTATATCACCATCATTTTTATGCTGCTTTCATTCAGGACCTGGCTATCTCAACAACTAGATTGCCAGCAAGGTCTCATCAATTCACAGTTTAATTGCCTAGATGTAACCATAAGTTTTAAGCTAACAGTTTCTTTTCTTGCAATCCTATTAAAAAACATGACCATAATTTTTGAAAGTTTTCACTGTTTTTACTATGGCCATGTATCAGATTGTACTTGTTGAAGGTGATTGATAGTTCTAAAAAGTTATGATTGTTTTAGCATAGCTAACAAGGTATTTAACTATATATTTGGAAATTCTTTATAAAATCCAAACAAGAATCTGCAATGTTATTGGTCCTAACCTGACATCTTGGCATCAGTTGATTTCCCATTATCATAATGTAGCTGTTCTGTACTCTTTTTATAAATACTTTAATGGTAAATGTTCTGATGAATTTTACCCTATGGTATCTATTAAACCCAGTACTAGATTGGCTTGTAGTGCAGTGGATATCAGCTCTGAATGAGAAATTGGGGAGCTGAGTTCAAATTTCAGTTAAATTTGTTGCATTCCTTTATGTACAAATATCCTTAGGAAAGGTATTAATTCGTCTCTTCCCTCTAGTTATGGGTTAAATAACAGAACAGATTGGCTTCTATAGCCTTGGCTGGCAACCAGTCTACCACAGGAAGTAATGGTAACCTACTGCAGGATAATCTTCTGCCCAGTCAGTCATGTCTCTTTTGAGACATGATCACCCAAGCGTGTATCACATATGGCACTTAACTGACTGAATAACAAGAGCAGTTAAAGAAAACAAGCCTCCTCCAAGGCAATATCAACATCATTTCAGCAATTAGCAAGAGATGATTATTAAAATGGAAAAGAATAGTTGCAATGAACTTTCAAGAGTTTATTTTCTAAGCGTTGCCTAGATGTGGCACAAGGCTGAAAGTATGGGGTACCAAGTAAGGATCAAACTCACTACTCAGTTATAACAAGGTCTAGTGAGAAAAGCTTGCTAACCATTACACCATGTCGAGGTGCCCAATGAACTCTCAAGAGTGAAAATACAAAAAATGAATTTGACCATTCTCAAAATTAAATGAATACTTAAAATGATCCATGAAAGGTACAAAAAATAGGAGTAAAAAAAAAAATTGGCAAATTAACCCAGAAACTTTATTCTGTACCAAATCAAACCCAAAATCTAACCAGTTTGTGTCAGTAATGAAGACAATCCCCACTGAAAATTCCATTCAAATCCATCCAGTGAGTCTTGAAATATCTTGTCTATGGAAAAAAAAAAAAACAAATACGACCAACAATTATACTTCTGCCTTAAGGCAGAGGTAATAATTATACTGTATTGATTTAAATTTTACACATTATAATATGTCTATTTCAGTCAAGTAATACAGTGCTGATAGCAGACACAGAAAAGAAACTACAAAACCTCCCACAGAAGGTAGCTGAAGAGAGTGACAAGAAAGGACTACAAAAAACTGCAAGAAAAATGAATGTATGGTCATCAGCAAAAAGAGCAGCCCAAAATGCCATGTACAGGTGGGCGATACTAAAATCAAGCAGGTACAAAAATTTAAATACCTGGGAAGTGTTCTAACAGAAGACAGAAAGTGTGACACAGAGATCTGAAGGCAAATTGGCATGGCAAAGGAAACATTCCAGAAGTTGAGTAGAGTATTAAGAGACAGGAAAATTTTGCTAGAAACAAAGAAAAAAACGTACTGGATTGCTATGTGATGTCAGTTCTTTAACATGGTAGTTAATGCTGGACAATATCATTGAAGACGAAGGAAAAACTTGAAGCAACTGAAATGTGGTTCTACAGAAGGATGCTGCAGATATCATGGATTGAGCATGTGGGCAATGATGAGGTTTTGGAAAGGATGGAAAATAAAAGGAAATTAATACTGAGCATCAGGAAGAGATGGTTAATGTTCCTGGGAGATGCAATGAGGAAGGACGGCTTAGAGAACTTGATACTAACAAGCCAGATAGAGGGAAAAAGAGACAGGGGAAAGCAGCAGATAATATATTTGACAGGCCTGAGCAGGTGAATGACAGAATGGGGGTTGCATGGTATAACAGGAGAAAGCATGCTGAGAGCCACCAGGGATAAGGAGACATAGAAAGCCATGATCACCTACGTCCTGAAAGGACAAGCACAAAGAAGAATAAGAAGAATAAGAAAAAATCAATAAAGATTATCATTGTCATCAGTTCTATAACTGGGTGTAGTTATGGTTTGCTAATCAGCCCTCTCCATATGTGTTGGTTATGCCAATATTCTGAGTCTCTGTGAAGGATCTTCCAATCCACTCAATGACATTTTTTCTTCTGTCTGCTTCTTCTTTTGCTTAAGATAGTATTTTTAAGATGGAAGTATGAAGATTATTGTCTCTTATGTGCCCATAACATTTCAATTTTCTCTTCTTGTTGATGGTTATTCGGACCTGTTTCTTATTTGTTGGTGTCTTACATTGCGTTATTTGTGATGCAGCCTTTATAGGATATGCTTAGGTTGCTTTAGGAGCATCTTCTAAAAATTGGATACTTTGAAGATTTGCAAGCATACTGAAAGATTGAGATGGCCAATACATGCAGCAGTTTCATTTTAAAAAAAGAAGATACATCCCATAAATAAAGGTGGCAACTCTTCCAAGAGCATTTTTTTTCTTGCATTTTATCTTGTTCACAAACACACATTTATCCTATTTGGACATTGCACAGAAATGCACTTTGATATTGCATCCATTTTATCTACATGTACAAAAAAAAGAAGCAGTTTCTTTTATTATGCGCATAAATAAGATGAGCAAGCAACAGTAAAAAAAAGACAAAACAGAAATAAAAAAAAAAATAGCAAAGGTTGTCATTCTATTGTTCTCCTTTCTATCGATCAAGCTGTTTTGAAGAATTTTCCAACTTTATCGAAGCATGTTTTTCTAAGCCTTCTTTTTCTGAATGAAACTCATGTCGTGTATGATACAGTGTTTGATAACTTTGAAAAGGTCAACCTCTACTTCTTCAACTCAAACATCAACAACACTCCCAATCCTAATGTTTCTAAATACAAACACAAAATGCTCAAATAAATACTCCTTATTTTCATGCAATAAGTGTACTCTTCAAAAAGTTGACTGATTTCTCAATCAAATCAAACATCAAAAATATATTTAAGAAAACTAAAAAGTATATTTAAAAAAATAAAAAAATATGTTAAAAAAATAAAAAAATATATTTTAAAAATCTTGTAAAATGATAATGGTGAGATTAGCTGTTTCGTTATAAGGAAACATTCAGCAAACATTGACTGAACAGTTTGCTTTACTGTTGTTTTAAATTTTTAATGTTTCTCTTAAAACTGGTCCTGGATAAACTGCCTCCAGCAGCAAGGCCTCTGATTGGGAGGTTGTGAGGAGCATGGAACCACCACTTAATTGCTGTTGTTCCCAGGTCCACCCTGACCCAGAGTAGTAGCACCGGTTAGGGTCCCAGCTATGGGCAAATAGTTAACCCCCAAACTAGGGTTAAAACACTATGAAAATATAAAAATACACTTTTATAGAAATATATACATAAAAATAGACTTTTATAGAAAGATATACATTTTTGAAGGAAAAAAAATTATTGCTATAATACATTTTTGGAGGAAAAAATGATTACTAGCAATACAGTTTTGAATACAAAACTAGAAAACATCTTCAGTTTTCTAAACTAAAAAGAATTTTCATCAAAATCTGACTAAATCAATCTTCTCATTATAACCAAACTTTAAAAAAATACCTTTAAAATTTTACCTTTTTTGGCATTAAATAACTGAGAGGTTGATATGCTGTTAAACAAAACTCAAACAAAACAAACAAATCTTAAAACAGTTTTCCAGGAAAATAAGTTTTTCAAGTACATTGTTATTGCTCATTCTAGTATTAACCTTTCCTAACCTTTTGTTTAAGCTAATATAAAAAGTAAACATTGCATTGTGATTATTTATTTATTTTCTTTTTAGGTTATGTTGGTTTCAATCCAAGTGGCAATGACTGCAAAGTAGTTTCCCTTCCTTAATTTATAGGTAGAAGCACACAAATGCAGACTGGCATTTTTTTCCTAGTTAATGAAATAATCCGATTCTCAGTTTCATTTGATTTGTCTTGTCTTGAAGTCAGAACACTACATTCACTTGTCCAAACTTGCTTTTGTGTGTCAACTCCAATTCTTAGTTTGTGAACATTTGCCATTTTACTGTTGCTTTGCCTGATTACTGTTAATTTCTTTCACACATATTGTTTGCTTGCTTTCTATTATTTTTGGCAATGTTCTTTTCTTTCCTTTTTCTTATTAGTGCTCATTGCAAAACATTGTCAGTTTTATTCATTAGACAGTTCAGTTATTTATTTTGGCATTTGACCATGACTACTCAGTTCACGTGTTACCTGTGCTATCCATTTTAGTTGTTGCTGATGTTTAAAGTCTTCAAATGATGTGGTTTCTGTTAATGATGAATTTCTCTGTTATTCTGTCACACTAATCTATTGCTAAGAGCTACAAAATTTAGAAAGGTCATCATTATTCATCTTTCCATTATTGATGGGGGCTTCCTTCATAAGCTTTTTTTATGCAGTGTAGAAAGTGAACATCTTAATTATGTAATTTTCACTTTAGGTTACCTGTACTATTCATTTTAGCTGTTGGAAGTCCTCAAGTGATGTTGTTTATTTGATACAGTTCTTTGTATGTGATCTGATGAAGGAAAGTTCTTTTAAAGACCCTTCACTTGAATCCATTTTATTCTGAATAAGTAGGATGTCACGTATAACATTCATATGAGTGTTTAGAGATAACAAAGCCATTTAGAAACATGAATTGAGTTTATAAGTTAATGTTTTAGTTTTGTAGCAGCTTGTGGTGTTGGTCAAAACTATTCCTAGTGCAGCCTATTCTGTATTCAATTTCATTTTCTCCTATAAATTTTATTCGAAATATTTGATCAGCATTAAATGACCCATAAAGATTTGATACGTGTTAAATCAATCAATTTAAATATTTGAATATCGAACTTATGCATATATTTATTTTAACTTTGAAAAAAAAAAATTGACAGTAAAGAAATATATAATCACCAAAATGATAATTTAAAAAAAGGAAATATATTCAGAAAGGAAAAAAAACTAAGAAAAACTGATTGGTTCTTGTTTCTATTTTGTCAGATCTCGAACAAGGGAAAAATAAAATATCTCTATTTTCTGTCTTCCTGAATTATTTTCTTTTATTGTCCTTTCTCTTCCTCACTAAAGTCTTCTCGTTCTCTTTCACTTTCAGGAAACACTAGTAGCTTAGTGGTATAATCCCTTCATTTCATTTATCCCTCATACCCGATGGTGCATAGGGCAGCAACTTTTTGTTGCTGTTTCTGCAACAAACTGTTTTTTAAGGTGCAAGGTTGTTAGCCCTGCACCCAACCCCCAAACCTGGAGGACTGGTGGACCATTCTTGGTCCTTTCATTTACAGCACCTGGTATTCCCAAATGGTCAACATGATATAGCCACAGACGTATTATTCCTTGCTTGGGGTGAAATGATTAAAAAATAAGAAGCTCTGCACCATGATTAAAATGTAAAAATTGAGTTATAAAATACATACATATTATTATATTGACAAATGTATATTTATATTATAAGCTAATCTCATTAGCTTGTAATATATTAGAGCATAAAATGATTCTTTTTGTTTATATAAAGAAGGATTCTTAGATTTGATAAAGATGGTTTTGAGGACTTTCAGATGTGAATCAATGCAAATAGCTCAACATGCAAAACATATTCTTATTCTAAAAACTATTTATGACCTAATGCTTATGAGATCAGCATGGTATTTATGATAGCATTAGTACATGAGTATTCATATCCTGTTCACATATACAATGTTTTAGCTCGTCCTCGACAAAGTAGTAAAGAAAAGTGGGAAAAAAGAACTAAGCATCAAGAAAAAATGTATGATTTGCATCAAGCTCAAAATGCAAGCTACAAATTGGAGATACCAAAATCAAGCCAATATAAAAATTAAACTATTTCGGAAGTGTTATAACATATAAAGAAAATGTGATACCAAGATCCAAAGGCACATTGGTAATAGTAGAATATGCCTTCCAAAAGCTAAGCAATATATTATTAGGACCTTGAATAAATTCTTACTGTTTTCCAACAGATGGTGTTCTTAGAACTCTGTGCATGTAGTTTTAGATTAAAATGCATCTCTAAGGAAGTACTATAAGCAAGCCTGAAATTCAGTGTATGTCATTTTGCTAAAGTGTAATCAACTTTGTTTTTCATCGTGTTAAATATGTCAGATTTCATGCCAAAGAAAATTCATTTATGGGGAATTTTGCTGCACTACTTTATTCAAAAGAAATCTTCATCTGAAGCACACAGAATTCTTGTTGAGACTTATGGCAAACATGCTTTGTTGGAAACAACATGCAGAGATTGATTTAGATGCACCAAAAATAATGATGTTGATGTTGAAGATAAAGAATGCTCTGGCACACCAAAAAAGTTTTAAGACAAAGAATTGGAGGCATTACTTTATGAAGACTCATGACAGGTGTGAGCTAAACTTGCAGAATCATCAGAAATTGATCACACAACAGTTTCAAAACATTTGAAGGCATTAGGAATGTTTCAGAAGCAAGGACATTGGATGTCATATGAGTTAAAGCCAATAGATGTCAAGATATTTTGTCATGTGTGAATAGCTGCTTCAAAAGCAGAAAAGGAAACATTTTTTTGCATCATATCATGACTGACAATGAAAAGTGGATACACTAGAATAACCCTAAGCATAGAAAATTGTCGAGTAAGCTCAGCTTTGCATCAACATCAGTAGCAAAGCCAAATATCCATGATTCAAAACTTCTGCTCTGCCTTTGGTGAGATCAGCTATGTGTAGTTAATTACGATCTGCTCAAACTGACTAAATCTATCATAAGAAATTGCTATCAACTACAATCGATGCATTTGTGCCAAGCATTGCAAAAAAAAGAACAGCCACTATATGAGCAAAGATTCAACAAAGTGATTTTGCAACATGATAATGATAGGTCACATGTTGCACAACAGGTGAAAACCTACTTAGAAACACTTAAATGGAAAGTCCTATCTACCCACCATATTCACCAGACATTGCCTTGCCTGATTATCACTTGTTTTGGTCAATGGCACATGGCCTGACTGAGCAGCACTTTCATTCTTATGAAAGTGCTAAAAAATGGGTAGCCTCAAAATTCAATTACTGCCAGAAAGATGGGAAAATTAATGGCTAGTGATGGACAGTATTTTGTGATAAGTTTCTTCCTAATTTTTGTAAAGAAAAATTTTATTAAAAGTCAGCAAGAAACTTATTCAAGGTCCTAATAAAAAAAACATTTCATCAGAAAAAAGACTTGAGACAACAGAGATATCCTTCTATAGATGAATGCTGAGAATACCATGAACGACATTACAATAAAGAACAGTAATTCAGAAAACAGAGTATAACGATTCGCAAGTTGACAGGGAAACAAAAAGCCAGAAGAAAGTTTCACAAGAAAGACATGCAAAAGAAGAAACTGTAGGATTTACCATTACATCAAGCTATGTACACTGTAAAATGATAAGACATAACTGCCCATTTAGTGCTACACTTAAATTCATGAAGTCTAGGTACCAATAGCAAAAGGTCATCAGAACAATTGCCATAAAAATATTTATAGAAAAGATTACTATGTTATGGTGATGGAAAAATGACTGAAGCCAAGATGCCAGGTTAGAATCAATAACATTGCAGATTCGATTTTTATTTTGCAAAAAATCTCTAAATACATAACAGATGTAACTGCAATATTTAAAGCATGGGTTGTATAGTAAATAAATAAATACTGCTAAGGGCTATAAAGAATAGGAAATTGTGGAGAGCAGTGATCACTCACATGATGAAGAAACCCAGGACATGAAAGAAGTAGAAGCATATAATGTGATTCACTGTTACTGCATCATGTTGATAGTAAATAATCTTTGTCATAGATTGTATTGATTGGCTTCAGAGAAGTTTAGAATTTAAACATTAGCAACATTATTGGCACTACTTTTGACATAAGCAGATATTAAGTACAAATATTTCCAGTTCCTTTTATGGTAGAAGTTGTGTTATTTTCTTTCTAGAGATTTTCTTTTCATGAATGACAAAGCTTTCTAATTTCTAACTTAGCAATTTTCATTTCAAACCTTTTAATTCCATATTCACCGAAATCAACTTTGAAATGTTGTGTGTATTACAAAAAAAATCCTTATGTAATTTTGTTGCTATGGATATTGAGCTTCAAAATGAAAGACTTGTAGTTTTTCTTGATTTTTGCTAATGGAGAGTTCCACTTCATCTCTGCTGGGTTTATTGAAAAACTAACCTATTATCTAAAAAGCAGAAGAAATTGGAATGCCAAAAAAAGTGAATATTCAAGTAAGATCCTTTTAAAATAAATATAATTTCCCCAGTGAGAAAGATATTTCAAAGTCTAAAAGTATCAGAAAAGAAAGTAGTTGTAATTTTATTTCATTCTTTTATAATAAAGTTCACCCAGTACAAGGCTCCAGAGCCATTCAATATAGAGGGTTGAGGTAGGAGTAAGTAATATTTATCCTTTCTTCCCACTGAAACATGATGTGACACAAAGTTGGGTTTAATATTAGGCCAGAGTCAAAAGTTTGCTTAGCCCCCTGCAAATGTTGTTTGCTCTAGCAACAGTGTAACTACAAATTCTCCATCTCTAGTGCAATAACAAAGGTACTATCATGGGCAACTCTTCCCCAAGTGACTACCTTGGAATATCAGGTGCTATAAGCTTGGATGCAAAGGCAGTATAAAGGATAACAGCTAAGAATTGGAAACTGACTGATATAGAAAACTTATTGGCAAAGACAAGACAGAAGCCAGATTATCTATTAAGTGTACTGCGATTATAGAACCAGATGTATTAACAAGAATATACAAATTCTTGTATTGCTTTCAATGGATTTTAGCTGATGTAAGTTTATTAATCTCAGCTTCCAACATCTGATTAGTTCTGCTTATATGTTCAGCATTGCACTAACATTTGTAACACATCACTCAATAAGTCTTGAGCCTAACATATAGATGGTACCACAAAAAAAATATCCTATAATTTTTATGAAGTACTAAACTTCAAATGGCATGTGACAAAATTTGGGTCCAATTGGATTATTAGTTTACAAATTACTGTTATTTAAGTGAAGCTACTGTTGCAAATTTTCAAAACAATAGAAAAATCTGGATTTCATGTGTTGATAAAGCATTGCTTTTTGATAAAAAAAATACTGTTCAAGCAAAGCAAGTGTTATTTGGACTCTGCTTCATTAGAAACAACAGTTAAGAGGTGGTATGCTGACTTTAAATGCAGTCATACAGACACAAATGATGCAGAAATCTCAGGTCACTTAAAATCGACAGGAAAACACCAAAAAATACACAAACTTGTTTTGGCCGATCATAAATTAAACTTGTATGAGATATCAGAGGAGTTGAACTCATCAGAAGGCAGTGTATACACTATTTTGCATATTTGTCAATGAGAAAGCTGTGTTCAAAGTGGGTGCCAAGTTTACTCACAGTTGGTCAAAAACAACAATGCATCGACGATTCAAAGCTTTGTTTGCAAATGCTTCAACACAACAAGAAGGAGTTTTTGTGTAAATATGTGACAACGGATGAAACATGGATCCACCACTTCACTCTGGAGTCAAATCAGCAGTCAGCTGAGTGGGCAACAGCAGGTTAAAGCTGTCTAAAGCGACCAAAGAGGCAAAGTTTTGGCCTCTGTATTTTGGGATGCACAAATTATTTTGTTCATCAATTACCTTGAGAAAAAACAAACCATCAATAGCAAATATTATATAGCATTATTGGTGCATTTGAAGAAAGAAATTGCAAAAAATGGTAAAAAATTTATCTTTCACCAAGACAACACACCATGTTACAAGTCGATCACAATGATGGCAAATCAACATGAATTGCATTTTGAATTGCTTCCACAACTACCCTATTCTCCAGATCTGGCCCTCAGTGACTACTTGTTTGCAGATCTCAAAAGAATGTTTCGGGGAAAGAGATTTTGCTCCAGTGAAGAAGTGATATTGAAAACTGAAGCATATTTTGAGACCCAAGACAAATCGTTCTACAAAAAAGCATCAAATTGTTAGAGAAGTATTGAAATCAGTGTATCACCCTAGAAGGAGACTATGTTGATGAATAAAGATGAATTTTGTCTAAAAGTTGTTGTTTTATTAGTTAGGCCCAGAATTTATTGAGTGATGTGTTAATTATAAATCACTAAAAACTAATATGATTTTCAGGTGAGGTGCAGAATATTTTTATGAATGGATTTCAGAAAATGTTTGAAAGTAAAAACAAGTTTTGTTTTAAGTTGAATTTTGGTCATATCCACTCAGAAGTTTTTAAGTTCAAATAAGAATCATTGTTAATCATGATGATAATAATCAATAATTTTATATTTTTAAATAGTAATATCAGTTCAAGAAGAAATCTATAAGAAATTCTAGAAAAATTAGTTAAGGAATGTAAGAAGAAAAGACTAACTCTTAGTCATAAGAAAATGTAAGATGAAAAATTATGAATTAGAGATATGAAAATTAAACAAGTTGTAAGGGCCTCAGTAATGTTTATCAAATTGGCCTTGTGCCAAACATGAGTGAAGTCCCCACAATTTAAAATATCAGAATGCTGAAAGAATAAAAGTGTTTTATTTGTAAAATAAGTGGAATTTCATTAACTGAAAAGAATAACAAATTTGTAAGAAGTAAAATGTTCAAATAGAAAAGGTACATAGTTAATTAATTTGTAAGAGTTAAATGTTCAAAGAGAAAATGTACGTAGTTAAATGTTCCAGAGAAATAGTAGTAAGGAGCAGTGTGTATGTAGAAAAATTAACAGGTTACTAATACAGTCAGTGTTCCTTTCCTTTTTTTATGGCTGGTGAGAAAGTGAAAAGGAAGGTGAAGCAACAAAAGAAAATTGTATTTATTGGACATTAGTTTTAGGAGTCAGTTGAAGACGTCTGGTTGTTGTTTCTTTGATGGCAAGTGAGTGAAGATGAAGAAAGGAAAATAGGAAGAAGAGGATGAATGAATATATGTCGATGAGACTGACCGCTTTGGCATCTTGAAATTTCTTCCTTATATTGTGATGAGGTCCTTGTCAGATCCCTGCTTCCATTGGACTGTCTTTGGCCGGTCAAGAGATTTGAATAAGTAGTGAAATTTTGCAGGTCTGCAATTTTACTTTTTGCATTTTAGTTAATTGTTGGATAATAGTGGATTTGTATCCTATAAAGTAAAGTAACTTAACTATATGGGAAGCATTTTAGCAGATAATGGAAAATGTGACACAGAAATCTAATGGTTAATTTGTAGCACTAAAGATACCTTTCAAAAGCTAAACAAAGTATTAAGAAATGCAAAAATTTTGTGAGAAACAAAGTAAAAATGTGCTGAACTGATATGTAAAAATTAATTAACAGAACATATTAAAGAAAAAAAGCAGAGAGAAACAGCAAGTACCTAATGAGCTTGTGCAAGGCAGAACTTAGAGAGTTGATTTTCTAATCATGGCTTAGACATGGAACAAGACCAAAAGTATCAGGTACCCAGTGGGGATCGAACTCACTACTCAGTTGTAATAGGTTTTAATGAGACAAACTGGCTAACTATTATACCATGCTGAGATACCCTAGCAGACTAGAGAGAGAGAGAGAGAGAGAGAGAGAGGGATACTGTAAAGACAAAATTGTTAAGATCTAGAAAAGTTAGGAAGATGTCAGTCAATTAAGTACCATGTATGATACACGCTTGGTTGATCATGTCTCTTTCGAGACATGACTGACCAGGCAGAATATTATCCCACAGTAGGTGGCCATTACTTTCTGTGATAGACTTATTGCCAGCCAAGGCTATAGAACCCATAACTGGAGGGAAGAGACAGGTTAATACCTTTCCCAAGAGTATTTGCACGAAAGTGAATGCAAAGAATTCAACTGGAATTTGAACTCGACTCACTGATTTCTTGTTCTGAGCCGATATCTTTTGTACCACAACGCACATCCTAGGAAGATGTACAGGGCCATAATTGCCTGTGTCTTGAAGGAACAATATAAAGAAACAGAAAAAGTTATCTTCTAGCTAAAGAGAAACACTGCTTAGATATCTATGGAAAATAAAAACAGATTTTTTAAGAATAGCTGACACTTTGATCAAAATTATTTTCTCAGTGGCCTTGACTATTTTTACTCTAAGTTGGTTAAAGATTTTATTGTGTTTTTAAAGAAAGACAGAATAAGTTCTATTTTTGTTATTTGTTTCTGAAAATTTGATTAGTTTTGAAATATCTAATGGCTCTTCTTATGTTCATGGGTATGCCGTTATCTGGCATATTTAATGTAAACAGGATTTGAAAAATAATTATTTGAAGTTCAAAAAGGAAACAGGAAGGAAATGTAGAAAACAGAAAAGGATGATGGTAAATTCCTTAGAGAAGAATAAGAAGCACAACTACAAAATTAAGTCTAAGTATAGTTTTCTGGAATTCTGAGATGAAGTGCTAATATTGTTTCAGAAATTATTCCAAGTATTATCTTCATTCTTTTTTTTGTATTGCTTGGAAATGTACTTATTAGTGTGATAGGGAGAGGTTTTGAAATGTCAGCATTCTATTCAATACACATTGAGGATTTTGAAGATGAAACAGACATAAATAACTAATGAAATAATTCATTATGATCCAAACAACAAAAATAGTGATAATGGTTGTCATAACTTATTGAATAATATGAATTATTTCTATTTGATGATGTAAAAATATTTTGGACAAAAACTTAAGGGCAAAATTCTCATAACTTTCTAGATTTTTAGAATCTGGTAAAGAAGAAAATAGAAATGCATATTTGAAATAAGGGTAAATAAAGCAAGGGAAAGGAATATTTTTTATTTTGATTCTGGTAGACAAGGTAAGAGAAATAAATATTTTTTATTCTGGTTGGCAAGGCAATTATTTCTATTTGATAACACAGAAATATTTTGGGTGAAAATCTAAGGGCAAAATTCTTATAACTTTCTAGATTTTTTGAGTCTGGTAGAGAAGAAAATAAAAATGCATATTTGAAATAAGGGTAAATGAAGCAAACAAGAGGAATATTTTGGTTTCTGGCAGACAAGGAAAGGGAGAGGAATATTTTGGATTCTGGTAGACAAGGCTATAGAGACGAATATCTTCAATTCTGATAGACAAGGCAAGTCGATTTATATTTTGGATTTTGGTAGACAAGGCCAGATAGATTGATATTTTGGATACTGGTAGGTAAGGCAAAGAGATTAATAATTTTGATTCTGGTAGACAAGATAAGAGAGATTAATATTTTGGAGTCTAGTAGATAAGTTAAGATAGATGAATATTTTTAATTCTGGTAGACAAGGCCAATAGATTGATATTTTAGATTTCGGTAAGACAAAGCCAGACAGATTAATATTTTGAATTCTGGTAGATAAGGCAAGAGAAATAAATAGTTTTGCTTCTGCTAGACAAGGCAAAAGAGATAAATATTTTTTATTCTCATTGGCAAGACAAGAGATATGAATATTTTAACTCTACTAGACAGGGCATTCTGGTAGACAAGGCAAGAAAGATTAATATTTTAGATTCTGGTAGATAAGCAAAGAGAGATGAATGTTTTTTATTCTTGTTGAAGAGGCAAGAGAAATAATTATTTTTTATTTTGATTTTGGTAGACAAGGCAAGAGAGATTAATATTTTGCATTTTGTTGACCAGGTAAGAGAGATTAATGTTTTGTATTCTGGTAGACAAGGCAAAAGAAATGAATAATTTTTATTCTGGTAAACAAGGCAAGAGAAATGAATATTTTTGATTCAAGTAGACAAGGCAAGAGATATTAATATTTTGGATTTTGGTCAACAAGGCAATAAAGATGAATATTTTGAATCCTGATAGACAAGACAAGAGAGATGAATATATTTGATTCTGGTAGGTAAGGCAAGAGAGATGAAAATGTTGGATTCTGGTAGACAAGGAAAGCATGATCAATATTTTGAATTTTAATATACAATGCAGTAGAGACGACTGTTTTTTATATGGTAGACAAAACAAGAGAGATGAATATATTTGATTCTGGTAGGTAAGGCAAGAGAGATGAAAATGTTGGATTCTGGTAGACAAGGAAAGCATGATCAATATTTTGAATTCCAATATACAATGCAGTAGAGACGACTGTTTTTTATATGGTAGACAAAACAAGAGAGATGAATATATTTGATTCTGGTAGGTAAGTAGGTAAGGCAAAAGAGGTGAATATTTTACATTCTGGTAGACAAGGCAAGAGTGATGACTATTTTGTATCTGGTAGACAAGGCAAGAGAGATGACTATTTTGTATCTGGTAGACAAGGCAATAGAGATGAAGTTTTGGGATTCTGCTCAATAAGGCAAGTGAGATGGATATTTTGGATTCTCATAGTCAAGATAATTGAATTCTGTAATCTGGACCACAAAGCACGAAATTGTGCATTTTTAACTTTGGTAAACAAGCAGAAATAATTGAATCTTTTGGCATTTAATATTCTATATTTGAACATGTAATATAACTTTCTGGACACATAATGAAACTTTTTTTATTGAAAAACTTTCTATTGTTTTTTTTACTGTAACAAAAGAAGAAAAACATTTTTCCCAAAGCAAAAGAAAAAAAAAATCAATTAAAACCATTTATCTTTCTGTTGATTTTTCTCTTGGACACAGCCAAAAATATTTTTTCATAAAAAGATTTCCAATTCTTTCTTCTGTCAATTAATATACTTAACAAAATAAAGAAAAATGAAAACCAAATTAATTATTATAAATTTTTTAATAAGAATGAATCATTAATTGTTTTTTTTATTTTTAGAAATAATGGATTGTCTCAGCTGACTCTAAGTAAACTTTTCTCTTTCTTGGCAAAAATAAATGTTTGTACAAAACAATAATATTAATTTTGGTGAAGATTTCATTGATGTCAAATACTGTTATTCAGGTAAAATAATACAAAAACCAAGTCAGTATCTTTTTATCATCACTGATCCCGCCCTGAGCTTTTCCGGTCTCAATAAAGACACATACGTTGAAAGTACATGTCTTTTCACCAGACTTATTCAATACTTATAGAAAAGCAACCCTAACAGAACTAGAAGTCCTACAGGATTTATTATTGGTGAACACAGTCTTATTAACTTGAGATATGCTAGTGAGATAGTGATGATATCAGATAACGAAAGGAAACTAAAGGAATTTCAGTTAGAAAAAGAAAGCTGAAAATTCTGGTATGCATAATAAGGAAAGAGGGCCTGGATAATTTAACACTCACAGGACATTCAACAAACTGAATAAAAATTAAATTAAAAAAAGAAGGTAAAATTAGAAACATTTGCATAGTCAGACTATTTCAAAAACAATAAAAATATGTTCTAATTTCAACTAGATTCATTATATTCACTTACATGCCTTGGAAAAGGTATAAATCAATCTCTTCTCTCACCAGATTAGAATCATTTAATAGAGCATGTCTCAATAAATCATAATTATCTCCAAAAATATTCTTAGTCTAAAAATATTTCCTGGCTTTAAATAACCTGCAAAGAGTTGAGAAGATGCAAAAAGAAACAATTCAGTCAACATATTTTAATATGTTTCTGCACTAATCTGACTATAGTAATGTTTCTAAGTTTACCTTCTGTTTTTTATTTCTGGTTTTTTTTTTCAGTTTGTTAAATTTACTAAACTAATCCACCTCTTTTTCCCCAAACTAAGGGTTAATTAGTAGCACTTGTATCAGTAAATACTTCTTATCTCAAAAAAAATTTTTTCCAATCTAAAAATATTTCCTGGCTTTAATTAACTTGCAAAACATCGATAATCTGTAAAAACAAATCAATAAATAAATCAATCATATGTGCAAATGAAAAAGACAAATAAGGATGGTAATGAGTCAAAAATTACTTTGAGTAACAAAGAACAGGAAGTTATGGAGAGCCATGTCGATCTAATTCCCAAAATAATGTGAAACAGAAATGAATGATTTTTAAACTGATATAAGCTTACAAGCAACTATTTTCATCTTAAAAGACCCAAGTTCAATTTGTGTTGATGCTGGTAGGTGAGTTAGAAAAACATAAATTCTGTGGCACAATAAATTTGTTCTTCTATAAGCAACCAGATTAACAGTGAAAGTTATATGCATTGATGAAAGACAGGCAAATAGACAAATACTGTTCTAAATAGCTTTGCCCCACAGCCAATCCCAGAAGCCGTAAGATGTTGATTGGGAATAACATGCTCAGTGCATCAGCAGTAGAAGTAATAGAAGTATTTCACTCACCGTGTCTTTCCAAGTTCATGCAGAGATGCACTTAGTTATGCCAAGGGGTAAATACACCCAACGTGTGTTTGCCTGGGGAATTTGAGATCTCGATTCAGTTTGCTGTGCATCATTGCTATGTCGCATTCATGCCTTAGCACAGTTATATGATATGATGAATGTAAGTCGACAGTAACTGCACGATACTTCCATTTGATAGACAATAAACCTTGGTATAGCAATAATATGAAATGTGTCACATTTGCAAAAAAACATTTTTCAGGACCTTATATAATTATTTATGTTTTTATTATTTTCCCACTTATGAACGTAACAGGATTTATTGATTTATTAAAACAAGTTCATTACATACACAGTACCATGAAAAATCGAGCACCACCGACACTATAATAAATTTTCAACAAATTATGTTCTTGTAAATAAATTTTTTTTACCCAGTTTGTCACAGACGATACCTAAAAATTTAATAAATTTTGAATAGATTATCTTCTTGTAAATGAAGGTTCTTTATTCAGTTTTTTACAGATGATATATTGACATACTGATATATTGAATGTGCGTTGTGGTGCAGTGGCTATCAACTGGGAACAAGGAATTGGGGAGCCGAGTTCGAATTCCAGTTGAATTCCTTGCATTCATTTACGCGCAAATACCCTTGGGAAAGGTATTAATCAGTCTCTTCCCTCCAGTTATGGGTTAAATAACAGGACAGATTGGGTTCTTTAGCCTTGGCTGGCAACCAGTCAACTGCAGAAAGCAATGGCAACCTACTGTGGGATAATCTTCTTCCCAGTCAGTCATGTCTCTTTCAAGACACGATCGCCCAAGTGTGTATCATGTATGGCACTTAACTGACTGATATTGACTCTACAACTGACATGTCAGTTAAGTGCCATATGTGATACACGCTCAGGCATTCATGTCTTGAAAGAGATATGACTGACTGGGCATAAGGTTATTCCACGGAAGGTTGCCATTACTTTCTGCAGTTGACTAGTTGCCAAGGCTATAGAACCCAATCTGTCCTATTATTTAACCCATAACTGGATTGAAGAGCCAGATTAATACCTTTCCCAAGGGTATGTGTGCATAAATGAATGCAAGGAATTCAAATGGAATTCGGACTCGGCACCCCGATTTGTCGTTCCAAACCGATATCAACTGCACCACAATGCACATCCAACTGACATGTCCAGAACTAAAATTCAGTCTCTTGAAGGGTTTAAAATATGAAGTGAAAAAATATTTATTATTTTACTAAAATTTATTGAAGTTTCAGTTGGTATTTCATTTTTGCATGGTACAGTATATATATATATATATAAAATAATGCCTATTGAATGCTGTTGTCAATAAAATAATGCTTGATGTAATGTAAGAGAACTGTTAAGTATATATTAGTAAATAGACATTTTCATCATCGGTATCACAGTTTGGTGTTTCATGCACAATGCATTCTTCAGGTGCTGAATAAAGAAAAGAAATATATATATAATTATTTAATTATTTAGTTTTTGGTCATAATTAATCTAGACCAGTATACAGTTGTATTAATAAGTGTTCAATACAATTATATTTTTACTTTGTAAATATTTTTCCTTTGTAAATGAGTTATTACACAACCCAGGTTTCTGCCTTCTGGTGCCTTTAGGCAATTTACAATAACAATTATTGTAAACGGTCTGAAGACATTGGAAAGTAGAAACCGTGGTTGCATAATAACTCATTTACAAATGAAAATACATACATATATATACATATATAGGAAAAACTACTAAAAAGTTGTAAATTTAAAAATGTATTTTTTGACAGTATTTATTTATTTCTATTATTATATATATATAATTGATATTTCAGACCGGCCTCGGCCTTTCATCAGAAACAAATTATTTTAAAATTTAAAGTAGGAGCGTCTTTTGCAAGATGTTTACATCATGTGATGTAGAAAGCGATAGAGTTTTTGGATATTTTTAAACGTAAGCCTAACTCTAATAATACTTTTAAATGTTGTTTTAAAGAAAACATTTTAATTGTGTCTAAAAAATTTTTAACTATTGAAATATTTATAAAGATTCAAAATACCTAAGACCTTATTTAACCCTAGCCTATATGTATTTAATTTTTAAAAATTTTTGCCAGAAAAATTTTTGAACCGAAAGGAACGAATATTGTGTGGTCTGATGAAATGAGCTAATTTAGCTTATTGAAATGAATTATAATTTATAACCAATTTAAATGACGTGTTGAGTTTTACTTTATATATATATATATATATATATGGATTTTGTTTATTAATCCAACATTCAATATTTCAAATATTATATTTAGTGGATAGATTTGAAGAAAGATGTTGGATTGATAAATAAAATCAATTAATTCATTGCTCTATTCACATTTTCAAATCAAAAAGTCAAGCAGATTGAGAAGAAGTTCATAACTGAGCAGTCAAAGCATGTTGGATCAGATGATGGTTTCTCCTGCAAAAAAGGACACAAGTTTGAATCCTGCCTGATAGCCCATTTCCTTTTCTAAATTTTTTTGAGTGCCCTTTTTAAAATTTTTTATATCTATTCAAATAGTGGTTCTACTAAAGATAATGTTTGAATTAATATATATATATATATATATATTCACTAATTTACATATATTTATTATAGTTTAATGTGATCTTTGACTTTTGGATGGTACCATATATGGTACCATGAAAAACATATTCTTTGTATGCTTTTTCTTTACTGAATTGATTTGCAGGAGCCCAATAAAATCTTTTGGAAATTGCAATATTTTTGTCTACTTCTTCATCAGTCTTTACTATCAATATATGTATATATATATATATATATATATATATATATATATATATATATATATATAATGCAATGGCTTTGATCAAGTGCAAGTATCTGTACATATTAACACATAAATTAAGGACAATTTACACTGTAAAGGTATATATACAGGATGTCCATAAAGTCCGTGTGCACTTTAAAGTAATAAATTTTTAAAGTGCATACAAACTTTATTGACACCCTGTATATATATATATATATATATATATATATATATATATATATATAATGTGTGTGCATGTGTGTCAAAAGTTGAACATGTCTATTTTATTTTGAGCAGAAGAGAACTGAGCACTCCAACAAAGAGTACACCATTAGGAAGAGGGAAATAGAATCTGTCCCCAAACTATATGAATACCAACACACTTGCAGTATTTGTGGAAAGGTCACCCTAGCAGCAGTTGTTTCAGCCAGTCACATGAAATCATAACAAGAGGTCATGTACAAACACTCATGGATGCAACCCTATCAGAATGGCCTGTACGTTACTTCTATAAGTTTTATAAGTCTGTTGTGGGACTCAAACATGATTGCAAATTCTGAACGTAGTTGAAAAAGACAAACTTTATGTTAGTCATGGGTGTAAGTAAGGTTGTAAAACTTATGATGGTCTTAAAATTACTCACAGGCACATAGCACAAATAGAGTAAAAAATGATGGAAATAGTTAAATTCTGAATGAAAAACCCGCCAAAAATACCAAATGAATTTATGGTCTTTTCCTGCAAGGAAGGGACAATCACCAAATCATATGAAAAACAGGAGTAGAGAATTTTTAGTCCTTTACGATTTATATTACGATTTGTTCAACATATGATTCAAGAAAAATAAAGACAACAACTCCAATTTGTAACCAGTATAAATAAATATGTATATTCAAATAAATACAACATTAAATAAACAAAACATGTAATAGTAGTATACATAAAGTAAGAGGAAAGAGTTGTTCCCCTTTTAACTGTTTGTTGACCAAAGTAAAATAAAGGATGTTTCTTTCTTGTGCAGAAAAGATTTGTTATAATTGTTAGAAAGATTTTCATGTAAGAACAAATAACATGAAAAATACAATTATTTTGAATGTAATGGGAAGTAACAAAAATTTTGGTCAAGAGTTCAAAGTTCAAAAGTTCTTGGTGAAAATGTTCAGACAGAAGACAAAGTTCAGTGTCTGTGTATGCATTAGGTAAGGTATGAGTAGAAAGAGACTTATGTCGAGTCCTTTAGCCAGCCTGTCAGTGTACTGCTTAACTTGCAAAAGGTTGCCGCTTATAAGGACAGAGCGTAGCTCAATGAGCAAGCACGGGAAAAACTTTGTTTACATAAAAAAAATATGTGATTGGCTGAAAATTAACCAATCACCACACACATATGAAAGAGCTGCTTCAAAGCCAAAAGATTACAGGTGACTGTGATTGCTAAATTGTCCTACACAAGAACAGTAGTGATTTATTACCCAATCGCAGACGAGTAAATGACATGGATCGAATGTGGGTAAGAAAACCATAGCAACCATTATACAGGTGAAATTTTGCAACAGTGGTGACGTCTGCAGATTGTGCCAAGAACAGATGTTGGTTATAGTAGAATTTCTAGAATGAGAAAAGTTGTTACATGAAAGGTCCAAAATAATGTCAGGATGTATACACCTTAGAAAATACATTTTAGGCTCACATAAACCTGGATAAAAATGTTTACAATATTATTTTTCAAGACTTGACTAACTCCCCTGTTGTTTTGAACTTCTTGTTATACATTTTAAAATTCTTATGATTTCAAAAAAACCATTGGATACTCAATTAATATATAATACTTGAAGATACCAAAAGGTTGAAACCAAGGTAAGCTGATATTCCAAATTAGTGTATACACCTTAGAAAATACATATATAAAGGAATAAGAATGTGTATACACCTTAGAAAATACATATATAAAGGAATAAGAATGAAGAAAATAATTGGAAACATTAATCTAAAATAATGCTTAATATAAAAATAAAGCAATTAATATTTATTATTAATTATTACTTTAGACCATGTGCAAACTATAAACTACTACAAAATTATAAACTTTGTTTCAATATTGAAGGAAAATGTCTCATCATGTAGTTAATGATGATGGTAATAAAAGTTTTATTTAAAGAAAAAGATTTTTAAAAACACTACTTCTCTTTATTTTAGGAATTTTTTTTCATATGAGGTAAAAAGATATTAAAAATGTGGGGAAAGAAAGAGGGTAGAAAAGATCAGAAAAAAGATGAGAAATCACAAATAAGGAAAAGAAAGAGGAAAGGGAAAGACACAAAAAAAAAGAAAGTGAAGGGGAAAATAAGTGAGAAAATATCGAGAGGAAAGAGCTAATGGAAATGGCTAAGAGAGAAAAATTTCTAATTTTAGCCTGAAGTGAATTGCAGAGAGATATTGACATGGTTACATGGTGTCTGGGCTTAATTTTTTTTTCCAATAAAATGTTTATTACCACCATTATTAACTACCTGATGAGACATTGTTCTTTCAATGGCTAAACAAAATGTACAATTTTGTAGGAGTTTGTTGTTTGCCCATATTCTAAAGTATTTATTAATAATAAATAAATAAATAAATAAATATACATACACATATATATATATATATATATAAAATCCAAACAAGAGCCAACAACCTACCACAGTTTTGCTCAAGGGCTCGTCAGGGCAATTGGCTCATCCAATTGCCCTGACGAAATAAAGCAATTGATATTTATTATCAATTATAATTAATTTACAATTTCAAAAAAATTTAATTTATAACTAAAAAATTTATAAATTTGTAGTAGTATTATTAATAATGTAGTATTATTTTGTAGTATTATTTTGGGCGAAACCATGGTAGGTTGTTGGCTCTTGCTTAGATTTTCTGTCGTTGTTTGCTCTACGTATTGTGCGCTTTAGTGTTAGGGTTTTCGTCTTGGGGTTTTTTCTTTCTTACGAGTGCTTGACTTTTTGTTCATGTACTTCTTTTTTTTACTTCCCCTTCTTTTTCCTCCAAGTTCATTCTCGGTGGATTGTACAAAACGATTTAAATTATAGCTTACTTAATACTAGTTTCGACAGAGTTCTGTTACTATTGGTATTGTTATTACTACAGTTAATATTATTATTAATATATATATATATATATATATATATATATATATATATACCCTACTGTAAAATGGAACATTTTTATAAAAGCTACAACCTGTAAATCCTTACACAACCCTGTTTCTTGTGTTTACAGGAAAAATTACAAATTATCTTGTTTCCTAAATTAACCCTGCTAAACAAAGGAAACAAATTAACAGTCACTTGTCAACACAGCCATTTTTATCTTAAAGTTAATTACTTTTTCCACTATAAATATAACTACTAAGTCTTTCTTGACCTCTCACCTGTCTCCCACCTACCTCTAACCTCTAATCCATTTCTATATACAACACTTAACTTTATGCGTTTGTAGTGACCTCTCAAATTTCTCCCATCCACTCCCATTTTAACCCAATGCCATTCAGTCAGTCAGTTAAGTGCCATACTTGATACACACTTGGGCGATCATGTCTCTTTAGAGACATGACTGACTGGGCAGAAGATTATCCCTCAGTAGGTTGCCATTGTTTTCTGTGGTAGACTGGTTGCCGACCAAGGCTATAGAACCCAATCTGTCCTGTTATTTAACCCATAACTGGAAGGAATAGACAAGGGTATTTGTGCGTAAGTGAATGCAATGAATTCAGCTGAAATTCAAACTCGGCTACCCAATTTCTCATTCTGAGCCGATATCCACTGCACCACAACGCACACCCATCATTAACTTAACTTTCCATTGGTATATCTAATCAGAATAAGGAAACAATAGGTTCCAATTTTTTTTATAAATACTTTCCTAACTCTTGCAACTGTATATCAGCTGATAAAGTGCTGAATATAGCACTTAAACAAAAAGAATATTACTAAATATATATATATATATATATATATATATATAGTAAGATTGTAAGAATATAACACTCTACGTTTGTATTGAGCACTCTTTATAAAAGTAAATGCATGAACAACAGGTTAAAAAACCTACACGTTCTACAACTTCTTTACAATATATATAGTAATATGTACACTACCGGCCATAACTATTAGGCCACCCTAGATTTTTAACGAAATGATGTATTTCATACTATTTTTAGTATTTATTGCCAAGTGAATAATTCAAAATGAAAATCGTGGTTCTTTTTTAATACTGCACAATAATATGTGCATCAAATTAACTGTTCTGGTGTCCAGTTTTTGTGATCTCTTCCCCATGCTAGTCTCTTCTTCTTATTGGCTGGCCGAAGCAAAGGCTTCTTGGCTGCCTTGTAAAATTTTGCAAAGTAATAATAACAAATCAATCACTATCCTCTTATGTAAACCTCTGCGCATCAGTGGCAGTACTGCTTTGCTTAGGGTTTGAAATGATTATAAAAAAAAAGTGTTCAAATATGAAATTATTTTAATTCCTTCTTGGTTGGGCCAAGAACATTTCAGCATCAATAAATATTTAATTAATAAATAAGATCTCCAGCTATCGCGCATCACTAATTATAGAGATAGAAAAATGATAGAATATCTATTTGGTGATATAAAAAAGTCCCTATTCAAACCTATTCATTTGTATCAGTTTACTATATGATGATAGCGAACAATAACATTTGTGAGCCACAATGATTAGATATGAAGCAGCACCCAAAGTTAGAATTTAGGGCTCTAGAAGATTGCCTGCCAAACAAAATTCATGGAGGCATGAAAACCATTTACATTAATAGATGTATGGGTGTGAATAAAACCTAAAAGGGGAACTTTTATTTGCATCATGACAATGTAAAGCTGGTCTGCTATCAACAAATGGCACAAAAGGTGAGAAAGCTGAAATTTACAATTGTTGCTAGTCCAAGCTTTCTCCATTAGATTACTGTTTGTTTCCAAAAGTAAAAGAAGCATTGAAAGGTCAACATTTTTCATTTAAATGCTGAACTTGAAGTCACTGTGCAAAAACATCAAAACAAAACCAGGAATAGTCTTCCTGGATTGAAAAAGCAAAAAGAATATATGGTGATTATGTTGAAAAAATAAGGATATAATTTAAAAGAAAAACCCTGCCCCTTTGTGCTTTTCTATTTTTTGTTGTTCTAATAGGTCTAAAGATTGTTTTCTAGGATTGAACACATTAATGATTTTTCAACCCTCGGACAGACAGATAGATAGATAAATAGATGAATGAAAAACAGGACTAGATAGATAGATAGATATATAGATATAAAAACAGACAATTAGATAGATAGATAGATAGATAGATAGATAGATAGATAGATAGATATAGAAACAGACAGATAGATAGATAGATATAGAAACAGACAGATAGATAGATAGATAGATAGATAGATAGATAGATAGATAGATAGATAGATAGATAGATATAAACAGACAGATAGATAGATAGATAGATAGATAGATAGATAGATATAAAAACAGACAGATGGATAGATAGATAGATAGATAGATAACAAAAACAGACAATTGGATAGATAGATAGATATAAAACAGACAGGTGGATAGATAGATAGATAGATATAAAAACAGACAGGTGGATAGATAGATAGATAGATATAAAACAGATAGATGGATAGATAGATAGATAGATATAAAAACAGACAATTGGATAAATAGATAGATTGATAAAACAGATAGATGGATAGATAGATAGATAGATAGATAGATAGATAGATAGATAGATAGATAGATTGATATAAAACAGACAATTGGATAGATAGATAGATAGATAGATAGATAGATAGATAGATAGATAGATAGATTGATAGATAGATGGATTGATAGATAGATAGATAGATAGATAGATGATAGATAGATAGATAGATAGATAGATAGATATAAAGAAACAGACAATTGGAGGGATAGATAGATAGATGATAGATAGATAGATAGATAGATAGATAGATAGATAGATATAAAACAGATATTTAGATAGATGATTGATACATAAAACAGACATTTAGATAGATAGATTGATATAAAACAGACATTTAGATAGATAGATTGATATAAAACAGACATTTAGATAGATAGATAGATATAAACAGACATTTAGATAGATAGATTGATATAAAACAGACATAGATAGATAGATAGATAGATAGATAGATAGATAGATAGATAGATAGATAGATAGATAGATAGATAGATATAAATAGATAGATAGATAGATAGATAGATAGATGAATGAATTGATAAATAAAACAGACAATTAGATATATAGATAGATAGATAGATAGATAGATAGATAGATAGATAGATATAAAAACAGTGATAGATATATAGATAGATATAAAAACAGTCAATCAGATATATATAGATAGATATATAAACAAATTGATAGATGTATATAGATAGCTAAAACAGATTGATAGATAGATAGCTATAAAACGTCCATTAGATAGATAGATAGATACAAAAACAGACAATCAGATAGATAGATAGATAGATACATAGATAGATAGATAGATAGATATAAACAGACAATCAGATAGATAGATACATAAAAACAGACAATCAGATAGATAGATATAAAAACAGACAATTAGATAGATAGATGATAGATATAAAAACTGACAATCAGGTAGATAGATAGATATAAAAACAGACAATCAGGTAGATAGATAGATAGTTATAAAAACAGACAATCAGGTAGATAGATATAAAAACAGACAATTAGCTAGTTAGCTAGCTAGATAGATAGATATAAAAACAGACAATTAGATAGATAGATAGATAGATAGATAGATAGATAGATAGATATAAAAACAGACAATTAGATAGATAGATATAAAAACAGACAATTAGATAGATAGATATAAAAACAGACAATTAGATAGATAGATATAAAAACAGACAATTAGATAGATAGATATAAAAACAGACAATTAGATAAATAGATATAAAAACAGACAATTAGATAGATAGATATAAAAACAGACAATTAGATAGATTGATATAAAAACAGACAATTAGATGGATAGATATAAAAACAGACAATTAGATAGATAGATATAAAAACAGACAATTAGATAGATAGATGTAAAAACAGACAATTAGATAGATAGATATTAAAACTGACTGTTAAATAGATTGATAGATAGATATAAAAACACACAATTAGATAGATCCATAGATAGATAGATATAAAAACACACAATTAGATAAATACATAGATAGATATAAAAACACACAATTAGATAGATAGATAGATAGATAGATAGATCTAAAAACAGACAGATAGATACATGGCATGTGAACTGGGTGAGAGTTCAGTCTATCTACTTTAATTAAAAAAAAATAAACAAAAAAGAAAGTGAAAAGATTGAAAAAAGAGAAAGCCGGAAACCACATCCTAAACAGGGAACGAAGAATGAGCCTCTACACCTGTTCAATAGACTTCGGTGGAGTGTGAACCGGGCGATAGTTTAGTCAATCTACTCCAATTGAGAAAAACAAAAGAGCAAAAGATTGGAAAGAGAAAACCGGAAACCACATCCTAAACAGGAAACAAGGGATGAGCCTCTACACCTGTTCAATAGACGTGGCTGGAGTGTGAACCAGGCGATAGTTCAGTCTATCTCCTCCAATTAATAAAAATAAACAAAAAAGAAAGTGAAAAATTGGAAAAAGAGAAAGCCGGAAACCACATCCTAAACAGGGAACGAAGAATGAGCCTCTACACCTGTTCAAAAGTGTGGAAAAGGTAGAACATAAAAAGTCATACTGTAATGCTAAAGCTAAATCATTGGAAATTTATCACAGAAAAAGTTTTTTACACAGCATTGACATGGAAATAATAATTACAAAAGACCAAAGAAACTTTTTGTATGCAAAAATTATGTGGAAGTGAAAATGCAATTCAACATTGATTGTGATATGACAATATTCAATGAAGCTGCATTGAAAGCAAATGGAAAACCTATATTAAAAAGAAATTCAGAAATAGCACATGGCTTGTTGGGTGAGAAATTGTTTTTATTTTTTGGTGAAATGACATGCAACATTTTATTTCGTAACAAGTGTGTAAAAGCTCAGGCTTATATTAAAGAAAATACTAACTTATTCAGTACTGACTGGATGGAATTCTTTAACTTATGGGATTTACCTATAAATAATTATTGTAAAAATATAAGTGGACAAGTGATGAGTTTTAAAAAACAATGTAAAAATTTAAAGGAAGAATTAAAAAAAATGTCTTCTGGATGTTTTGTTGGAGGAGTTGGGTTGGTGTTCCAAAGTCAAAACAAAATTTCAAGTGAAGAAAAGATTGACACCAGTATTTAAACCAAAATGTAGTGCACCATTTGCAGCCTTGGATCAAGTCAATGAAGAATTAGACAAACTTGAAAAAAATGGGCGTAACTGAAAAAGTGGCCATGAAAAACAGACAACACATGTAAAAAAAAATACAATAAAATTTGTGTTTATGCTGATTTTTTGACTGAGTTAAACTTAGAATCACATAATTACCGATTAAGTTCAGAGAAAATTTTTGAAAAATTAAATAGCTAAAAATCTTTCTCAAAGCTTGATCTTTCTGAGGCATTTTAGCAAATGCAAGTTGAATGACAATGCCCAGATTTAATAGTGAAAAATTCACACAAGTGATTGTATAAATTTAAACAACTACCTTTTGGGATAAAAGTATCTCCAGACATATTTAAAACAATCTATGGAAACTATGCTTGCAGATTGGGATTTCACAGTTGCTTATCTGGATGATATATTGTTTAAAAGTGTTTCTAAAGAACAACACATCGGACATGTATAAAAAATTTTTGAAAAAAATATGTGAATACAGGTTCAGTGAGGAAAAGTGTGAATTGATTTTTAGGAAAAAGGTTTTGCCTAAAACCAAGTACTGAGGAAAAATTATTGCCAAAAATGCTTGTCACTTTGCTTCATTGACAGCAATTAAGAATATTTGTTTTTTCTTTTTTTTAATCATTTCACCCCGAGCAAGGCGGAAACGCCACTGATGTGCAGGGGGTTACATAAATGTAAAAAGATTAATTAGAAAAGAGTGAGGAGTACAAGCTAGGTAGAAAGGAACAATAGAAAGCTGAGAAAGCATGTGCGATGACAGATACATAGGTGGAGAGAAAGTGAAGGTTATACAGGGAAGGGGAGAGAGCTAGAGGCCAGTGGTTAGTAGATGAGTATTAATTTTGCATTTAAATTTCTGAAGGTTGTAGCCATCAGGAAAGCAAGAATACGGGAGTGAGTTCCACAGGCGGGAAGTGCGAGAGAGGAAGCTGCAGGAGTAGAATTGTCATCTGCATTTGGCTAACCTGACTGTGAATGGGTGGGACCCAGTTGCCAGTGTGGTTGCACGGGTAAACACCTGTTGAGGAGGCATCAGTGACTTAAGCTCATCCGAGCAGAAGCCATGAAAGTATTTATAGAAGAGACAGAGGGAGGCCACATTTCGACGATGGGAAAGTGGCTGCAGTCGAGTCGCCAGATCAGTACCTATCACATTACAGACTCTCCTTTGGAGCTTGTCAAGAACACTGAGGAGAACGGCAGGGGCACCTGACCATAAATGGCAGCAGTCTTAGCCAACAAATGTTACCAGTTGACAAACATTTTTAGGACTAGCAAATTATTATCAGATCTACATGCCTAATATGCAGAATTTGAGAGCTCCACTGAAAAATTTGCTTAAAAAAAGATGTAGAGTGGAACTGGACTGATATGTCAAAAGGCATTTGAAGAAATCAAGAAAATACTAACATCAGACTTATCATTAGCACACTACAATCTGAAAGCAGAAATTATATTGGCTTCAGATGCTTGTAACAATGGTATAGGAGTGGTAATTCAACATAAGGATCATGATAGTAAACTGAAAGCCATTGCACATGCTTTGCATTTGCTACAACTGCCAGAAAAAAAACTACAGCTAGATTGGAATACAGAAATAGCAATAATATTTAAGTGAGAAAATTTCATAAATTTATACAGAGAAGTTTTCATTTATAGACAGACCACTGTTATCAGTTTTTGGCTCAAAAAAAGAAATTCCTATGCATACAGTGAATAGATTATGATGCTTGGGTGCCATCTTATTAAATTACAATTTTAAAATGGAATACCAACCGTTCTAAAAATTAGTATGTTTTAACAAGGTTTATACAAAAAAAAACCCCAAAAAACTGAAATGTTTGAGGATACTGTGATTGCAGCATTAAAAAGTGAACGAGGAATTAAAAATACACTATGCAATGTAGTACACAAACTGTCAGTTACCCTGGTAGAAATAAATGTAAAAGCAGAAAAAGAGAGGTTTATTTTGAAAATAAAAACGATGACTAAAGCAAAGTAAGAAAAATAGACAATTTTTAGAACCAAAGCAAAACTTATACACTTTCTCGCTATGTGATGGAGTACTAACGTTTGCCCAAAGAATAGTAATACCTATCATATTACAAAAGCAGATATTAAAAGAATTTCATAGTGGACATCAAGGTAGTTCAACGATGAGATCTCTTATGAGAAGTTATAAGACCTTCTACAGAAAGTAGCAGAAGAAAGTAAAAAGAAAGGACTAGAAATAAACTGCATGAAAACTGAATACATGGTCATCAGTAAAAAGGGCAGCCCAAAATGCCAAATACAGGTTGGGGATACCAGAATCAAGCAGGTACAAAAATTTAACTATCTGAGAAGAAAGAAAGTGTGACACAGAGATCCGAAGGTGAATTGGCATGGCAAAGGAAGCATTCCAGAAGTTGAGTAAAGTATTAAGAAACAGGATAATTTCACTAGAAACTAGAAAGAGAGTACTGGATTGTTACATGCTGTCCATCCTCCAGTATGGCAGTGAATGCTGGACAATACCATCAAAGATGAAGGAAAAACTTGAAGCAACTAAAATGTTGTTCTACAGAAGGATGCTGCAAATATCATGGATCGAGCATGTGAGCAATGATGAGGTCTTGGAAATGATGGAAACAAAAAGAAAATTAATACTGAACATCAGGAAGAGACAGCTGAAGTTCCTGGGACATGCAATGAGGAAGAAGGGCTTGGAGAATCTGATACTAACAGGCCAGATAGAGGGAAAAAGAGAATTTGATCTTAGCTCCCTGATATCTCATTCCAAGCTAATATCCACTGTACTACAATGCATATCTGCTAGACATATATCAAGTTCATAACAGTTGTAATATCTTGAAATACAAGGCAGCAGTGTTTCAAAAAAAAAATTATCTTAGATATGTCTAACCATATAAGTAATGTTAAATTTGCTCAGTTAATTAAGTTAAAGCAGTCACCCATGTAGATATTGACCAAGCTCAACATTGCTTAACTTTGGTGATCATATGAGAACTGGAGTTTCAATGTGATATGACCATGAGCTCCTGGGATTTGAACTCTGTTTCAGAATTACATTTAAATCACCAATAACCATTACACTAACTATACATCATTTTCCTTTAGTCAGTTAAGTGCCATATGTGATACACACTTTGGGTGATCATGTCTCGAAAGAGACATGACTGACTAGGCAGAAGATTATCCTGCAGTACGTTGCCATTGCTTTCTGCAGTAGACTAGTTGCTAGCCAAAGTTAAAGAACCTAATCTGTCCTATTATTTAATCCATAACTGGAGGGAAGAGACGGATTGATATCTTTCCCAAGGGTATTTGTGCGGAAGTGAATGCAAGGAATTCAACTAGAATTTGAACTCACCTCCCCAATTTGTTGTTTCAAACTGATATCCATTGCACCACAATGCACATCCATATCAGTCAGTTGAGTGCCATCTGTAATACACACTTTGGGCAATCATGTCTCAAAAGAGACATGACTGACTGGGCAGAAGATTATCTCGCAGTAGGTTGCCACTGCTTTCTGCAATAGACTGGTTGCCAGTCAAGGCTATAGAACCCAATCTTTCTTATTATTTAACCCATAACTGGAGGGAAGAGACAGATTAATACCTTTCCCAAGTGAATGCAAGGAATTTAACTGGAATTCAAACTCGGCACTCCGATCTCTTGTTCCGAGTCGATATCCACTGCACCACAACGCACGCATTTTCCTCAGGAACATTAAATTCAGAAAAAAACCAGAATTAAATTGAAGTAGGACTACAATTTTATCAAAAAACTAAAACCATTGATTTCAAAGTATTTTTTCTTGCTAAACAAAAATAAATTGGTATTTCTTAGCTTATTTTTCTTCCTATTTTTGGAGAAACTAATTTGATATGAATTAACACAAGTTCTACATGTCACAAGCTGTGCAAGCAATAAGAAAGATATTTAAAAAATAAAAAACAATGAATTTACTCAAGGACATTGCATTCTAAATTTACTTGAGAGATTATCATTGTGATTCCCAGATCTGGTTTAATAAATAGAAGCCAACATTCGGCAGAGTCATGCAATTGTCTAGTCATGTTCTTCGAGCTGAAATTATTCGTTTTGTAACAATGAAAGAAGCAGAGATATAAAATTGGGATGAGAAAATTGGAACAGCTCAACTTATTAACAAAGTACACAATGAGTATCTTTCATTGTTAAGTTGTTTCTTAGGATATCTGTTAATGCTCTGGTTGCAGGGTGTTGAAAAATTTAATTACATACAAGGATGTGGTTATCACATTTAATCTCATACTAGGATGCAGGTTAACTGCCATTGTCAGAGAAAATGGCGTTGAGTTCATGTTTCAGCATTCATTTTGGGCCAAATGTCCTTGGAAAGACGTGAATGCATCTTTTCTTTCCCAAGTTTGGATAAGAAGAAAATCATTTATCTTATACAAAAAATATTTTTAACATAATTCTTGTACAGTCAGTCAGTTAAGTGCCATACTTGATACACGCTTGGACGATCATGTCTCGAAAGAAAGACTGGGCAGAAGATTATCCTGCAGTAGGTTGCGATTGCTTTCTGCGGTAGACTGATTGCCAACCAAGGCTATAGAACCCAATCTGTCTTGTTATTTTACCCATAGCTAGATAGAAGAAATGGATTAATACCTTTCCCAAGTGTATTTGCACGTATATGATTGCAACGAATTCAACTGGAATTCGAACTTGTCTTTCCAATTTCTCGTTCCGAGTCGATATCCACTGGACCACAACACACAACGATCTCAAAAGAGACATGACTGACTGGGCAGAAGATTATCCTGCAGTAGGTTGCGATTGCTTTCTGCGGTAGACTGGTTGCCAACCAAGGCTATAGAACCCAATCTGTCCTGTTATTTGACCCATAGCTAGATAGAAGAAATGGATTAATACCTTTCCCAAGTGTATTTGCACGTATATGATTGCAACGAATTCAACTGGAATTCGAACTTGTCTTTCCAATTTCTCGTTCCGAGTCGATATCCACTGGACCACAATGCACATCCATTCATAATTAAGTGAAAAGATAAATTTATGTTTTCCTAAAATATAAATCCATCTCTTTCCACTTACTGGTTAAATAGCAAGGTAGACTGGACTATTTAGCCTTAGGTGATATTCAAAATATTCTAAATGTCAAACAGTGTAAAGAGGAAAGAGAAACCACTCCATTATATTTCACACAAATCATAGCAATTTACAGATAATAAAGAAAAAATATATGTGGAAAGCCATGATTACCTCTGTCCTGTTGAAACATCGCATTTTAAAAAGAGAAAAATTTTAATCCAAAGCCACACTACTCAGTTAAACTGTCAGTCAGTTAAGTGCCATACGTGATACACACTTAGGCAATCATGTCTCAAAAGAGACATGACTGACTGGGCAGAAGATTATCCCGCAGTAGGTTGCCATTGCTTTCTGCATTAGACTGGTTGCCAGCCAAGGCTATAGAACCCAATCTGTCCTGTTATTTAACCCATAACTGGAAGGAAGAGATGGATTAATACCTTTCTCAAGGGTATTTGTGCGTAAGTGAATGCAATGAATTCAACTGGAATTTGAACTCGGCTCCCTGATTTCTCGTTCTGAGCCAATATCCACTGTACCACAACGCACATGGGTATTTTGTGCATCAATGAACATAAAATCAACTGGAATTCAGAGTCGGCTTTCTGATTCTAAAGCGATATCCATTATTCAACAATATACACTCTTAATCTGAGAGATCATTAAATAATTTCTCTATTCATCATGTCTGTTAAGTTGCTTCTGATTGGAACTTGTCAAATGTAAAACCGTCTTGTTATGCATCATAATCAATGAATCCAACTGGAATTCGAACTTGGTTCCCCAATCTCTCGTTCTGAGTCGATATCCACTGCACCACAAAGAGAATTAAAATGCTGCCAGATTTGTTTATATATTATTTCTTCAAAACAGGCATTTCTTTTATTTGCATGAGGTCATAGTGGTAGCGATCCAATGAGGATGAACCACATAAAAGTAAGAATTAGCAACTAAAACCACATCAAGCTCCCACTGAAATACTGTTTCCAAAAGCTATAGGAATGTGATAGTAAATAAAGATTAGCTTCATTAGTATAAAAATGAACCAAAAACTCAGATTACGACTGCACTAGAGAAAACCACAGTTTGTTAAAGTCTATTTGGAACAGATCTACAAAGACGAGTACCTAATAAGAATGAAATACACAATAGTAGCAATAGCAAACAAAGGAAGTTCAAGTAACCTTTAATCTCTAAAAGGTACTCTTGATATATATATATATATATATATATATATATACATTAACAGATATATTTCTCTGTGTGTGTGTCTGTGTGTGTGTGTGAGTTAATAAATATACATGTGAGAATACGCACATGTATAAAAATTATTGTATTATTATACAGCCTGATAAGATGCATGATATAAAACCAAAACACAACAGCTCTTCTGCAGCAAAAAAAATATTTTATCATAAAGTCCAATAATTAAGAATATTACTCAAAAAAAAAAAAATATATATATATATTTAAATATACATATATCTAAATAGTCATCCGCAGACAAATCTTTTTCGCTGTATCACAGCTCATCAATACAGTTAGACATCTGATTGCTTCTAGCCAGGATTAAAACCCTACCAAATTGACATCAGTTGGCAATTCTACATCTGAGCTATATATATATATATATATATATAATTGTGCGTGTGTGTGTATGTGTATATATATTTATATATATATATATATATTAAAAGAACAGTTTTTCATGCTTTAGTACGTACATGACCATGACATTACAACATAAAAAAATTATATTGTGGATAATTTTCACATTCTAATGAACACTACTAATGAACAACTGCTACATTCAAAGCAAGAAGGAAATTTACAGTAATTTTTAGCAACACAGTTTTGCAGTTACTTTTTGTTATCACAACTTACATTCCTGATGTTGATCTCGGAAGGAGATTGAAAGTACTTGGAAACGTTGAGAAATGGATAATAAAATCAACTGTCGGCGTTACAGCAAATTTCTTATATCTTTCAATTATAATACACAAAAGATTATCCATGAATATGAATGGATTTTATTAAAAAAAGCAGACACAATTTGCAATTAATTTAATCTGACATGCCTAAAAAGATTTGCTGCCTAAATACGCAAATATAGTTATATAACTATAGATACAACTATATATATGTACATATATATATATATATATATATATATAGTTGTGAATATATATAGTTGTAAATATATATATATATATATATATAAATAAATATACATATTATCCTACATCTATGGTATGACTCAAACTTTCATGCCTTATGCAATCATCAGGTGCATATTTCAAACTGAGTGTTTAATAGATTTGAATTTAAATTCACTCAGTTTTTAATTTTAATTCTAAATTTTACTTTTTATTCTTAATTTTTATTTTCGTTTTAATTTATTTTATTCAATATTTTAAAATTTTAATTTTTTACCTACATGCAACATTTGAATATATAAATTTTTACATTTCCTCACTTACAACCCTTTCATTTCTTTTCCCTGTATTTTTTATTTTTAATATTTTGTATCTTTATTTTTAGTTTTTTTAGTTTTAAATTCAGATTATAAATTTTTATTTACATATAACCTTAGAATATTTAAATTTTAAATCTTGTTATTAAAAAACAGTAATATTATATGATTTATATTCTATGAACATCGAGTAAACTTAAATTCAAATCTGTTAAACTGTCAGTTTGAAATATGCACCTGATGATTGCATAATGCATGAAACTCCAAGTTGTGCCATAGATGTAGGACAATACGCATATTTATTAATATATTAGAAAAGGAAAAAGGTTTGTTCCAATGAGAGAAATTGGTATAGAATAAAAAGTGTGAGAGGCCGTGAATGTTTTATTCAAAGTGTATATTTATTGCTGTTTAAAAATATTATACATCTTATGATTTTTTAAGTGTCCATAATGATATTTGTGATGCTACATGTGTTTCAAGTCTAAGACTGACTCTCTTCAGGCGAATAAATTTGCGGTTTTACATATGGGGTTCCTTTTGTTTTTTTTATTTTGTTAAAATATATATATAATCACTCTGTTCATACACTGAGCACTGTTTATTAACATCTGAATAATAATACTATACATATGTGCATCCTCATATATATATTTATTAATTTACATCACTATAGTTGTATATATATAATTATATATATATATAATTGTGTGTGAATTATATATATATATATATATATATATATATATATATATAAAGGATAGCAAAAGTTGGTTAGTTGGTTGTTTTGTTTTTATGGCATATCAACTTCCATGGGTTATTTATTGCCAACTAAATTTTATCAATTTATTGCTGGTAATACCTTTTTCTTTCAATAATTTATTGTTGTTTTCTATAAGTTTTGTGTCTAGTAATAATTTTTCTTTTCGAGTATCAAGATACATTGGGATTTGTTTTTAAGGACAGGGTCCCCAAGTCCTACCCTTGATATTTAACCCATAACTGGAGAGAAGAGACAGATTAATACCTTTCCCAAGGGTACCAGTGCTTAAGTGAATGCAGGGTATTCAACTGGAATTTGAACTCAGCTCACCGATTTCTCTTTCCGAGCCGATATCCACTGCACCAGAATGCACATCTATACTAAACACTTACAGCACCTGGTATTCCCAAGCGGTCACCCATCTAAGTACTAACCAGGCTCAATGTTGCTTAACTTTGGTGATCAAGCGAGGACAGGTGTATTCAATGTGATTTGGTCGTAAGCCTGGATAGCAAAAGTATTTAACACATTGTTTTTTATAAATTTCACAATAAAAATTGTTCAATTTGAATGATACAGCAAAATATTGAGAAACATTGATTTTATGTACTTCTATTGCCAATTTTTGAATGCGTGCAAAAGTATTTAACACAATTTGTTAATATTTAGTAGCACATCCTGTTTTCTGTCTTAGAGCCTCTGGTTGTTTTCTATAGTCTTCAATGAACCTCTTGAATGAAAATTCTGGCAGTTTCACCCATTTTTCTTAGCAGACTTTCTTCAGTTCCTTGATATTTTTTGGATCTCTTGTGTGTACTCTTGAGTTCAAGTTTTTCCATAAATTTTCTATTAGAGTGAGATCTGGTGACTGGCTAGGCCATTACAGAACATCAATTCCATTTTTCATTAAATCAGTGTTTTGTTGTTTTAGCCCTGTGCTTTGGACTGTTGTCCTGTTAGAATATAAAATCTTAGTCAATCCCCAAAGCTGTTGTAAATTTTAATAGATGGGTTGATAATATTTGCTTGTATTTTGTTACATTTATTCTTCCTTCTGCTGAGCATCAGGAAGAGACAACTGAAGTTCCTGGGACATGCAATGAGGAAGGAGAGCCTGGAGAACCTGATAGTGATTGGACAGATAGAAGGAAGGAGAGACAGAGGAAGGCAGTGGATAACATATTTGCAGGGTCTGATCAGGTGGATGACGGAACGGGGGTTGCCAGGAGCAACAGGAGCAAACATACTAAGAGCCACAAGGGATAGGGAGACATGGAGATCCATGATCGTCTACGTCCTGAAGGGACAGGGCACATAGAAGAAGAATTCTTTCTTCAATGACTTCAATCCTGTTCTGTTATATGAAAAACAACCCCAAATCATTACACTTCCACCCCAATCTTTGACTGCTGGAATGCTGTTTACTGGGTTGTATTCAGTTCTTTTTTTTTCTCCATACTTGGATGCACATGTTTCTCCCAAAAAGCTCAGTTTTCTTTTCATCTGTCTAAATAACTTTCTTCCAGAATTCATCTGATTCATGTTCATACTTTTTAACAAATTCCAGATGATCATGCACATATTTATGTTTTAATAGCGGAGACTTTCTTGGTGATCTAGAATTTTATCTTTACTTACTTCAACTCTGGCATTTGTCAGATCATTCTGAATTTCTCTTTGAGTTAAAAATTGTTTTTTTCACATTCCAAACTATATATTGTTCAGAAGCCTTGTTTAATCTACACAGATGACAACACCTTTGAATATTTTCAATAGTATCATATTTTTTCCACTTTTGAACAACAGACCCACTGTACACACAAGCAAGTTTAAAGCTTGAGCAATTTTTCAATAACCCTTACCATCTTTGTGCAGCTTTATAATCTTCTGTTGCATATCATTTGACAATTCTTTTGTTTTAACCATTTTAATAAGTTCATATAGTGAGGCAGTTTGAAGAGTATCAGATCTGTTATCATTGTGCTGATTGAGTAATGTGCTTGATTGATACATATATTGAAGACAACATGTGATTGGTTGAAGTACAAATTATATTAAAATAACTGAAAATAGTTTTAAAATACCCTTTTTACTGTATTATTTGTATAGGCCTTAAATACTTTTTGTTTGTTTGTTTTTGAGGCTTAACGAACTATCAATCCTTAGGGGATCATTTTAAGGTCATAACCAGTGATTTTTGGGTAAGGTTATTTTATTTTTACAACATTTTTCTTTTTCACAATTCATTGGGATTTGTTTTTAAGAGCAGGGTCCACAAGTCCTACCCTTGTTATTTAACCCATAACTGGAAGGAATGGACGGATTAATACCTTTCCCAAGGGTACCAGTGCTTAAGTGAATACAGGGTATTCAACTGGAATTTGAACTCAGCTCACCGATTTCTCTTTCCGAGCCGATATCCACTGCACCACAACGCACATCCGTCACTATACACTTACAGCACCTGGTATTCCCAAGCGGTCACCCATCTAAGTACTGACCAGGCTCAATGTTGCTTAACTTCAGTGATCGAGCGAGAACCGATGTATTCAATGTGATAGGTCATAAGCCTAAAATACTTTGTACACATTCAGATTTGAAATTTGGCAATAAAAATACATAAAATGTTTCTCATTTTGCTCAATGTTTAGATAGACAATGTTCATTAAAATATTTGAAGTAAGTATCATTCTAATTAAACAAGTTTTTTGTACAATTTATAAAAACAAATGTGTTAAATACTTTTGCTACCCACTATAAATATATATATATATATATATATACTTACAACTTAGACTTTGAAAAACAGTAGCCACTCTAGCGTGTACGCATCGCTCATTCAGTAAAATGAACTGGAGCACTCTAGCTATTGGGCGCGTAATATGATATGCACTAAAAATATATATATAAACATATATAGTTGTATATGTACATATACATATATATATATATATAATTATATATATAGTTGTATTTGTATATATACATATCTAAACATATTTATAAATGGAACTTTGTCTCTGTGTCTGTGTGTGTGTGTATCCATTACCTATACACTCCGAAATGGCTAAACCAATTTTCTTGAAAATTTACATAGTTGTACTATAAATGTCTGCGAGTGTTCTTAGCTAGGTTTTGTTTCAAGGTACTTCTGATAAATATCGAAAATCAATAATTGAAAAAATCGTGTTATAGAAGGAGTGGTCTGATTTTAATCAAATTTGATACACTCATAGACAAAGACATAAGAAATGCTATTCAGAAGTTTCAAGGTTGCAGTTCTTAAAATAGTGCAGAAAACTGATAATATATATATATATATAAATGGCAAGATACCGGGTCTGATCAAAATCAGTTTTTCAACACTTTTATTTTAGTTTTTGCTTCGGGTTTGACTCTAAGTAGGTATAATTGTAGTTCTTAGCCTCAGCCATGATACCATTTACTCAGAGGACTTATTTAGCCTTCAAAATTTAGTTTACGATGAAAAAACATTTGATATCGATACCAGGAAATCAAAATTTGACTTACATCCATTCATTAGAGAGAGAGAGAGAAAGAGAGAGAGAAATGTGTTGTATTTATATATATGTATATTTGTGTGTGTGTGTGTGTGTGTGTGTATATATATATATATATGGCAATTTTATTGAATAAACTTACTCTTTAGTATTTCATGGTATTTTTTGTGTAATTTTGGTAAATACATCTGTCCAAATGAGATGGCAATGTAAATTTCATTTTTGCATAATTTACAGACAATTTATCCAGTGCAACCTCTCTCTCTCTCAATATATATATATATATAAAGAGAGAGGGATAGAGAGAGAGAGAGAGAGAGAGAGAGAGAGAGAGAGATTGGAATAGATTGCCTTTTAACTATTTTTTCTTTTTTTCTTTATCAATCTTTAATGCAGAAAATTGATACTTGCTCATAATTTTATTCTTGAAGTTTATCATATTTTTTTTATTTTGATATCTATCTAAATTTCATTTCTTGTTATTTTATACTTTGAATTTGATTTGCCATGTATGACTATATGTCCATATGAACTACATTAAAAAATCATCATATTCCTTCAGAGTGATTATCTTTCATTAAATATTTACTTAGCAATATCACCTTCCATGACTTGGTCCCTTCTTTCATGCAGTTTAATCTGATGTTTTTAGGCAGATATTATGGAAAATATTGAGTAGAATTCAGAAATATCATCTTGGGATTGATTTTTTTTTCTATTTTGATCCATTGATTTTAAAAAAAGAAACTCATGCAAACACAACAAACATCAACATTTTTTTTTAATGTTATAAAATTCAGATTTGCACTGATTTTGGACAGCGTAAAGGCTTATTCAAAATTCATGAATATTAGCTGCATTTATTTTATTTTGGATTTTTTTCCAATCTCACTCTTGTTTAGGGTGCAATTGAAAACACTAAAAATGCAAGTGGTTACTGAGAGTGAAAGAAACTGAGGACACATTGAGGAGAGAGAGGACAATAAAAGAACAGTATTCAAACAGATAAAAGATAATGATTGATGCTCCATCTGTCTTGAGAGTATCAGATTCTCCAAGCACTCCATCCTTGTTACATGTCCCAGAAACTTCAGCTGTCTTTTCCTGATGTCAAATATAAGTTTTCCTTTGGACTCTACATTGCACAAAATCAAACATGCACATGCATGTACACACACACACGTACACACAATTTGATCAGGACTGACTGCAGTGTCCTGTTTTTGTGTGTATGGTGGGGGGATACACACCTGAAACTATTGTTATACTCAAAATAAGGTATACAAAAGTTATGATCCACGAGAGGAAACATAGAACTGACTGCTTTTATTTATCAACATCATTGCTTAATGTTTCTTTTCATACTAGCATGGGCTAGACAGGTTTTTTTTTAGTTCTCTTTTCCAGGCTACCCAATTTTGTGTAAAGGCCTTATCTTCTTAGCTTCTTTAAATTGTCTTTGATAAGCTGGATCCATCTTTTACATGGTATACCTATCATAATGAAATATTAGAACGAGTATTACAGCTGTATGCCCTTCCTAACACCAACCAGTTTATAACACTG
This sequence comes from Ascarosepion bandense, assembly GCA_037127315.1. Classification (NCBI taxonomy): domain Eukaryota; kingdom Metazoa; phylum Mollusca; class Cephalopoda; order Sepiida; family Sepiidae; genus Ascarosepion; species Ascarosepion bandense. The sequence goes on along the minus strand of JBBBDQ010001439.1, from coordinate 4,351,815 downwards.
GAAACCGGAGTGTTTTTATTGAGACACCCACCAAGGTTAAAGAGTTCAGCCTACCCTTTTCTACACAGAAAGGTTTTTATTTTAGAGATTTTCTTCTCTTAGACAGGCTGCTATCTAAAGCTAAAGACTTGTTGTGTTGCTTCGTTTTGGTATAATTAGAAGATAACACAAACTTGAATTAATGATGTTTATTGTTGGTATAAAACTTTAGGTTTTTACATCAAGTTACAACCTTTAAATTTTGTGTGGATACAGGAGCAGACTAGCTAAATTCTCTTCACTGTGGGATGATAGTAGTAAATGAGCCTATCCCTTCTGGACTCTAGTGGTCAACTGACTAGCGTTCTCCTTTTTTCAAATCTCCTACACAAAACTATTGTCCTTAACTCCTACTTCTTACTCCTGCTCTTACCAAAAGAAACGGTTCCTTATTTTGCCGCCCAATTTTGAATTCTTGGCGTCAGTGTGTCTATTTTTTTCTATTTTTAGAACACTTGCCATTTCATAAACCATAACAGACTCTTAACTAGCCTAAGCAGTTTAACGTCATACTTAGGACAGTTTTTTCATTTTGTTCAGTGGTGGGAATCATTATTTGCCCATAGCTTGGACCCTGACAGGTGCTACCATTAAGGTTTGAGTAGACCTTGGAACAACAGCAATTAAGAGGTGGTTCCCTGCTTCTCAAAACCTATAATCTCTTGATCAGAAGCATTGCTGCCAGATGTAGTTTCTCATCATACCCAGGACTTTATTGATGAAATAAAAACTAAAATTGAATATAATACATTTATATATTTCATCACAGTTGATTAAAGTCTAAATGGACTAATGAATGGCTTCTAAGAATGAGAAGTTGCATAGTCAAGATTGAAATCCAATCTAGTTCATTGTATTCACTTATATGCACATACTCTTGGGAAAGGTATGAATCCAACTTCTACCATTTTACGAGTTAAATAGTAAGACTGGAAAAATCATTCTCAAAAACATGGTTAATTATCCATTCATGAAAAAAATAGTTATTCTAACAATTTAAAATATGTTTCAGCTTTAAATAACCCACAAAATGCTTTAGATATATATATATCTAAAACTAATCTAAACTTATTTATAAATGGAACTTTGTCTCTGTGTCTGTGTCTGTGTGTGTGTGTGTGTGTCTGTGTTTCCTTTACTTATAGACTCCGAAACGGCTGAACCAATTTTCTTGAAAATTTACACAGTTGTACAATAAATGTCTGTGAGTGTTCTTAGCTAGGTTTTGTGTTGAGGTACCCCTGATAACTATCGAAAATCGATAATCGAAAAAATCAGGTTATAGAAGGAGTGGTCCAATTTTAATCAAATTTGATACACTCATAGACAAAGACATAAGAAATGCTATTCAGAAGTTTCAAGGTTGCAGTTCTTACAATAGTGCAGAAAATCAATTATATATATATATATATATATATAAAAAAGGCAAGATGTTTGTGTGTGTGTGTGTCTGTTTATCTGCCTGTATGTCTGGATTTTTTCAGCCCTTTTATTTTAGTTTTTGCTTCAGGTTTGGCTCTAAGTAGGTATAATTGTAGTTCTTAGTCTCAGCCATGATACCATTTACTCAGAGGACTTATTTAGCCTTCAAAATTCAGTTTACGACGAAAAAACTTATTTGATATTAATACCAGGAAATGAAAATTTGACTTACATCCATTCATTTTTCTTTCAGTCTATGGTTTCACTTTAACTGGAAACAACTATTGCTTTTTAGTCTTTCGTGCCAACATCCAAAGAGTCTGAGCTCCAGGACCATGTATTAGTTCTAAAGCTTTCATTACACCCGAGCAATGCCGGGCTATACTGCTAGTATATATATATATATACACATGTATATAAACACAGAGTAAAAGTAGGTTCTGAAAAGTTCTAGACTCTCCTAAGAAACAGTTTTAAAAAATCTGATTTTTTCTTTTGTCAGTTTTCAGCACCCCCTTGTACATATGCTTCTGAAAAACTTGGTAATATTTTTGAAAGCTTTCACTGTTTTTACTATGGCAGTGAATCAGATTGTACTTCAGCTTGTCGCGGGTTATTAATGGTCCTGAAAGCCATAATCGTTTTAGCATAGCTAACAAAATATTTAGCTATATGTTTGGAAATTCTTGATAAAATCCAAAATAAATCTGTAATGTTATTGGTCCTAACCTATCATCCTGGCTTCAGTTGCTTTTCCACCACCATAATGTAGCCCTTTCTATAAATACTTTCATGGTAAATTTTCTGATGAACTTTACTCTTTGATATCTAGACTATGAATTTAAGTGCAGTACTAGATAGGCAACAAGGTCTCATCCATTTACAGACAAAATTGTCAGGATGTAACTCTAAGTTCTATGTTAACAGTTTCTTTTCTCACGCTTCTAAATTGTGGAACTTTTTTTCATTTTCATGCTTCCTAGTTAACTTTGGTATTGCCTTTAAATATTTGACAATCAGTCATTATCTACTGTCTTCCTTATTCCTCTTTTTTTTATTGTTCTTGTTCCTTAGTAATCTTTTCTTTTTTCTTATTCTTTCACACTCAGTAATCCCTTGTGTCTTAGTAGCTTTATTGCCTTGCTTGAGGATGAAATGTTGAAAAAATATCTGATATCATGTGATGATATGTGATTAACATTTATAATATTCTGAAACTACAGAGAGGAAAATTACTTTCTTGTATTAAAATTAAAAAAATAAAATTATTTTCAACATAACAAACTGCTGATATAATTCACATTATCAGTGATAACCAATATAAGACTTTAAGTCTTTCTTTACTACTGTTTTCAGAGTAATTTATTCATTTTCTTGTAAAAGCCACCTTAGTTAAAGGAAGGACAATCTGGATTTACACGCATGTACATGCTGAGACATAACATACTAGCTCAGTGTAATAGTATCTATATAAACAGGAATTATAAGCTGGTAAAATGAGGTAAAAAGACAATGATGGCGTGAGCATATAGGAAATAAGTAAGAAATTAAAAGTTTTATTTACTTTGTTGTTTGCTTTTTCCGACAGTTTAGCCAATATTAGTTTTACAAAGTTTTAATTAAAATTTTCTCTCAGAAATCTTTCATTCATTTAAACTTTGAGACCGTTTTTAACATTTGAATTATGATGCATAACAAGACGCTTTTACATTTGACAAGTTCCAAGGTGATGGCATTGTGGTTGAAAATATTAGCTGCTTGTCAAAGTATTCGTAATTATTCAATAAGTCAAGTAGGGAAACATGTAAAATTTCTACTTTTGTATCAATGAATTTTGGCTTAATCAGAAGCAACTTAACAGACATGATGAATAGAGAAATTATTTAATAATCTCTCAGATTAAGAGTGTACATTGTTGAATAATGGATATCGCTTTAGAATCAGAAAGCCGACTCTAAATTCGAGTTGATTTTGTTATGTTCATTTATGCACAAAATACCCATGTGCATTGTGGTACAGTGGATATCAGCTCGGAAGGAGAAATCAGGGAGCTGAGTTCAAATTCCAGTTGAATTCCTTGCATTCACTTATGCACAAATACCCTTGAGAAAGGTATTAATCCATCTCTTCCTTCCAGTTATGGGTTAAATAACAGGATAGATTGGGTTCTATAGCCTTGGCTGGCAACCAGTCTACCACAGAAAGCAATGGCAACCTACTGCGGGATAATCTTCTGTCCAGTCAGTCATGTCTCTTTCGAGACATGATTGCCCAAGCCTTTACCACGTATGGCACTTAACTGACTGATCCTTGGGAAAGGTATGATGGTATGAATCCATTTCTTTTCTCCTCCCAGATATTGTTGGCAACCAGTGTCCTGCAGAAGGAAATGGTAAACTACTGTGGGGAAAATATTCTTCCTAGTTAGTCATGAATCAATAGAAACATTGATCACCCAAGTTTGTATTACGTATGGCACATTACTGACTGAGATCTTATTATGCATGTCAATACATTCACACTGTTTGTGCTTTCCATATCGAGTATGAAGTGAGTTCAAAAAGTATCCAACCTTTGGGAAGAAAAAATCAATTTCGTATATTTCACAAATTTTATTTAATCACCTTCAAAATAACTTCTCCCAGTGGTTCTGCTACTCCTGGTAACACCTTCTCTGTAATAGTTTTCCTCAAAATTTCCTCTCACAACTCAAATTGCTTCCCTGTAAGTGTGGTTTTCAGATTGAGGAAAGACAGAAATCATAGGGTACCAAATTAGGAGAGTAAAGATACTTGAAGTAGTTGTATCACTTCCTAATCTGAGTTTTTCTTGTGGTATATTCCAAATGACTGCTGAATCTTCTGGATGGTTTGAAGATTTGGGGAAAACTTGAGGCAGAATCTGCACTCAGTGTATTTGGTTTTCTTGCATAAAAAAGAAAAATTGATAAGTGTGTAATACCAATCTGTACTCTATACAAATCAACTATTCATCCGTGCATGGAGTACTGCTGCCATATATGATCAGGTGCCCCGCTGTTCATCTCTGTGTTCTTGACAGGCTCCAAAGCAGAATTAGTAATGTGATAGGTACCGACTTGGCGGCTCGACTACAGCTACTTTCCCACTGACGGGATGTGGCTTCCCTTCGTCTGTTCTATAAATACTTCCATGGCTTCAGCTCCAACGAACTTAAGTCACTGGTGCCTCTGCAACAGGTGTTTACTCGTGCAACCAGACTGGCAACTGGGTCTCACTCATTCACAGTGAGATCAACCAAATGCAGATGACAATTCTACTCCTGCAGCTTCTTTCCTCACACTTTCCGCCTGTGGAACTCATTTCCTTATTCCTGCTTTCCTGATGGCTACAACCTCCAGGAATTCAAAATGCAAGGTCAATACTCATCACCACCCTGTATATCCTTTCCTTTCTCTCCACCTCTGCAACTGTCATCACACCTGTATACTCTTCTTTCTCTTGCTCCTTTCTAAATGGTTTGTCCTTCTCTTCACTCTCTTCTATCTAGTGCTTTTACTCTTATGTAGCCCCCTGCACATAAGTGGCATTACTGCCTTGCTTGGGGTGATATGATAAAAAAAAGAGCATAAGAATTTGGTTTGAAAATTTTCATGCATGCACAAGAAATCCGAAGGAGGATCTGCAACATAATCAATCACTTTCTCATTGGTGAGATGTGGCTTCCCTCTGTCTTTTCTACAAATATTTTCACGGCTTCTGCTCTGAAATGCTTTTTTCCCTATTGCCCCGATCACATAAATTTACTCGTGCTACTATGTTACTGCCACTCCTAATCTAATACTTTATCTCTGAAATTAAACCACATACACACACACACACACACACACACACATATATATATGTATATATTTAGAAAAATACATATCAAATTATATAATGATCTTGTCATATGCACACACTATGCATGTATAGATATTTCCATTTGATAGTTAGAAGTCTTGATAGGAATCATTATTGGTAGCCACAATTTTAACAACATATGCAGATGACCCAATGTTTACAGCAGACACATAAAAGAAACTATAAGAACTCTTACAGAAGGTAGTGAAGGAAAATGAGAAGAAAAGATTAAACAACAATTGCAAGAAGATAGAAGGCATGGTTATAAGAAAATGCAATATTCCAACACTTTCTTAACCAACCTCAGGTGGAACAACTATATCAAATCTATAGCTGCATCCACCACTAAGAAGGTCAGGGCACTGTGCTGAGCCAAGAAGTTTTTCTTATCAGAATCAATCTTGTAGATTTATAAATCTACCATTCAGCCAGGCATTGAATACTGTTGCTATATCTGGTTGAGTGTGCCTGCTATTCATCTTGAGGTTCTCAATAAAATTCAAAGGAGGATCTGCAATATAATCAATCCTGATTTAGCAGCTTGACTTCAGTCACTTTCTCACCGATGAGATGTAGCTTCCCTCTGTCTTTTCTACAAATATTTTCACAGTTTCTGCTCTGATGAGCTTCTTTCCCTATTGCCCCGATCACATAAATTTACTTGTGCTACTAGATTGGCATCAAGGTCTTTTATTGTCAAAATAATCAAATGTAACTGCTACTTCTACTCAGGCAGTCTCTTTTCTTGCACTTCCTACCTATGGAACTCCCTTCCATGTACTTGCTTGCCTGATAGCTACAATCTCCAAAAATTTAAATGCAAAGAGTTGTCATTGTTGATGATAAGATTGGATGTTTTGAGCTTAACTTAATTAATGATTAATTTCATATGTTTAGTTTGTTCAGCTGAAGTAATGCATTTTTAATAATATTCCTTGGAGTAAATCCCTCTAAAAATAACAGAAACCTTTCTTGTATAAAGCAGCACTCAATACCAACAACTACAGTCATGGCCACAATGTAATGACCATATCTGATAATCAAAAATATATCTCTTTCAGCAACTTACCATTAACAATGGCAGAAACAGTCAGTCAATTAAGTACCATATGTGATACACACTTGGGCAATCATGCCTCGAAAGAGACATGACTGACTGGGCAGAAGATTATCCTGCAGTAGGTTGCCATTTAATTCTGCAGTAGACTGGTTACCAGCCAAAGCTATAGAACCCAATCTGTTCTGTTATTTAACCCATAAGTGGAGAGAAGAGATGGATTAATACCTTTTGCAAGGGTATTTATGTGTAAGTGAATGTAAGGAATTCAACTGGAATTCGAACTCAGCTTCCCAATTTCTCATTCCGAGCTGATATTCACTGCACCACAACGCACATCTACATAGGCTAAATCCTAAAAAGAGATCACCTACAAGTAAAACACAATAAATAACACAAAAAGAAGTACCTTGTCAGTGAATTTTTATGAAACATCTTGAAAAGGATTTCCAATAAGTGGTTTACTTGGGCAAGAAATGACTTGTAAATTTTAATGCCTCTAAAGAAAAAGTGCTTTCATTTAATCAGCACAGAGAACCTTTTCCACCTGTCATCAACATGGCTGATTATACATTCTGGAGAGCAAAACTCTGTGCTTTCTTGGCCTCATCTTTTCCACTGATATGGACCGAATCAATAGCAACATCTACTGCAAGAATAATTGGGTCACAATGTCATGCCTGAAAATTTTTTTTGTCAGAATTCATTTTGCGTATTTATAAATCTACCATTCTTCAATACATTATTACTGTTACCATATCTGGTCTGATGCTCCTGCTGCACATCTCAAGATTCTTGAAAAATTCCAAAGAATAGTCTGTAATGTAAGCAATCCTGACCAGGATTTTCAAGTTCATTCACTTTCTCACTAATATTACAATGCTTTCCTCTGCCTTTTCTATAAATAATTTTTCATGTCAACTTCTCTGATTAGCTTTTTCCTTGGTGCCTCATCTACATGAATTTAAGCATGCTACTAGATTGGCAATTAGGTTTCAAATTCTTTAACTGAAAGACTATTCTTCACACAAACAGACAGTAAGAATTTTCTTCAGTTAAGTGCCAAACATGATACACATTTGGGTGGTCATATCTTGAAAGTGACAAGACTGACTGAACAGAAGATTTCCCCACAGCAGGTTGCCATTATTTTCTGTGGTAAACTGGTTGCCATCCAAGGCTATATAACCCAAACTGTGCTGCTATTTAACTCTCAGCCGGAAGAAGATGAAACAGATTAATACTTTACCCAGGGATATTTGTTTATAAGTGAATGCAACAAATTCAACTGGAATTTGAACTCAGCTCTCTGATTTCTCATTCCAAGTCCTTATCCACTGTACCACCATACACATCCCAATAACTACAATTTTCAAAAATTTAAATGTAATGTCAATTGCCATCTTCTGTCTTCTTGAACCCTGTTTCTTTTCCTCAGTCTTCCACATTCTCAGTTTTCTCATTCAATTTCATTTCCTTTAATCCACAATGTCCTTATGACCTTATCATCTTGCTTGAGATGACATGATTAATATATATATATATTATTATTATTATTACTGTAAATCTTATTTTAATTGGTACAAGTGTTAGAGTATAGATCGCTGTATATTTACAAACTGAAATTAATATCTAGCAGCCAAGGTCATCTCATATATAATAAAGGAAATTAGAAGTTCATTTATCTTACTTCTGCTATGCATTTTTTTAAAAATTCCATCCACTCTTCAGAAAACTTAATTGTAAAATTTTACAATGAAGTCTCCCAATGAGTGGATGCAATTTTCACAAAACTACACTAATGGCCATAATTATTAGCCCACCCCAGTTTTTTAAAAGAAATGAGGTATTTCATACTATTTTTAGTATTCATTGCCAAGTGGATAATTCTAAATGAAAATAGAATGGTTCTTTTGTTAATACTGCACAATAAAATGTGCATCAAATGAACTGTTCTTGTGTCCAGTTTTTGTGCTCTCTTCCATGCTAGTCTCTTCTTATTGGCTGGCTGAAGCAAAGGCTTCCTGGCTGCCTTGTAAAATTTTATAAAGCAATAATAACAAAAGAACCATTCTATTTTCATTTAGAATTATCCATTTGGCAAAAAATACTAAAAGTAGTATGAAATGCATAATTGTTTTAAAAACTGGGGTGGCCTAATAATTATGGCTGGTAGTGTAACTGTAGGGACAACTGAACAATTAATTTTAACCATTACAATTAATAATCTATCACTTGATATGGAACACTATAATTACAAAGACTGCTTGCCTTAAAAATGTCATCTTCAAAAGTACACTCGTTGACTGTTATTTTTGTTTAAATATATTTCATATATATAATTTCTGTGACTCAGTTTTGAGTAATGTCATTACTTGACTTATGATATACATATATGGGTATTCAAATCTTGTAAAATAATTTTAAGCAAAATTACAATATCCAATGCATTGTTTTTTTTTTCTTAATATTGCCTGAATATATTTAATTTCTAGATACTTCTCTACTAATACAGGTGAACCTCAAGGCTCGATCTTTGGTCTTAATTTCTTTTTAATTTTCATCCACAACATCCATGATGACATCAGCACTCAACCAGGTATATTTGCTGATGTCACAACCATTTATTCCAGTCTAATCAGGTCAATAAGGTTAAATAGGAAGCTGATCTAAAAAATCACCTACAGTATGTTGTTAAAGGGTGGCTTGTCAGTTTTAATGTCTCTAAAACAAAACTGCTTTTTATTAATGATCTGAGAGAACCCTTTCTGCCTTCCATCAGCATGGCTGATGCTAACCTCCAGAAGAACGATTTATTGTACCTTCTTTAGTTAATGTTCTTGGCTGACATGAAGGGGAAAGATGACATTGCTAAGAAAGATGACATTGCTAAGTCAGCTGTTGAGAAATTTGGTTCATTGTGTCATGCAGGACAATTTTTCTCTCCAGAATTTATTTTACATATCTATTAGTCTACCATTCACCTATAATTAGAATATTGCTACCAAATATGGTCCGGTGACCTTACTATATATTTAGAGGTTCTTGATAAGAAATTTGGTTTATTGTGTCATGCAAGATAATTTTTCTCTCCAGAATTTATTTTACATATCTATTAGTCTACCATTCACCTATAATTAGAATATTGCTACCAAATATGGTCTGGTGACCTTACTATATATTTAGAGGTTCTCAATAAGAAATTTGGTTTATTGTGTCATGCAAGATAATTTTTCTCTCCAGAATTTATTTTACATATCTATTAGTCTACCATTCACCTATAATTAGAATATTGCTACCAAATATGGTCCGGTGACCTTACTATATATTTAGAGGTTCTTGATAAGAAATTTGGTTTATTGTGTCATGCAAGATAATTTTTCTCTCCAGAATTTATTTTACATATCTATTAGTCTACCATTCACCTATAATTAGAATATTGCTACCAAATATGGTCTGGTGACCTTACTATATATTTAGAGGTTCTCAATAAGAAATTTGGTTTATTGTGTCATGCAAGATAATTTTTCTCTCCAGAATTTATTTTACATATCTATTAGTCTACCATTCACCTATAATTAGAATATTGCTACCAAATATGGTCCGGTGACCTTACTATATATTTAGAGGTTCTTGATAAGAAATTTGGTTTATTGTGTCATGCAAGATAATTTTTCTCTCCAGAATTTATTTTACATATCTATTAGTCTACCATTCACCTATAATTAGAATATTGCTACCAAATATAGTCTGGTGATCTTGCTATATATTTAGAGGTTCTTGATAAAATCCAAAGAAGAATCAGCTATATTCATGGTCCTGACCTGGCATCTCAGCATCATTCACTTTCACACTGTCGTAAAGTTGCTTCCTTGTGCATTTTCTTTAAATTCTTTCATAGTAACTGTTTGGATGAGCTCTTTCCTTGGCTTTATGTATTTAAGTGTAGTACTAGATTAGCAACAAATTCTTGTTAGTTTACAGTTGAATTGTCTAGATGTAACCATAAGTTCATTGTTAATAGTTTGTTTTCTCATACTTTGTGCTTATGGAACTCTCTTCTGAATCCATACTTTCTGGTCAACTTTGATCTTCCAAAATTTAATTGCAACTTTAATCGTTATCTACTGTCTTTCTGATTACTCTTCTATTGTTCTTGTTCTTTCATAATGTTTCAGTTTTCTAATTCTTTCACACACAGTAGCCCCTTTGTCTTAGTGACTTTCCTGCCTTGCTTGGGCAAATTTGTTTAAAAAATTTGTTAGTGAAAATTTTTCAGTTTATTTGTATTAAGTATTGGTTTTGTTCATGCAAAGTATTTAATGTTATTGTAAGAATGATTAAATTTAAGCAAAGACATTGTGAACTAATTGCAAAGTTAGTGTGCAGCAATATTCAAAGCTGAAATTTTGCTTACGTATACAAGTTTTTAATGCAATTAGCATTAAAACATCCATCATTCTTCATCATTGTTTCCATTTTCTCTTTTATCAGTTGAACTTAGATAATGTGGGGGACCCTAACTGGAATCTTATGCTTTGACAACAATAAGAGAAGTGCATAAATGTGCCCTTAGTACATAATTTCCATGTATTAGTTTTGGTAATGTTGGAAAAATATAATAGAAAGCAATCAGGACTGTTTCTACACGTTTGAAAAAAATCACAACTTGATCCAATCATGATCTATAAGAAAACATGGAGGGACATTCTCTGAATTTCGTCAATTCGTTTCAACTAAATCCATTCACACAAATTAATGAAGGACACTCTATAGCTGAAAGAGTCTTCCTCACACAAATAGACAGAATTTTCTTCAGTTAAGGACCATACATGATACATGATTGGGAGATCATGTTATGAAAGTGACATGACTGACTGAACAGAAGAATTTCCCACAGTAGGTTGCCATTACTTTCTGTAGTAGACTGGTTGCCAACTAGGCTATAGAACACTAGCTGTCCTGCTATTAAACCCACAGCTTAAGAGAAAAGTGATGGATTAATACCTTTCCCAGTGATATTTGCACATTAGTGAATGCAACAAGTTCAACTGGAATTCAAACTCCACTCTCTGATTTCTTGTTCCGAATCGATATCCATTGCACCACAACGCACATCCAGAATTTTTTTCACCAAATTATTCACACATTAGGATGTGCGTTGTGGTGCAATGGATATCGATTTGGAATGAGAAATCGGGAAGCCGAGTTCAAATTCCAGTTGAATTCCTTGCATTCATTTACGTGCAAATACCCTTGGGAAAGGTATTAATCAGTCTCTTCCCTCCAGTTATGGGTTAAATAATAGGACAGATTGGGTTCTATAACCTTGGCTGGCAACCAGTCTACTGCAGAAAGCAATGGCAACCTACTGCGAGATAATCTTCTTCCCAGTCAGTCATGTCTCTTTCGAGACATGATCGCTCAAGCGTGCATCACGTATGGCACTTAACTGACTGACGTACTAAACTGTTACACCAAAACTTTTAAGGGAACTTATGGTATCATATTCTTCATTTATATGCCAAGTACTTACAGTCTGTAAACAATCATGGATCGCCATGAATTCCTATCTCTTGTATTGTATAATAGCTTGATTGGTATGGAATAATGCTGGAGATCATTCATAATTGCCAGTAAAAACTATAGAATTTTGCCAAGAAGTGTATTTTGCACTGAACATGTCACTGATTGCAAAACACAGGTATCGGGCAGATTTTGTTTTGATGAGCGAAGGCCAGAAGAGTCAACACCTGAGATGGTATGAATGCATCAGAAGCTACAGGTGTCAATGGAGACAATTATTTTAGTCAGTTTAGTTTTAGTTTTGAGTCTCGCAGTTTGCAGAGAGGAGTTGGAGAGTAAAAAGTCAGTGAAATGGGTGTTGCGCTCACTGCCTTGGTATGCACATGCCTAATCCCACCAGATTTGACCCGCCCTCTCCACAATAAGGCCAAGTCACTGAAGAAGAGAAGTGAATAAAGACACATGGAATATTTTTATTTAAAGTGTTGATGTCTGTTGATTTTATCAGTTGTGCAAAAGCAAGTTATTTTGATTCTACTTGAGTCCAGTTTATTTTGTCATTTATCAGTGAAGACAACGTTCAGTTCGAGCAGATTCTTGCTGAAATATTGTAAAAATTATATATCGACATTTTTGGGAGAAAAATACAGACATTTTTAGAAGGCAGCAGTTTGTCACTCGATGTTTTGATTCAAGCAGAAGTTTCTTCTCGTGTATTATGAATCAAGAATATGCCTGTTCAAGGTATACAACACATGTAGCACTGATCAATGTTTGACTCCACCTATGCCTACCACTCATTTGCCTTCTATCCATTTGCACAAGTTCGTTAAGTATGTTACTGTCACCTTTATCTTCTGTATAACCTGTAAGTGTTGTGGATGTGAAGGTGTGATTGGATTTAGTTGGTAATAAAAGAGGTTATAATTTAAGGCTGTGTGCGTGTTCATTCCAAATCATTCATCCACTACACATTTTAAGAATTAAATTTCAAACAACAATATTAAACAAATAAAATCGAGGACTTGTTGAGGTTGAACAATCAGTAATAATTTATATTAACAAAAACAACAAGCAGAAATTTTATAAGAAGCAGAACTGAGATGATAATATATGATAAGGTTCAGAAAATTATCATCAGGTAAATTAAAGTTCAGTAATAAACTGTATTTGATGTGGGATTAAAATACGGAGTTTAGAAACAGTCTTTCATGTAACATCACAAATTTAAATGTTCAGAATTTTGCAGTAAGAGTTCAAAATGCAATAGAACAAGATTTACATACCTTTATATGAAAGAATTAAGAAATGAATAGATATCACATTACAAATAGAAATGTTCAGCATTCATTTGTTCAGTCAGAAGAATGTAACTAGTGTTATATGAAGTGGATCTGAACATTAATCTTTTTGTTTATGTGGATATCGATTTTTCGAAGAGTTTGTTTGTGATAAAGAACTAAATGAGTCTGATGAAAGTTCTTGAATCAGGAAAAATTAGTCTTTTGCTGAAATACAAAATATATGTTTGTATGAAGGTATGAGTTTGTGATGAATGCAACAAGTATGTGTGTGAGTGATCCAAGAATCCTAGCACGATGTTAATGATATTGTGAGAGGACTTTTGAAAGCGTGTGAATATCAAGCGTGCAGTGTCAAGGATTAAAGGCTCAAGTGATGTGGATTCTGGAGGTAGTTGGAATCACACTATTTATTTCTTGTATAAAATAAAAAAAATTGTGGCACAAAGCCGAAAATGGGAGGAGTAGAGGTTGGTTCTCACTTAACTATCCTATACCTAGCTAAACACTATCACGACCCATTCACTCATTACAATTTGCTCAATCACCAAAAGAACCCATCGTCATCTCCCAATCCTTCATACACCACAATACCACATATTTACGAGGGGCATCTAAAATGTGGGGAAATAACCCACGACAATAAAAATGTATTTATATACAATATAAACTATATGTACAATAAGGCAGTTGGAATCACTGAAGAAAGGGTTCAAAATGGGCACCTTATATACTTGTCAAGGGGATCATATCAAATTCAAGTCTTAGGGTTTGGGCACCAAACTGTGACTTAACCAATGAGATTGCTTGTATTGCAACCATCAACACTGATTGGCTAATTCACAGTATTGGAATGATCCATATTTACTGACCTGTAACCAGGGGGTGGATAGCTTAGTCTATCCCAACATAAGCAAACCATTTTTCCTCATTATGTGTCTCAGAAATTTCAACTGTCTTTTTCATTCCCCTTTTTCTTAAAACTTCTTCATTGCACACATGCTTTGTCTATGGTATTCTACTGTTAAGTTACTTCTTTGTTGCCTCAAATCTCCTCTTCATCTGTAGGAAAATTGTCCAGCATTCATTGCCATACAGGAAGATTGATATTACATAATAACTGAACACTCTAGTGAAATCTCCAGTTTATTAATACTGTCGTTTTTTTTTTAATCATTTCACCCCAAACAAAGCAACAGTGCCACTAATGTACAGTGCAGTTTGATTGTAAAAGAATATATCTATCTGGTTACATTAAAATTCAGATAGATTAGGAAAAATAAATTTACGTTAATCAGTTTCGTTTGCATTTTTAGGTACCTCCTCAAAATTGCTAAAAAAAATTTGCTATTATTAAGAGGAAAGATTAGATTATTTTTTTTAATATTTATTAATTAAATTTGTTAATCCTTTTTAGAACAGAAAATTTTTTATTAAAAATCTTGTTTTTCTTCCTTTGCGTGAGCAGATAGACGTAGAATGCAAATTAGCATAGCAGATTTTAACGTTTCTTTTTTTTTGCGCTGAAAGACGTAATTTTTGGGAAATTGCAAAAATCAAATAAGTGCTGGATTTTTAATTTTTAATGAAATTTTCACTGTCAAAACTGCGAACTTGTGCATAACCCGATCTTCACAACAACAAAAAAGTTTCCCACTTAAAGTATTTTAGATTTAGAGTAACCTATTTTATGATGAGGAAGCTAACTCTCCTCCCCACAAACCACACGTATAAAGATCTGAAGTTAAAAATAATATCTTTTCTATATTTATCTCCACAGCTCAGGGTACTCACGACTTTCCCAAACCCTTTCCCCCTGTTTGGTGTCTTCACCAGTGTAAAGTCAGCAATTAATAACTTCGAAACTGAAGAGTTCCGAGCACTTCACCGGCTTTACTAATTTTTTTTTATAAGTAACCCTTTTTTATATGTAAACAAATAATTAAGGTTCTTGTGATAATAATGAAAAAATAAATAAAAATGAGAAAAAATAAATACGAAAAGAGAGGGGACTTTACTGCTTATTAGTTAATTTTCTTATCCTAGTTTTGACAGCATCTCAGTGTAAATGAGTAATAATTGGCTTGACAAAAATATAAACACAGCTTTAGGTCACATTCTCCTTACAGCTGCAACAAGAACAACAGCTCACTGCCATCTCGAATATATACATTAAAAAGAAAAGAAAAAAAAATATAAATGCAAATAGAACTTCACTTATTGTTTTCGTGTCATTCTGTCTTTTTTGTTCACTGGATTTTGGAATCATGTCATTGAATTATAAAAGTTGGCAGTTTCTTTGTCTTGTTCACTGCAGACAGATTTCCTTAAAATAAGCAAGAAAACGGAATTTGAGATTTACTTTTTCCCCCCTGGGTATGGCAAAGAAGAAGATACGACCAACGTAACATGGTGGGAAAATTTCAGCCTTTCATTTTTCATCAGATTTGGCAACATTTGTTGATAATTCTTTCTCTATTTTTTCTTACAGATGGAGTGTCTAAACCATGTAAGTATAATCTATTTTTTTAATGTTTGGTCATGTGTTTTTGTTATTTTTTAAGTAAAAAAAAAAAAGATATTTATTTTATTTACCAACTCAAAGTTTGTTGTTGTTTGTAATTTTTTTTATTGTCTGTCATCGAATGTTTTATTTCTATTTATCGCTCTAACAAATTATTTCAATTGTTTCTAAAAAAGAAATCTTAAAATTAAAATATGTATTAGAGAGAATTAAAACGCTTCTATTCTAACGTAATTAGAATCTTCTACGAATTACAATGAAATAGTATTTAGCAACTAAATTTCTTGGCTGTCTGCTAGACAATTAAACTTGCGCTTAAAAAAAGAAATAGCTAATAAATAGGTTTATAAAGATTTGTTTTTTAAATCACGGAACTTTTACCGTTTAGGTTTTGAATGAAGTGTGTGGAAAATGCTTGTTTTCTTTTATGTGAAACGAAAACTGGTAAACAAAACATCAAAAATCTGTTTTTGTTGCACCAAGATGTGTAGGAGAGTTCTCTTTGAAAAGTTTTTATCACTGAGAATTTTTGCTGTTTCTATCTTTCCTACTTGCACAAACCAACTTTGACAAGCACTGGCTAGAATAAAAGAAAAAGCCTGTGCCTCTCGAATTCGGAGTTTTGCTAGCTTGTTAAAAAAAAACAACTAAAAACAAGCAGGTGCGATCCTCATAAATTTTCTCTTCGAGCGAATACCTGTGATAACTAAACGTTATCCTCTTTGTTATCCTTTGCTTGAACTGTTGCTGAGGTGCACAGAATTCTTGGAAAGGGTAAGGTAGAAAAAAAAAAAAAAAACTATGCAAGTCGTTGCCTTTTAAGTTTTTTTTAATATTCTTTATTTGCCTCCAGGATTCAGTGAATTTTTTTTTTGTTCTATAACTGATGGGCGACAAGACGAGAGGGGAACGAAACAAAAGAATAGAAGAGGGGAAAACTTGTGGAGTTGCCTGCATTGGAGAGAGCAGCACAAAAAGTCATTTAAAAATGTTCTAACTGCAGTAGCAGCTGCCCTATGTTTTTTTTAAATACTATGGTTGAACAACAGGAAATATAACATTTTCACCCAATTACTAGCAAAAGATATAAAATTTTAATTGTACTTTTTTTTTTTTAGCAATAATAATTAGCTATCCTTGAACAATTCTACATTTTAACTATTAACTGTATACGTTTTCTTTAAACTATATATTCTTTTTTTGTCTACTTTATCTTTTTCGAGTCTGGAAAATAGCTTATCTCACAAGTGATAGAAATTGAGTTTGTGGTGATTGGACCATTACCTATCACTGATATTTGTAATTTGCTTACTACTTTATGCATATCACCTTAGCAAAATAAATTTAAAATTAAAAACAAGACCTCAGAAACAGGTAAAATATTAACTTTCTTTGTAAAATATCTGTCTGCAGATGGCTATAGTGTATGTATATATATATATATATATGTGTGTGTTTGTGTCAATTCAATATTTTACATTTAGGGAATAGCTATTTCTACATTTACATCAAGCTCTCTGTTAGATCCGTTTTGATATTTAGTTTAATATTACTAGGTTCCATTGGGATTATTTACCAAATCTTTTCCTGGATCTATTACTTTATATATATATATATATATATATATAATCACACTGCTAGATTGGCAGCTCAATCTCAGTTTCACAGTTGAAATTGTAATTTTTATTACTTCAAATGTTATTTTAGTGGATATCTGTACTTGAAATAGCCTTGTTTTAGTTTTAATACTTCATTAGTCATGGAGTGTTTTGTAACTCCCAAATTTTTAAGATAGTCATAATTCCTAGTTACCAACCTTTCTTTTGCACCTTCCCACAGCTTTCTTGGCTCAGTGAGATACTGGAGCATGCAGTGTAGCTCAGCTGATGTGGGAGGCAGAACCAAGGAGTTATCCATTTTTGGAAATCAGTTAATTAATGTAGGGTTAAACAGTATGTACTGCATCTATCACCTTATGCACCTAAGAAATCATTAAGAAAATGAGTAGTCAATCAAAATAGCATTTGAAATAATTATATATATATATATATATATATATAGTATAACCCGGATATAAGAGAGATTTTCTCTGGTCCCAAATTAGAGCCTGTGGTAATGTATATAAAATAGATCAAACCCGGATATAAGAGAACCTTTATCTGGCCAAGTTTGTCATTTAAATTAGCAGGGTAATGCTGGTTTTGAAGATTCATGAAAGCACCATTATAATGTCCTCACTCTTCAGAATTTATTTTTTACTCTCTTAGATTGAAAAAAAAAAAACCCTAGTTAAATGAAAAATTTCTCTGCATTAATCCTATGAATGTTTTATCTCAAGCACTTTACGACAAAAACCTGCTTCCCAAAATATCTTTTTATCAGCAAGCCACTAAAAAAACAACAATCTTGGCCCTAAGGCATCATCACACCTCAACATACACATTTATACCTATACTAGCAGTATAGCCCGGCATTGCTCGGGTGTAATGAAAGCTTTAAAACTAATCCATGGTCCTAGAGCTCAGACTCTTTGGACGTTGGCATGAAAGACTAAAAAGTTTCCAGTTAACGCAAAACCGTAGATTGAAAGCAAAATGAATGGATGTAAGTCAAATTTTGATTTCCTGGTATTGATTTATATATATATATATATATATATATATATATATATATATATAATTGATTTTCTGCACTATTTTAAGAACTGCAACCTTGAAACTTCTGAATATCGTTTCTTATGTCTTTGTCTATGAGTGTATCAAATTTGATTAAAATCGGACCACTCCTTCTATAACCCGATTTTTTTCGATATTTATTGGTGGTACCTCAACACAAAACCTAGCTAACAACACTTGTAGACGCTTATAGTACAACTGTGAAAATTTTCAAGAAAATCGGTTCAGCTGTTTCGGAGTCTATAGGTAACGGACACACACACAAAGTTCCATTTATAAATAAGTTTAGATTAGATATATATATATATATATGTATATATAAAAGTGTTTGTGTGCACATATTTACATAAGCAGTATATTGTATTTCATTAGACCTGTTATTAAATAATAATTATTTAGCTCAATAATACAATACAAAAGTTGTTAAAGACCTATGTGCAGCATCTCTTCAGAACGTTGGTGATCATGGCCATCTACATGCATTAAAGATCTACAGGAAGGAAATGTTTTATGCAAAGTTTTCATTGCTTGATTTGTTTTGTTTCATCTGATTGTGTTGATTATTTCCGTTCACTCTATTTTAAAGAAATACATTCAGCAAACTTGGACCTTTGCACCTACAAAAAAATGGTGTATTAAGAGGAAGTTTTTTCCCCTTGACACCATTATTATTTTGACTACCGTCACTTCTTTGCAATCTATATTCTTTCAAACCACTATGATTAGAAAATATAAGCATATGATGAAAGTAAATTTATACAGTTTTTGAGAATTTTTGACAATATTACACTCTTTGTTTATGTACAAGAATAATTTTATATTTACAACATTCTAAAAACTAATACAATTAAAAATAATGTAATATTTATCATTTCTCAGTTTATAAAGAAATAAATATGAAAACAATTTTTTATTCATAAATTTATAAACATTTACTAAAAGGGATTAAAACCAACTATAAGGAAATCTTTATAATTTACCATTTTATAATGTTTGCATAGATAAGCAATTAGCTAATGTTAATTCCAATAAACAATATAATAGTGTTTGTTATTTTTGTTGTTAATTCTCAATCTTTGGTCTTCAAGTGTCTGTCGGTTCAGATGGTCATTATTCCTTATCTTCAATATACAATGTAATGTAACTTTTTGAATCATTATTAGCAAAATATTTATTAATAATTATTTTTATTACTAGATATAATAAGTAAGTGCTGAAAATGATGGAAGCTTAACAGTGCAATTGTTAGAGTAAAGAGGAAGACAGTGGGCAACTTGAATTTTGTCTGATCTAGCAGTCAATGAAGAAAAAAAAATCCAATAATAATGCTGGTTATTATATTTGACTTCCATAAAAAATCAAGAAAATATTAAACCAAAGACTTCCTATTTAGAAAAGGCTACCTCTGGACTTGAACAGGTTGCGATTGTAGAAGATGCTCAAATGGAATTTAATCTAACTGGTAGACTATGAAGAGAATGAGGGTGATTTGGTAGGATGTGGCATGGTGGGTCTTAGCTGTGAAAGTTACAACTGGTGGAACTATAGCAGGCTATCCTTTTTTTTTCCAGATTATAGTGGAGAGTCCGTTCTATTGAAGTTTAGTTGTATGTTGTTGCTGATTAACGGAATTTGGCCTCATTGTAGATAGCCCAATATAAGTCATAAAGATTATCAATCAAGAAAATTTTGTTAAGTATGTTACTGTTACCTTTTTCTTCCGTATAACCTGTAAGCAAACCGCTTTTCCTCATTATGTTTCTCAGAAATTTCAGCTGTCTTTTTCATTCCCCTTTTTCTTAAAACTTCTTCATTGCACACATGCTTTGTTTATGGCATTCTACTGTTAAGCTACATCTTTGTTGCCTCAAATCTCCTCTTCATCTGTGGGAAAATTGTCCAGCATTCATTGCCATACAGGAAGATTGATATTTACATAATAACTGAACACTTATAGCGGGTTATCCATAGTTTATAGTGGGAGTCCATTCTAGTGAAGGGTAGTTGTGTATTGTTGCAGATTAACGGAATTTGGTCTCGTTGTAGATAGCTCACTATAAGTCATAAAGATTATAAATCAAGAAAAGCAAATTGTGTTGAAAATTAACATTTTATATATACAAATATCAATTAAGGTTTTTACAATTAAAGTAATACTTGCAGTAGAGGTCCAGTGGACGTTAAAATGTTCATGGCAATAAAATGCTGAAAAGAGAATTAATACTTAGGAATGTGGGAGCGCTGTAAGTATTTTGATGTATTCACTCCTTAGGTCAGTAAGTAGTTTTGAGACAGTGAATGATAAGATGAGAGAAATAAGGGAGGCTAGGATAGTAAGCCACTTGACGTCGGTCAAGGGGGCTGCTAATTACACTCGTCTCTCTCAGTTGGTCTGTCTTTGTCTGGCGATGCTTTCTGTATCGGCTTTTTATATCTTCTTTTTGGATCACAGCAGATCATTTAAGGATTCACACTTGTATTTGATTCTGGGCTTCCCATTGGCTGATAAATAAAATTCGTGTAGGCTTGCAAACTGGAAATTTAATATTTAATTAATTTTTATTTTTCAACCGGAACATCTGCGTGAAGGCTAGCTGCGCACTGTTGAGTTTTGGTCATTTGCTTTTTGGTTGTGAAGGTGCAAACATCCGGTGCCTTGCTTTTTGCTTGGTCGGTATCACCACAGAACTAAAGAATGTTGCTCATCTCAACATTTTCTTTGGAAATAGCAATGATAATTATGATGATAATAATTAGTTGTAGTTCAGCAGATGAACATGAAAAGAAAGGTGTGTAAGATAAGGATGTGTTCTATAATCAGATTTAATCAGCATATCCTTTAAGACAATTCTAAGAGAATTAGAAATCCTGCCAGTATTCTTCATTGGTGGCAACAAAATGCAGCTGACACAGTGTTGATAGCAGACATGGAAAGGGAACTACAAAACCTTTTACAGAATGTAGTGAAGGAAAGCAAGAAGAAAGGACTAAACATAATCTACAAGGAAACTGAATGTATGGTCATCAGCAAAAAGAGGAGCCAAAAATGACAATTACAGGCTGGGAATACCAAAATGAAGCAGGTACAGAAATTTTAAATATCTAAGGGATGTTCTAGCAGTGGAAAAATGGCAACCCTGGAATCTGGAAGTATATTAGGATGGCCAAAGACGCACTCCAAAATCTCAGCATTGAGAAATAAAATTGCGTTGGAAACAAAGAAGAGTGCTCAACTGTTACATAATATCTGTCCTCCTATATGG
The DNA here is from genome assembly GCA_037127315.1 of Ascarosepion bandense. NCBI lineage: Eukaryota > Metazoa > Mollusca > Cephalopoda > Sepiida > Sepiidae > Ascarosepion > Ascarosepion bandense. The sequence continues at coordinate 4,330,127 of JBBBDQ010001439.1, read as the reverse complement.
CAGAAAATTCCGCTGAGAGACTCGAAGCAGCAGAAATATTGTTTTAGAGAAGAATACTGAGGGTACCATGGACTGAACAAGGTTTTGCGAAGAACGGAAACAAAAATGAAGCTTAGACTTAACATCAGGAAGAGACAGCTGAAATTTCTAGGACATATAAGGAAGAACGTCTTGGAAAATCAGATACTCATGGGACAGGGGGCAAAAAGGGAAAATAGTGCATGACTTAATGGTCTTAAGCAAATGAATGTCAGAGGAAAGGTTGGGAGAATGACAAGACAAAATATATTAAGAGTTATAGAGAACAAGATGTGGAGAGATTTACCTACTACTATTATCTTTTTCTTTGCGACTGTTTTATGCTTCCTGTTAAAAAAAACATAAAACTTAATAGTTATGCAAAGATTTTAATGCTAAGGGAACATCAGTTGATGGCTGAATGTTGGAACTGGTTTGCATGTTCCATTTTACATGCTGATAATTATTATGTTACCTTACAGTCTCTGGCCCAGCCAAAAACCCAATTAAAGATAAAATATAATGTGCTGGAGCCCTAAGGACTATCTCTTTACCTAGATTTCAGAATGGGGATAAGATTAATACCTAGTACTTGAGGTGTTCCCAAAAGAGAGAGTTGGCTTGAAGGTTTTGACCTAGGTGATTGACTCGGTTACTCCTAATTACTTTGCCTGGAAGTACTCTCAATTTCACTGCAGTATGTTTGTGGTTATTAACTTGCTGAAAATCCTACCTCTTGCTAGTTGGAGAAATTTTGCAAATTTAAGCATTATCATTTCCACTCTTACACAACAAAGGGATCTTTCAGTAATTAGTGCACACATAATACCAACCCTAAATACTTTTGTTATCGTGTTTAATTATGTAGATTATGATTTGGGTATTTTAAGAAGTATCCTTCTTTATCCAAATATGTCTAGAAAGGTTTTCACCAAAGATTTTCATTTTCATCAGATGACAGTATTTTTTCCCAGAATGAAGCATGCTTTTTGAGACAATGAGAACTGGCAAAATGTAGTTTGCTTCTATAAAAAATGCAACTAATGTAAGTCTCAATTGCTACTTATGGTAGGAGGTTATTGAATGATGTGTGTGATATGAATATAAGAGAAGAAAGAAGGAAGTGAAGATTATGAGAGTAAGAATGATAGTTATTGATCTTTGACTTGAACAGATTAAGATTGTCATGTTCAGGGTTGCCTCCATAGAAGAACTTGTTCCTTAGTATGCTGCAGATATCATAGATCAAGCACATGAGCAATGACAAGGTTTTTGAAAAGGATGGAAATGAAAATACTGAGTATCACGAAAAAACTGCTAAAGTTTCTGGGATATGCAATGAGGAAGGAGGGCTTGGAGAATCTGACATTAACAGGCCCGATAAAGGGAAAGAGAGACAGGGGAAAGCAGGGGTTACATGGTGTAATGAGAAAGCATGCTAAGATTGTCTATGTCCTGAAAGAACAAACATGTAGAAGTATGATGTTGGCAACTTGACCCTATAAAACCTACTTACTGCAGAAACAACAGTAGTGAGGCTGTAGCCCTATAGTCCACAGAGAGTCTACAAATAGTTAGGAGCAAAGAAAGTAAACAATATTATTCCCAACATGTCTTCTACTGAAATGAAGTCATTTTTGCTTAGAATCCATTCATTGTTGACTAGAACAATGGCCCAGTAGATAAAAATGTTGATCTGTGAATTTGGTGATATAGTGGTTGTTAGTTCAATCCCTGGGTCTGGCAGTGTGTACTTGCACTCAGTGAAAATAGGTGAGCAATAATTTAACACTATTTACATGATTCAGCTTAATGTCTTCATCGTTGTTGCCATTTGTACAACATTTCGGTCATTGTGCGCTTCAGCCTTCTTCAGATTATTTTTTAAGAACATATGTCCCAGTGAATATCCAGTGATTTGATCTAAAGAATTGTGTGTTCAATACCAGGCTACAGGAGTGGTGAATGAGTTACTTAGTCAGGTTAGAGGGAGATAACTCAGGAATGAGAATGACATATTTCAGTGATCGTAATAAAGGGTTCAGTTAAAAATTCCTAGTATCTGAAGAAGGTCGGAGCGTACAACAGCCAAAACATCATACAAATTGCAACTAAGGTGAGAACAATAGTTCGAACAATGTACATAGTGTAAATACCTCATCTCAGAAATATAGACAAATAATTTAACAATACTAAATAAAAATAACAACTTGACAATATCCCTTGACATGTGCAGAAGAATGAGAAGTCTGCCTGTATAGATTAAGTAAAGGTTTTTAATTTAGAATTCCCTGTAGTTTACTCAGGATGATATACACCTGAGAATGGCCAAAGGGTACAACAGCTGAAACATTGGAATGGCAACAAAAAAAAATGAGGACAATATAATATTAAATAATGTATATATATAAATAATGTAAATAACGATAACTCCTCATCCCAGTAATACAGATAAAAGTCAACTAACAAATTTGTATAAATGATTGGTCGAGTGAAAAGTAGGAGAGATGATCATGAATCTCATTACTTCAAGCTACAGAGTAATGAAAATTTTGGAGAGTCATGATTGAATTATTCTGAATGAGAATAATATTAAGAGATGTACTGGTTTGCTAAAAAATACATTTAAGTTTTTTTTTTTTTTAAATTGTGTTTAAAAAAGAATTTAAAATTTATTTTAAGATAAAACCTGCTTGGTTTAGAAAAAGTTATGGCATTTTCTTTTTCTCAGATAATTTTTGTAAGAATGCTCAAATTTAATTTTTAAGAATTATAAAAATAAGATTATGAAATTATTTAAAAAAAATGATTATGAAAAGTTAATCTAAAAATGAAGAAAATAAAGGTGATAAGAGAAAATAAGTAAATTATTTAAAAAATAAATTTCTCAAATTTCATAAAAAAATAAATTACTCAAATTTAATAAAAATAAATTTGTTTTATAGAATAAAAAGGCAATCAAGTGATTTTAAATTTAACTTTTGATTGAGAGAAAAATGTGTCCTCTAGAGTCTAGTTCTGAGCTCATAACCTGTACAGCTGTTGGACGTGGTTAAATGTAATTTTCAGAATTGACAAAGTCTCAAATAAAAAAAAGTGAAAATAATGGGAAGCAAACAATATATGCAAGACAAAGTAGGCAAAGAAAGAATAATGAGGCAAAAATTTCACAAACTAATAATTGCATTAATGCACAAAAGGAATAGACAAGTGATTGCAGTGTTCGGATTTCAAGAAGGAAGAACAAGAATATGGTGAATGAGGCCAAGAAGCAGTTTATCTTATTAGCTCAGAAGAAATTCCAGCATGTATTTTATGTTTTGTGTCTAAACTTGAAGAGGTGGATGTTTTTGCAGTCATTCCAACTAGAATGGAACTAACATATTTACTTAACTAAGTACTGTGTGGCACTAAGCTGCAAGTGTGAGGATTATACTTCATAATAATATCCTGGAAGATCAGCTTCTTCATCATTACTTTATAGTGAGTTATCCGAACGAAAGGTTTTTGAAAAACCAGAATGAACATTGAATCTTCTACAAAAATAACTAAAACAGGAATGAGCTCTATTTTAAGAGATATTTTGGAGGCAAAAGTTTTACTCTTCTTCTGGCTTATACCTGATGAGTACTGAATAGTTTTTCTTTTCTCAAGAAAAAAAAACATTGCTAGTCTCTCACTATTTTCATGGTAGACATTTGGGCGAACTACATTTCTTGGCTCCTCAATCCAAACCCTGACAGCTGGGACTCAACAAGCCATGTACAATGAGTTGTCTCCATTCTTTTCATATTCTTTTGCTAAAATGGAACCAGCTTCTTCTCTAGCACTGTTGCATTGTGGAAGAGACTTGTCAAAGTATGCTTGCCTAATCACAATGATCTTAAACCCTTCAAATCTAGAGTTAATCATTACTTATTCTACATGTTTTCATAATAGGCACTTCTTTGCATCTTCCCTGTACACCCTTAAAAAAAACCTTATTTAGTATCCCTTTAACTTTAGTGGCTCTTGGGCCTTGTATTAGGGGAATAATATTTTAAAAAATGAAATATGTTAAGAACTGTATATATGTGAAGAAGATAAATATTCATTATTTGTAGATTCTTTGTTATATAAAAAGAAAAGTTTCAATCGCTTGACGGTTGAACCTTTTTCTTTTCTTCTTGTCAGTTATAAAAAATTGGGTTAAGTTAAAATATGTCACAAAGTCAGCAACTCTTTAATGTGGACATCTCTGAGAATTATGGTTGAGAATGGAACAGTGTGAAAATAATGGGAAAATATATTGCCTGCATGAACTTTGTCTTTGAGAAAGCAGGATGCCATTAATGTCTCACCCAAGAAGTCTTACCTCACAAAGAACTTGTACTACACTTAATTTGAAGAAAAGAGGAACAAAATAGGTTTCTCTTTGATTTATGTGAAACACTGCGGAGACATTATTTAAGCATGTACTTCATTGCAAAGTATATGAAAGGTTTCCTTTTTAATGAGGATGAGATGTGAGTTTGACATGAATGGAAGTGATGATAAAGTTTGCAGAGAGGGAGATCAGAGATTGGAAGAAAACATCTTGAATAAAGATTGGAAAAGTGTTTTTATAAAGAGTGATGATAAAATTGCTCAGAGCCCCAAAATAGATCTTGTGTTGCAAAATTGGTGTACATAGGTGATGTTTTGTTTTGTTTATTACATGGAATTGGTATTTAAGCTTGTGGAACTTATTAAATGTTTTTTTCAAGTTTTGAATTCAGTAATGAGGAGAAAATTTATAATAGGGATGATGTGTTCCTTAATGTCAAATTATCAAAGGGCTTTATTCTTTGTGCCTTCATTCTTTGTTTGCCTTTCTCACTCTCTCATTATTTCTTTTACTTTCTTTCCATCTCTCTGTTTCTTTCTTTCAACCATTTTCTCTCTCTCTCACTCCGTTTCTTTCTTTCAACCATTTTCTCTCTCTCTCTCCGTTTCTTTCTTTCAACCATTTTTCTCTCTCTCTCTCCGTTTCTTTCTTTCAACCATTTTTTCTCTCTCTCTCTCCGTTTCTTTCTTTCAACCATTTTTTCTCTCTCTCTCTCCGTTTCTTTCTTTCAACCATTTTTTCTCTCTCTCTCTCCGTTTCTTTCTTTCAACCATTTTTTCTCTCTCTCTCTCGTTTCTTTCTTTCAACCATTTTTTCTCTCTCTCTCTCCGTTTCTTTCTTTCAACCAGTTTTTCTCTCTCTCTCTCCGTTTCTTTCTTTCAACCAGTTTTCTCTCTCTCTCTCCGTTTCTTTCTTTCAACCAGTTTTTCTCTCTCTCTCTCCGTTTCTTTCTTTCAACCAGTTTTCTCTCTCTCTCTCCGTTTCTTTCTTTCAACCAGTTTTTCTCTCTCTCTCTCCGTTTCTTTCTTTCAACCAGTTTTTTCTCTCTCTCTCTGTTTCTTTCAACCAGTTTTTCTCTCTCTCTCTCCGTTTCTTTCTTTCAACCAGTTTTTCTCTCTCTCTCTCTCTCCGTTTCTTTCTTTCAACCAGTTTTTCTCTCTCTCTCTCCGTTTCTTTCTTTCAACCAGTTTTTCTCTCTCTCTCTCCGTTTTCTTTCTTTCAACCAGTTTTTCTCTCTCTCTCTCCGTTTCTTTTTTTCAACCCAGTTTTCTCTCTCTCTCTCCGTTTCTTTCTTTCAACCAGTTTTTCTCTCTCTCTCTGTTTCTTTCAACCAGTTTTCTCTCTCTCTCTCTCTCCGTTTCTTTCTTTCAACCAGTTTTTTCTCTCTCTCTCTCTCCGTTTCTTTCTTTCAACCAGTTTTTCTCTCTCTCTCTCTCCGTTTCTTTCTTTCAACCAGTTTTTCTCTCTCTCTCTCTCTCTCTCCGTTTCTTTCTTTCAACCAGTTTTTCTCTCTCTCCGTTTCTTTCTTTCAACCAGTTTTCTCTCTCTCTCTCTCTCCGTTTCTTTCTTTCAACCAGTTTTTTTCTCTCTCTCTCTCTCCGTTTCTTTCTTTCAACCAGTTTTCTCTCTCTCTCTCTCCGTTTCTTTCTTTCAACCAGTTTTTCTCTCTCTCTCACTCAATTTCTTTCTTTCAACCAGTTTTCTCTCTCTCTCTCCGTTTCTTTCTTTCAACCAGTTTTCTCTCTCTCTCTCCGTTTCTTTCTTTCAGCCAGTTTTTCTCTCTCTCTCTCCGTTTCTTTCTTTCAACCAGTTTTCTCTCTCTCTCTCCGTTTCTTTCTTTCAGCCATTTCTCTCTCTCTCTCTCTCCGTTTCTTTCTTTCAACCAGTTTTCTCTCTCTCTCTTTCTCCGTTTCTTTCTTTCAACCAGTTTTTCTCTCTCTCTCTCTCGTTCTTTCTTTCAACCAGTTTTTCTCTCTCTCTCTCTCTCCGTTTCTTTCTTTCAACCAGTTTTTCTCTCTCTCTCTCCGTTTCTTTCTTTCAACCATTTTTTTCTCTCTCTCTCTCTGTTTCTTTCTTTCAACCATTTTTTTCTCTCTCTCTCTCTGTTTCTTTCTTTCAACCATTTTTTCTCTCTCTCTCTCTGTTTCTTTCTTTCAACCATTTTTTCTCTCTCTCTCTCTCTGTTTCTTTCTTTCAGCCATTTTTTTCTCTCTCTCTCTCTCTCTGTTTCTTTTTCTTTCAACCATTTTTTTCTCTCTCTCTCTGTTTCTTTCTTTCAACCATTTTTTTCTCTCTCTCTCTCTGTTTCTTTCTTTCAACCATTTTTTTCTCTCTCTCTCTCTGTTTCTTTCTTTCAACCATTTTTTCTCTCTCTCTCTCTGTTTCTTTCTTTCAACCATTTTTTTCTCTCTCTCTCTCTCTCTGTTTCTTTCTTTCAACTTCTTTTTTCTCTCTCTCTCTCTGTTTCTTTCTTTCAATCATTTTTCTCTCTCTCTCTCACTGTTTTCTTTCTTTCCATCATTCTCTCTCTCTGTTTCTTTCTTTCCATCATTCTCTCTCTCTCTGTTTTCTTTCTTTCCATCATTCTCTCTCTCTCTGTTTTCTTTCTTTCCATCATTCTCTCTCTCTCTGTTTTCTTTCTTTCCATCATTCTCTCTCTCTCTGTTTTCTTTCTTTCCATCATTCTCTCTCTCTCTCTGTTTCTTTCTTTCCATCATTCTCTCTCTCTCGGTGTTTTCTTTCTTTCCATCATTCTCTCTCTCTGTTTTCTTTCTTCCATCATTCTCTCTCTCTGTGTTTTCTTTCTTTCCATCATTCTCTCTCTCTCTGTGTTTTCTTCTTTCCATCATCTCTCTCTCTGTGTTTTCTTCCATCATTCTCTCTCTCTCTGTGTTTTCTTTCTTTCTTTCCATCATCTCTCTCTCTGTGTTTTTTCTTTCTTTCCATCATTCTCTCTCTGTGTTTTCTTTCTTTCCATCATTCTCTCCTCTCTCTGTGTTTTCTTTCTTTCCATCATTCTCTCTCTCTCTGTGTTTTCTTTCTTTCCATCATTCTCTCTCTCTCTGTGTTTTCTTTCTTTCCATCATTCTCTCTCTCTGTGTTTTCTTTCTTTCCATCATTCTCTCTCTCTCTCTCTGTTTTCTTTCTTTCCATCATTCTCTCTCTCTCTCTGTTTTCTTTCTTTCCATCATTCTCTCTCTCTCTGTTTTCTTCTTTCCATCATTCTCTCTCTCTCTCTCTGTTTTCTTTCTTTCCATCATTCTCTCTCTCTCTCTGTTTTCTTTCTCTTTCCATCATTCTCTCTCTCTCTCTCTGTTTTCTTTCTTTCCATCATTCTCTCTCTCTCTCTCTGTTTTCTTTCTTTCCATCATTCTCTCTCTCTCTGTTTTCTTTCTTTCCATCATTCTCTCTCTCTCTCTGTTTTCTTTCTTTCCATCATTCTCTCTCTCTCTCTCTGTTTTCTTTCTCTTTCCATCATTCTCTCTCTCTCTGTTTTCTTTCTTTCCATCATTCTCTCTCTCTCTCTGTTTTCTTTCTTTCCATCATTCTCTCTCTCTCTGTTTTCTTTCTTTCCATCATTCTCTCTCTCTCTCTGTTTTCTTTCTTTCCATCATTCTCTCTCTCTCTCTGTTTTCTTTCTTCCATCATTCTCTCTCTCTCTCTGTTTTCTTTCTTTCCATCATTCTCTCTCTCTCTGTTTTCTTCTTTCCATCATTCTCTCTCTCTCTCTCTGTTTTCTTTCTTCCATCATTCTCTCTCTCTCTCTCTCTGTTTTCTTTCTTTCCATCATTCTCTCTTTCTCTCTCTCTGTTTTCTTTCTCTTTCCATCATTCTCTCTCTCTCTGTTTTCTTTCTCTTTCTCCATCATTCTCTCTCTCTGTTTTCTTTCTTTCCATCATTCTCTCTCTCTCTCTCTGTTTTCTTGCATCATTCTCTCTCTCTCTCTCTGTTTTCTTTCTTTGCATCATTCTCTCTCTCTCTCTGTTTTCTTCTTTGCATCATTCTTCCTTTGTTTTCTTTCTTTTGGGGATCATTCTCTCCTTGTTTTCTTTCTTTGCATCATTCTCTCCTTTGTTTTCTTTCTTTCCATCATTCTCTCCCTCTTGTTTTCTTTCTTTCCATCATTCTCTCCTCTTGTTTTCTTTCTTTCCATCATTCTCTCCTCTTGTTTTCTTTCTTTCCATCATTCTCTCCTCTTGTTTTCTTTCTTTCTATCATTCTCTCCTCTTGTTTTCTTTCTTTCCATCATTCTCTCCTCTTGTTTTCTTTCTTTCCATCATTCTCTCCTCTTGTTTTCTTTCTTTCCATCATTCTCTCCTCTTGTTTTCTTTCTTTCCATCATTCTCTCCTCTTGTTTTCTTTCTTTCCATCATTCTCTCCTCTTGTTTTCTTTCTTTCCATTATTCTCTCCTCTTGTTTTCTTTCTTTCTTTCCATCATTCTCTCCTCTTGTTTTCTTTCTTTCCATCATTCTCTCCTCTTGTTTTCTTTCTTTCCATCATTCTCTCCTCTTGTTTTCTTTCTTTCCATCATTCTCTCCTCTTGTTTTCTTTCTTTCCATCATTCTCTCCTCTTGTTTTCTTTCTTTCCATCATTCTCTCCTCTTGTTTTCTTTCTTTCCATCATTCTCTCTCTTCTCTTTATTATCAACTTTTATTTAAACATCATTTTCTTTTTACTCTTTTTTATTTTTTTGTGCTGTATCATTCTTACTTTTTAAATTCATCTTTATTTTTTTCTTTCATCCATTCATCTGTTTGCTTGGTTTTTCTCATCTCTAGTTTTATTTTTGAGTATTTCATCCATTTTCCCAACACTTGATTTTTAAAGTCCCACCTATCAAACCAACTTTTCCTTCTTTCATACTCAGTTTCTAAAATTTATCTTTAATTATATTTTCATTATTTTCTTATTCATTCACTTTTTTAAAAATTTACAACCAGAATTTTTCCTTCCAACTTGCCTTCATTGAAATCATCCCATTTTCTGTGAAAAGGTAACATAAAAATATCTTGTTTTCTTTCTGTATAAAACATAAACGTAACCTAAACCATTTTTTAGCTTTTTAATGAATAAATTGCTTTAGTATATATGCATATATACAAACACAGTTGCATTTTATCTTTTTGCTGGAGCAGCTTTAAAATATTTTTATCTCTTCCCAGTTCTTGGGGCAAATTATTTTAAAAGGAATGGTGTGATACTTGCATAAAAAAACAGAAGACTCCTTACTTATTTGCTGGGAAGTCCTTGAAAGCCAACCCAAGAATCATGAAATTTTAAATACAGTTTGAATAAGATCAACATTAAAGAGTATTAAGTCTGGGCAAAAGATTTCAGTCGTTCTTTTTTGAATATAGTAACTCTGTACATATTGGAAAGATCATTAAATATGATGAAAAGTTTTGCACATTTAAAATTTAGTTTAAATCAATAACAAAGTTATATGTGGGGCTAGTGTTTTTATCCAAGTGTTTAATTAATAAAATCAGTTATGACTTCATTTATGAAGGACAATAGGGGAAAAATCTCTGTTCGCTTTTTTTTTTCCCCCCTTTAAGTAGATTTCTTGAGACTATTAATGGTTTTGCCAGTGGAAATTTTTGTAGGAGGAGAGAAGAAATGTAAAAAATACTGAAGATACAGGAATGTTAATTTTTTTAAGTTAAATTAATTTTTTGCCATCTGATTTATCCAAATGAGTCAGTTAAGTGCCATACATGATATATGCTTTGGGTGATCATGTCTCAAAAGAGACATGACTGACTGGGCAGAAGATTATCCCGCAGTAGGTTGCCATTTTTTTCTGCAGTAGACTGGTTGCCAGCTAAGGCTATAGAATCCAATCTGTCCTGTTATTTAACCCATAACTGGAGGGAAGATACGGATTAATACCTTTCCCAAGGGTATTTGTGCATAAGTGAATGCAGGGAATTCAACTGGAATTCGAACTTGGCTCCCCGGTTTTTCGTTTCGAGTTGATATCCACTGTACCACAAAGCAGCCAGATGCATAAGTTAAAAAAATAATTATATCTTGGAGTTTCATACTCTATGCAATCAGCAGGTGCATATGAGGAACTGACTGTTGTGGGATTTGACTTTTTGGCTCTCACGGTGTTATAGTAGTTAAATATTTTAATATTGGGATATACCACCCTCGTCTATTGAACAGGTGAAGAGGCTCATCCCTTGTTTCCTGTTTAGGATGCAGTTTCCGGTTTTCTCTTTTCCAATCTTTTCACTCCTATGTAGCCCTCTGCACATCAGTGGTGTTACCGCCTTGCTCGGTGTGATTTGATTAAAAAAAAAATATGCACACTAATAATAATATACATTTATTTCTGATTTTGATGATATGACAATTGTCAGGTATGGACTGGAATTTTTAAGCCACACCCAAAAATTGTATGGAACTCAGTGTTGTACCAAATGGTGAGAAACAAAATGTTTATTTATTATTAGTTTAAATTTTAGCTCTGTTATTTTACACTGAGCAAAGTTTTATTCGCATCAGCTCTCACTATATATATATATATATATATATATATAATGTGCATGATGAGCCTCTAATAAAACTATTATTAATTTGTTGATGTCTTTTTAAGGGATAAAAAGTTAAGGATTTTTTTTTTTTAACTTGTCACTGATAGTCTGATATATAGATTTCTCTCTGTCATTGCCATAAACATTTTCATGCCCATGTTTCTGATGAGCTTTACTCTTTGGTACCCTGGCTCCATGAATTTAAACATCAGGGAGCCGCGTTCGAATTTCAGTTGAATTCCCTGCATTCAGTTACATGCAAATACTCTTGGGAAAGGTATTAATCCATCTCTTCCTTCCAGTTATGAGTTAAATAATAGGACAGATTGGGTTCTATAGCCTTGGCTGGCAACAAGTCTACCACAGAAAGTAATGGCAACCTATTGTGGGATGATCTTATGCCCAGTTAGTCATGTCTCATTCAAGACATGATTGCTCAAGCATGTATCATATGGCACTTAACTGACGAGATTGGCAAATAGATCTCATTACTTATCCTTTAAAATAGCTAAATTTAACAAAGTTTATTCAAATATTTTCTTATCTCACCTGTAGAATTTCTGCCACCTTTTTGCTTATCTGTAACCTACAATTTTCAAAAATTCAAATTCAGTATCAATTGCTCTCTTCTGTCTATTACATGAATGTAATTTCTCTTTCTTTTCTTTCATCTTTTATTGTTTCATTTCTTTTTCAATATCATTCACTACATATGCAATTTTTTATATATTATCTCTGGGTTGAATATTTGAAAAATAAAGTGAGAAAAAAACTGACTCATTCAACTGTCAAATAGTGACAGTATAAATTTTTTTCTGTTATGTTTTTCTAACCTGTTTTAATAAGGTTTACACACACAATTTGTCAAACAGTAACCTCACAGGACCTGACCTTTGTTTGCCAAAAAAATATCCTCAACTTACTGTGATATTTTGTGTGTATTTAGTGGAGAATGGAAAGGAATTTATTTCCTGTACATACATCAGATACATAGCTTTATATATTTATGTATATACCTGCATGAGAAAAATACTTGTATTTCTAGAATGGCTATTTGTGGCAGTCCAATGACATGTACATATTATTTTTTTACAATCTTTGTTTGTGGCACACTAATACAAGTTTTTGACAGATTAAAATACGCTTGTTAAATGTCAATATCATAGAACCTTTCTTTTTCTGTGATCACTTTTTTCTTGATATCAGTTACTTTTTTCCTGACAAAATAAGAAAAAAATTCAGAAATTCATATAAGTCTATATGACGATGTAAATGAGTTTTAAAAGCCTTCTCAATAAAAGTTGCCATGACAAAGACATGCAAGTGAATGTTCCAGAAATATGACAATAAGATCAGATGAATATACCTTTTTAATGTATATACACACAAATAAATATATATATATATATATATATATATATATATATATGAGTTTCTTTTGAGAAAATAAATGATGTTGGACCTGAGAGACAAATTTAACTTGAATCTTGAGTCTGATGTTTGTCTAGTGTTTAAAGAGGTTGTGGAGGTCAAATTGCAAATAATGGAATTCATGTCTTTGAGGCAATCCTGCAAGTGTTCAGAGAATAAATGTTTAACATGATATTACTTCTAACTAAATATTGGGTCGGAAAAATATATTTTGTGTGCATTTTATCAGTCAGTAAGTCATTTTATAAATTTCCTATATTTATCTGCATATATACAAATATCGATCTGGATATTTGAATCTATTGCCACCTGTCCCTATCTACGTAGCCGTAACAAGTTAAGCAACATCAAGCTTGGTCTGTAACTAGATGGGTTATCCCTTGGGAATACCAGTGTAGTAGGCTTTGATGTGCATGTTGTGTAATGGATAACAACTTGGAAATCAGAGTTGAGTTTCAATACAAGTCAGATATCCTTGGGAAAGATGCAAATCCATCTCTGTTTCCTGCAGCTATGGGTCAATTTAACTTATATCAGTAAATCATTAGTATCTAAAAACAAAAATCATGCAATCTAAAAATAATTTCTGACTTTAATTAACTTGGCAAAGGGTTGATGAGCTATAAAAAAATGAAGTGATCAACCAATAAAATACATTTAATGACTGTCTGTGGTTTGATTGAAAACTTACTGAAAATATTAACGTGACCTTGGGAAAATGAGCAAATCCATCTTTTCTCCTCCCCAGCTATAAGACTTATTAGTATAACATGATCTCAAAAAGAAAACATTCATGCAATCTAAAACATTTTCTGGCTTTAAATAGCCTGCAAAAGGTTGATAAGCCATAAAAAATAATTAGTTACTGTTTGAAATGGAGAAATAATGATACCTCTTGGAATTATTGGGTTGAAACTGCTTTAGTTTTAAGTTTAGCATTTTTAAAAATTTTATTATGAAAATGACATATTTTCAAAATGTTTAACTGTATATTACAGTAGGACCTTGTCACATGCTAAATCACCAAACAAGGATTCTGTGGTTGACCCAACCAGTTAATTTTGGACTGTAAGAAAGGATTCTGCTTTTAAAAGCATATTTTAATAATTTTGAAATGAGAATTCCTTCTTAAAACTGATAAGAGAGTTAATCTCTAATTTACTTATTTATTTTTTAATAGGAGTAGCTTAGTTTGTCTATTGCTTGTTTCACACTCCTTCCTTATCTTTTGAACAGGAATAGAACTTTATCCTTTGTTTACTGTTTGAAGTTGGGTTTCTGGTTACTCCTAAAGTTTTTTCATTCTCTTTAGCTCCTTGAATCTTAGTAGCATTATCTCCTTGGTTTGGATGAAATGATTACGAAATAAGTAAAAAAATAGAAGTCTTGCATTTAATAATAATCTTTTTATTTTTTTTTTTAGTTTTTATTTCTCTAATCATTTCACCCCAAGCAAAGTAGGAATACTATTAGTATGCAGGTGATTACAAGGGGTGAAAATAACAGTAAAGACTTCATAAAGGAAGTATTGAGGAACAGACAAAAGATGAATGTGATTCAAGATGGCAATAGACATTGCATTTAAAATTTTGCAGATTGTAATTATCAGGGAAGCATGTAAATGAAAGAGTTCCATAGGTAGGAAGTGTGAGAAAAGAAACTGTTAGAGTAGAAGTAGCAGTTGCATTTAGCTATTTCAACATGATGCCAATCTCATATCATGCTTAAATTTATGTAGTCCAGATACCAGGAAAAAAAGGTTGTCAAAGCAGTTTGCCATGAAAATATTTGTAGAAAAGACAATGGGAAGTATCAATTCAGAGAACACAAACATAAAAATAAATACAGCTAGTGATATCCTCTGCCTTTACAAGCTGGCAACCAGTCTACCACAGAAAGTAATGACAACCTGTTGCGGGATAATCATCTGCCACAGTCAGTCATGTCTCTTTCAAGACATGATCGCCCAAGCGTTTATCATGCATGGCACTTAAATGACATACATTTTTGAAGAAAAATTATTACCAACAATACATTTTTGAAGGAAAAAAATTATTTCCAGCACAGCATTTTTGAATACAAAACTAGAAGACCTTTTCAGTTTTCTAAAATTAAAAAAGAATAAAAACAAAACATTTTCATTAAAATCTGACTAAATCAACCTTCTTACTATAACCAAACATTAATAAGAAACCTTAAAACCCTGCCGTTTTGGCATTAAATAATCCACAGAGGTTGATATGCTGTTAAACAAAATTCAAACTGAAACAGTTTTGTAGAACACAAGTTACCTCCCAATGTAACCCTTTACATCCATGGTTCTCAACTCTGGGGTTAATTACCCCATATTTTGTGGATAATGGATGTTTGGTTTGGAAAGAGGCAATCAGATTATAATTTCACAGTGTGTCCTTGAAATGAAGACCAAGAAATGTAGCAGACTCAACATGGCAAATTACGCCTGAATAGCCCTTTCAGTCACAAAGCCAAGAATAAATAAACTGGCACAGGCATACAAGCTCAACACTCACATTAAGAATCACGGCTATGTTACAGCTACTATACCTCTGATTATTATAGATTGGTACTATTGTATTGAATAATTTCCATTAACTTTGTGTTTTTGATGTATGAAAATATAATTACTTCCTTTACTATATTACAGGTATTTGTTCATTGGGGTAATGGATAATAGTGAAATTGTATTTTTGGGTAATCGCAGTAAAATGTTGGGAACCTATGCTTTACATCATGTGACCTCCAGGCTTTGTAAAGAATGAATCTTACTGTAAAAAGAAAAAAAAATACCATGGAATGAACATTTAAACAATGATAAAATTTTAGGAAAAAATAAAAAGGACACTTACACATAGTATCAGAAAAAGACAGTAAAGTTGAGGGGCATAACGAAGAAAAATGGAACACTCATAGGACATATTGAAGGCAAGAGAGACAGAAGGAAGCAGTATAACCTAATGAGCTTGTGTAAATGGTTGGCAGAACAGGGATTACGAGATACAACCCTCATCTATTGAACAGGTGAAGAGGCTCATCCCTTGTTCCCTGTTTAGGATGTGGTTTCCGGCTTTCTCTTTTCCACTCTTTTCACTCTTACGTAGCCCCCTGCACATCAGTGGTGTTACCGCCTTGCTTGGGGTGATATGATTTAAAAAAAAAAAAAAACAACAGAAAGTCAAAATCTACTAAGGGTTATGGAGAACAGAATGTTGAGGAGTGATACGTTTGCCAACTCCCTGTCCTGAAGGGATACAGCACGTGCAAGTCAGTTAAAACATCCATTATTTCAAATGACTTTATAATGGTTAACCCTCTAGGGACATTCGTATCATATTTGATACAGTATTTCCCTATAAGGAAACATTTGGTATTCATTGACTGAGCAGTCAGTACTGCTTTCATTTGAAATTTATAAAATATTTCTCTTAAAAAATTTTTCAGGAAAATATTTCTTTCAAGGCTTGTTTTCATACTGTATCAAATATGATACGAATGGCCCTAGAGGGTTAATGAAAGCATCATACTTTCATCTATCATTATTTTTTCTTAGCCGGTGATTTTTAAGTTCTCTTCTATGGTGCATCTAGCATGTTGTTTCCTCTCTCGATTAAATCCCTGTTGTACTACTTACCAGTTGACAACATGAAGCAGGTTTGTTATTGGCTTTGAGTAATGCCTTTTGTTAGTTTAATAATGGGGTTTCTCATCATTAAATAGAGTAGGTCAGGTTCTGTGACCGAAAAATATAGTCACATTGTATTTTCAGTAATAGAGTAGGTACAGTTTGGTTCAAATAATCAACACACTAATTGTATCCTTATAAAAAAATTGGTCAATTAGAAACACTTCAGCAAGTAATTAAAGAACAAAGGGTGAATTAATTATAAACATTTTTTTTTATCAGATATTAAATTCACAGCCTTATTAGTTGAAAACAGTTTATATTTATGTAATTGATATTCAGAAGATTAATTATTCTTTTCTGTTGTCTTTAATTAATTGTGATCTCGAAAATATCAAATGTCTGATTTTCTGGAAAGATTTTAGCTTGATTCAATTTTTTGTCACCATGAGATATTAACCAAGATTGATGGTTAATTCTAAAAAGCATTAGGTCAACCAATACCTAAGCAAGGGCATTTGATCTTCTGTGTGCTGTGTCCCTTCAGGACCTGGACAATCATGGCTCACAACTTCTTGTCCTTATAGCTCTTACTAAATTTTGTCTTTTGGTTATCTCTCCTAAATCTTCCATTTACTCAAGTTTGCTAGATAGTAATGTTCTTTTTCTCTGTTCCTCTTACATTCAGTATGTCCTGTGAGTAGCAGAATTTACAAGCCTTCTTTCCTCATGTGCTTTAGAATGCTGGACCATCTCTTTACAGATGGATAAGATACTTGAAGCAACAGAAATGTTGTTCAACAAAAGATACTGAGAATACTATGGACTGAACATGTGAGCAGTGATTACCCCACATTGTATCTCCATTCATGTCAATGTGTTTTATTTTTGCTTTTGTTTTTATCCCAAGCAAGACAGGACTGCCACTAGTGCATAGCAGTTATCAGACATAAAGGGAAAGAAAGTGGATGATGAAGAAAGGATAAAAGAATGGAATTCAGGGAGATAGAAGATAGCAATTGACATTGAATTTAAACTTTTGGCAGTTGTAGCTATCAGGGATTTTCATAAGCAGGAAGTGTAAGAAAAGAAACTGTTTGAGTAGATGTGGCAGCTGCATGTCACCATTTCAATGTTGAAAAGGTGGGATCTGAATGTCAATACAGTAGCACACAGTTAAATTCTTGTGGGTGGAACACCAGGATAAAAAAAAAGCTTGTCAGAGCAGTTGTCATGGAAATATTTGTCAAAAAGACAGGGGGAAGCCACATCACTTGGTGAGAAAGTGACTGAATTTGAGATGCCAAGTCAGGATCAGATTAATTACATTGCAGATCGATTCTTTGGATTTTGTTGAAAACCTCGAGATGTATAGCAGGAGCACCTGACCAGATATGGCAACAGTATTCTATGCATAAACAGATGATAGATTTGCACCAAAACCAAGAAAGGCCTGTTGCATTTTTTCACAAGGAAACAATGAAAAAAAAATGTCATGGTGAGAAATGGGAATTTGATCTTTGTTTATTACCTCCACCTGAAGATGGAGGTATTGCTGAAGATGGAGGTATTGTATTTGGTCATGGTTATCTGTCTGTCTGTCTATCATCAAGATATCTCAAGACCTGCTGGATGGATTCAGATGAAACTTTCAGTGATGATACATGACTGGTACAAACTGATTGGATTTGGGGTTCAATTCAGTATAGGATAAAGTTTCTGGGTTTTTTTTTTTAGTTTTATTACTAAAACTAATTTTATCTTTTTACCTCACTAGGTCATTTTGAATACTGAATTACTTCCCCAATTTCATTTTATGTGTGCATTTAATTTTGAGTGGCTTATTCTTTGTATTTTCACTCTTTAGAACAGTCAAGTTCATTGCATTTATTTTTTCTCATTTTAATAATCATCTCTTGCTAATTGCTGAGATGATATTGGTATTACCTTAACAGAGGTTTGTGGTTTTTGATTTTTTATTGTTTTATTAATGTCTTTGCATGCTTAGTCTGAGAAAGTGATATTTGGGACAACATTTGCTCTATCACACTGTCTTCTTCTAGCCAACTCTGTCCATCTCAATATAATGACCTGTAATTAGAAACAAGAGTGGCATTGGAACTACCAAGGTACAGACGATCTCCTGGCAAAAGTGAACCAGCACTAATTACCTCCATCCCAAATATGACTAGCAAATACTGGACAATCTTATCAGAGATGAAGGAAACACTTAATGCAACTGAAATGTGGTTCAACAGAAGGATGCTGAGGATACCATGGATGAAACATGTGAAAAATGACAAGATTTTGAAGAAGGTACAAATTAAAAAGAAATTTATACTTCTTAGAAAAAGACAGTTGAAATTTCTGGGACATGTAATGAGGAAAGAGGGCTTGGAGAATCTGATACTCACAGGTATTGAGAGGAGAGAGAGAGAGAGACAAGGGAAAGCAACACATCATGGGCTTGTGCAAATAGATGGCAGAGCAGAGTTTAGAAGGGGTAATGAGAAAGCGTTAAGAGCTTCAAGAGATAGAAGATGTGGAAGGCCATGATCGCCTATGTTCAAAAGGGACACGGCACATAGGACAACAACCACAACAAATCATCACTATCATTATCATTATCATTTGACTCTAAAAACTATCTTCTGCAAGCTTAGCATCGACAGGGCACAAGGCTGAAAGTATGGTGCACCCTGTAAAGACTGAACTTGCTGTTCAGTTGTAATTGATCTAGCAAAAAGAGCTTTCTAAACATTACATCATGTTGAATTTTTGATATTGTTTAGCAGAGCTAACTTCAAAGTCCTCATCAACTGGACATAAAACACAAGACATTTGAGATTAACCTAGTCTCACACCCTCTGCTTCTATATTGGTGGCTCAATCATAATGTTAAAACATCTTGTGTGTCTGATTCATTTAAACTATAAACTCTATAAATTTATTTCTGTTCTTGAAATGTTGGCATGGCTTTGTGGAAATATTTTTGATTTTGCTAATGCATTTTACTTAAAGATATTGACAGGACTATATTTTTAGTTTTATGTCTTTGTAGTTTTCTTATGGTTTGAAAGATTTGTTTTTAATCACTCTCCAACCAACCCATTTATTGGCCACTGCCCATTGTTTGTTAGATTTTTGCATTTTTTTTTTCCAACTTCCCCCAAGTTAATTAGATTTTCTGAATGTTTTTCCAACCTTGTGTGTGGTGTGTGTGTATATATATATATATATATATATATATATATATATATATGTCATCTGCAGACAGATCTGTTTTGCTGTATCATCAGTACAGTTAGACATCCAATTGCTTTTAACCCAGGATTGAAACCCAACCAAATTGGCGTCAGTCGGTGATTCTACCTCTGAGCTATGGGCACTTGGTAGAAGGAGGCAGACTTTTAGTGCATGCTGTATCATAGGCCAGTATACATACATATATATATATATATATATATATTAGTCAGCCACATACAAGCCTGTTTCGCTGTATCACAGCTCATCAGTTTGGCTAGACTTCTACTCACTTCCAACCGGGATCGAAACTACCGATCTGATATCAGTCGGAATCCCTATTCCCTAAGCCATAGGCGAATGAAATAAGAGAGGGGAAATTTTAGCATGTTATATATATATGGTGTATACCCACACTAGTCATCAAAATAACTCAATTCATTAATGAAGAGTAATGCATAAATTGTAGAAGTGTTAACTGTTTTTAAAATTTTCCTCTCTAGAAAGTTCAATTGCAATGAGTGCAAAATAAATTAGTCATCCATATACAAGCCTGTTTTGCTGTATTACAGCTCGTCAGTGTGGCTAGACTTCCATTTGCTTCAAACTGGGATCAAAATATATATAAATGGCTGGCCATTCATATTTGAGGAAACCTGTCTACAAGGGCAGCTAGCTAATTCCAAGCAGACACCTGTCTAGGCACACTTGTTTTTGTTCAACACCCACAGAGCTCACTTGTGGTTTATACGACAACTATGTTCAGCAGACCTTAGTTATATTTTCTGGGAGAGAGCACGTTATCTAGTGTGAACAACAGTCTGAACAAGGCTGGGACACTCAAACCCTCGGTCATGATGACTTGTGACTTTGTGTTAGCACAACCATCGACGACTCCTCTATAAAAACCATCGACCCAATTTCACACACAATGCTTCAGTCAACCTGCGGTATAGTTTTTGGCCACTTTCTAAAAGTACCACATGCAGAGAGTGCCTCCTCCAGACCAATCATATCAAGAAGTCACCTTCCTGACAAATCAACCTTGTTGAGATTTAAACCCGGGCTTCATGGTCAGAAAGTGAATGTCTTAACCACTCAGCCATTCACTCATATATATTGGTCATAAATTTCAAAAAAATCTCCTTGGAAGTAAATCCCAAATGATCCTACTAATATTAAATATTAACACTGATCCAGCCAGAGGTCTCAATGTGGTAGATTTATTTGCAGAGCCAATATCTATTACATATAAAAAATTAAAATTTGAAAAAAATCTCCTTGGAAGTAAATCCCAAATGATCCTACTAATATTAAATATTAACACTGATCCAGCCAGAGGTCTCAATGTGGTAGATTTATTTGCAGAGCCAATATCTATTACATATAAAAAATTAAAATTTTCTTGATTCGGATGTCCATTTCAACAGATAAATTTAGCACCCATCTCATCATTACATTTTTTTTTACCCTTTTGGTTTTTTTTTACATACACATACACACACAAATAAATTTATTTTCCAAAAATGTTTTGGTCTCACTAATGAGATGGGTGTTAAATTGAATTGATAATATTCATTATATTAATTGAATCATTTTTAATATTAGTACTTTGTTAGACTAAAATTATATGCAGTAAATTCAAATTATATGTTTGTAATATATTTATTTCATTAATATTTTTCTTGTGATAACTTCTGGTTGCATTGATATAATTTTATATTGTAATTATTCAACTAAGATGTTTGCAAGATGCAGGTTGTACAGATCATATAAAGGAAAATTTTTGACTGAATTTCTCATAATTTTACTAATTAGTAAGTTTTTCATGATTTGTCCTACTGAAATCAGGGTGCATCTTATACCCTGTAAAATATGGTGTGTATATATATATATATATATATATATACATGCGCACACACACACACACACACACACACATATATGCACATGCATATACACTCACATATATATACACAAATCCACCTGCAAATGCACATGTGTGTGTGTGTGTGGGTTAACAAAAGCAAAAGTTGAGATGAGGAGACAGAGTTGAAAAGCTTGTTGAAAGAGTTGAAATGACTTGTTGCGTTTCCCACAAATTTTGTTGTTTGGCATATCCAGGTCAGAATGAAAGACAAAACTGTGTGAAAGGAAAATCAATGTGATTTTTGAGGATAACAGGAGTAATAAATTAAATTGTATCAGATTTGATGACCAGAAAGTTTGCTCTTATATATATATATATATATATATATATATATATATATATATCTTTTTGTGTTGTTAAACTCAATGCACTTATTTGAGTAGAGCTTTGAAAAATTAAAATAAAAAAAATTAGAATACTGAGAAAATAGTCTAAATACTAGCTTGTCAAAATTTTAGAATATATTTAAACAAAACTTCAGTTGTTAAACATGTAAAAAAAATTAGTTATTTGTGTTCAAACCAACTCTCACTGGTATAGGTATATCCTGCATTCAGTCAGTCAGTTAAGTGCCATACATGATACACGCTTGGGTGATCATCTCTCGAAAGTGACATGACTGGGCAGAAGATTACTCTGCAGTAAGTTGCCATTACTTCCTGCAGTAGACTGGTTGCCAACCAAGCCTATAGAACCTAATCTGTCCTGTTATTTAGCACATAACTGGAGGGAAGAGACGGATTAATATCTTTTTCAAGGGTAGTTGAGCATAAGTGAATGCAAGGAATTCAACTCGAATTTGAACTTGGATCCCCAATTTCTTTTTCCAGGCCGATATCCATTGCACCACAACTCACATACGTGTTTTAGGCAAAAAGATGGCAAATGTTTAAAGGTTAACAGTTTGAATTTGGCATAATTGTGGAGCTGCATAAGTGAGTCCTCTTTGAACATGTCATCACTGGTGAGATTTGATGTAGTGAAACTGGTGTTGCAAATTTTTTAAAAAAACTTTGAAGGATACGGAATGAGAATTTCATGTTGGTGAAGGAAAATTTTGTCTGCATTGAGCAGGAAGATTTGATAGGTTGTCTATCAAGACATCAGCCAATCACCAAACAATATTAAGGCCCTCATGTATGTCAACTGCTGCTC
This sequence comes from Ascarosepion bandense, assembly GCA_037127315.1. Lineage (NCBI taxonomy): Eukaryota > Metazoa > Mollusca > Cephalopoda > Sepiida > Sepiidae > Ascarosepion > Ascarosepion bandense. Next base: position 4,307,800 of record JBBBDQ010001439.1, on the reverse strand, counting down.
AGGAATAAAAAAAGAACTGATTTCTTAGAGAAAGGCTTTAAAACTATAGATGTATTCAAAGTCCATGCTTATTTTAGCTTAATTTCCCAGTATTCAAATTTTTCAAATTTTCTCTGTGAAATGCTGAAAAGTTTTTTAATTTCTATTTTTCCTTATTTTTAAACTTTACTCTAATAAATGGTTGTGACTAACAACTGAAAAGGTTTTCTTTGTTTATTGACCTTAAGATTTTGACCAACAGTATGTATATATACAGGGTGTGGTGGATGAATTGTTGCCTGAATTATGCAAAAAAAAAAATAACACTGACATCTTATTTGAAAATATACATACCAAATTTACACAAAAATATTTTAAAATGGGAAACTGTAAATTTGATCAATACATTTGCCATTTGGCTTCAACCTCAGTTTTCAGAAAACTTTGTAATTTCCAGTGTCTCTTCTGGACAGTCTTGTTTAAATTATTGAATGCTGCTATAAGCCTTGCCCCCAGTTCATTTTTGGTGTTATAAGGAGTTTTTTTGGGATCTTGCTCAACTGTGCCCCACATATAATAACCAAAAGCATTGCGGTTTGGGGAGTTAAGAATCCAGATGTAAGTGGTGATGTGATTGCAGAAATTATCTGACAGTTTTGACTAGGTTCTGCTGCTTGAGTGGTATGGTACAGTTCTCTTGCCAGACATAGGGTCTTCCAGAGCAGCACTACCTCCTCAAGGTCTTTGATGGAGGCCTGCGTGTTGAGTCCATCACAACAAATTCTGGAGTTCTTTTTTTTTTATCAGTACCTTTGTAATCACAATTAGACTCTTACAACTCATTCTGAATCCTCTGCACTGTCCTCAGATTCATACCCAGACACTCTGAAATATTTGTCTTTGTGTTGCTGACACAGATATAAAGGCCAAGCAGTAAAGCATGCCATTACCAAATTTCTGGCAGAGTGAATTGTGTTGTGGTGCTTATTTGCTCTTAGGAGGTGCCCAACTGACCCTATTATATTGTGCACTTGACAAAATAAAAATAAAACGACACATATGTGCAAAATTAATAATATAGAATGGCAACAGTTTACCTATCGTACCTTGTCTATATATATATATATATATATATGTGTGTGTGTGTTGTGATGAGGCTTTGTGCCAAGATCGTTGTTTTTTTCCAATGGTTTACTGACAAGCAAGTTTTTGTCGTAAAGTGATAGATAGAGCATTGTGGAGATGTTTGTCTCTTCACTGAGCAGTCATGGCAACTTCAAAATTTTAAGATGTCGCCATTTCTCAGAGCTTATTTTTTAATCTACTACTGGGTCTCAGTTTCATTCTTATTTATATAGAGATTGGTGTTATTTAATATTTTGGTATGTGAGTGGTTCTACAGATGGTTAATTTCTTTTGATTGCTTTTGTTGTGTTGACTTGTTTTTAATCTCGTATTATGTACAGCTGGTTGATTTTCCTTTTATTACTTTTTATTGTGTTAATTTCCTTTTAGCATGCATGAATGGGTGTCTACTTAATTGCTATATGAAAATATAGATATGAAAATATGATTAAGTCTTTCTTTCTCTAACAACATGGCCATTTCTATCTATCTGTTTTTGTTTTTTTATTTTATTTGTTTTTCTTTGAAACTGGTTTCTGTATGTTTCCTTAAAAAGCTAAATGAAAAGGAAAACACAAAGAGAAAATGCTGAAGATCAAATCTTATCAAAATCAGAGACTGATCACTTGCATAAATTTTTGAAGCTTATAAAAGTGTGGGGGTAGCCGAAATTCTGGAGGGGCCTTGGCCCTTTCTGTTATCTATCCATAGAATTGTCACTGGTAACCAACTACTTTTTTAATAGATTCAGAATCCTGTTGCTTTGATTTCACTGAAAATATTTCCAATGAAATAGGTTTTTAAAAGACTTTATTTAACTGGAAAAAATTAAAAGAAGAAAAACACTGTTTTGAATTTTTATCAGACAAGTTTTTGGCATTTCATTTTCACTTTTAATAGTTAATCATATGGCTCCCTTTTCTCTGAACCCAGCTATTATAATGATCATAAATCAGTCCTCTTATTTGTCTTGTTTTCAATAAATACAAATGGCAATAGTTTCATAAATTAGTACTTACTTTCATCAATTTGTACCAATTTTCCGAATGGTCTCAATTAAAAAAAAAAAATTCATATTGAAACATTTAATTGGTTGTAATGTTGTGTGGGAATATTTAGCATAGACTTAGTTTGAGGTGTATGAAACGTACAACCACCTAAAAATATTAAAAGTTCAAACAAAACAAAAGTCTTTGTATAAAAAAAAACAAACTTGTGTGTGTATGTATGTATGTATATATATATATATATATATATACACACACACACATATATGCATTTGCTATTTTTGGTAACTATTGCCGTTGCCTAGCGGAGTTCTGTCAACACAAAATAAAATAGTCGGTGATGGTGGATGTTACTGTATTACCATCTTAACCTCTCTGAAGATGGCTCACGTGAGCTGAAAACTTAGAACCAAATTAATAAAAACTTATCCAAATGTTGGAGATTTTTTTTCTTTATTTTCAACTGAAATTAAAGCCAAAATACGACGTTTAGAACGGCCCATGATTAAACATAATAGACATTCATTGTCTCTTATGTTTTACAGTATGTTTGGAAAATTATTTACTGCCTCAATACACTAAATATATATATATATATATATATATATATATATAATATTAAAAGTTCTTAATACAAGGTTTAATACATACATCTACTTGCAAATGACTGGATAAATAACAATGTAAATTTTGCTCTTACCTATCTCGTTGTCATGATCCTGAAATTGTGCGTCTTGTTACTGTAACTTCATGGAGCAAAAAGGGGAAGATTGACTTTCTCACCTAACAATGTCTTGTGTAGGTCTTGTCAGATCACATGACTATTTCTATTGTTGTAAATATTTATAATTAATTCTTATTGCTATTTTCTGTTTTGGTCAAAAGAGATAACTTTTTTTCTCTTGCTACAAATTCATATACATTCATTTGTTTGTTACTTTTTCATTAGATAATTGCACATTTTTTTTTATTTATGCATTCACTTTTTTTTAAAAAAAGTTTGTGTCATGGCATGCAATCCAGTAAAGCTACTAAGACACAATGGTTTACAAGGTGTGGAAGAATTAGGAACAGAAACATTAATAATGATTGAAAAGAGGAAAAAGTAATAAGGAGAAAAGTAGATAATGATTAACATTGACTTAAAAAGATATAAATTCTCTGGATCTCTTTAAAAACCACCATTAAATCATATCAAAACAACCATTTTCTAAGATCAATGATTATAGATGATTTCAAAGGAATAAATCTTAAACTATTTTCTATTAGCCCCTGTGGCTTGTAGAAACAAAATCTCAAAATGTTATAACAAAAACTTCATCATTTGGAAAACTTCCAACAGTAGCAACATCTAAAATGGAGAGCACATGTATTTAGAAGAGAGAATAATGATATAACTAAACTATTAAATTTCCACTCACTCAATCAAATCCAGATACGACTTGTGAGCTGTTGGTCTAGAAACACCTCTGCATATTGATTTTTTTTTTTTACGTTAATATTGCTAGGCCTGTCATGAAGCTTACAGCAGCTTGTATTATTTTCCTGTGGTCACTCATCTAAGTACTGACAAGACTCAGTGGTAATTAACTTTTAGTCATCAGGCCATAAACTATTATGATAGGCTTCCACACAACCAAAAGTGTTTGCAAAGAAATTCTCATCTAAACTAGAAAGAATTTTAGCAATGTACTTCAGATGCATAGCTTTCTGAAATGCCTGTTATGGCATTCATTTAGTTGGTTGAGCCAGCTCTGTCAAATCAACTCACCATGTTTGAATGAAAGCTGACCTAGTGAAGCAGAGGTCATATTTATTTGGAAATGCAAATCCATTGTCAGTTTCAGTGAGAATTAGGATTCACAAGTGATCTTCAATTGTATGTATACACTCTTTTAGGATAGTGTGATCTGGTTTGAATTCAAAGTTTCATTCTAGTTGCCAACCAAGTTTAAAGGACCCAGTCTTTCCTATTTTACCCATAGCTGGGGGAGAAGAGATGGATTTATACCTTTCCTAAAGTCATGTAATTGAATGTAACATCCACAACTGAAATTTGAACTCAGTTCTATTACTCCTCAATTTGAGCTGCTATCCATTAGTATATTATGTCTCCTTCACTGAAATGAGAAAAAGAATTTATTATAAATTTTAACCAGAAGTAGCATTGTTTGGTCAAAGAATGCAGAATGTATCCTCTATGGAAATGGTTAATATCAACATTAGCATTTAGATCAGTATATTGTACTGAACGTGGTCATTGTGATATCAGTGTTTTCTGAAGTTTTCTTTAGTAATACAAAGCTGTGTGTGTGTGAGAGAGAAAAACCTGTTTAATTTACTATCAAACCATAGTTTTCTGTTTGGTATACAAGGGAATTTTATAAAAGAATGATCTATTTTTGTTCTTTCTTGGCATTCTGTGAATGCTTAAGTCTTTTTCTGTTCCTTCTACTGCTTCATTTTAGCTTGCTGAATTTTGTGCCAATCTACAAATTAAATTTCTTTGTCCATTTTTCTCTTCTCTTTGCAAAAAATAAATGGAAAGCTGTTTCTTTTTGTTGAGAAGAGAAAAAAAACCCAAAAAAGCTAAATAAAAAAAAAAAAAGAAACAGAAATAAGAAAGTGATGTATGGCTCAGAATTAACAGTAAATCTTCAAAGATTTCCTGACTAAGTGTTGGGGACTTGCCATTAAAAACATAATTTTTCAAGCCAGAAATTATTGCTTGTGCCAGATTCATAAAAAAGAAAAACAGGAAAAAAACTAAAAGTAAAAAAACTGACAAAATTTAATTTGCAGAAAAAAATAGCATCAGTTGTAAGTCCTGTTGTATTTTATTGTTAGAAATGTAATGGAGTAAATCTCTCTATGAAAGTCTGCAAAAATTCTTACATTGATGACAGAACCCAATCAGTAAAAAAAAAAAACAAAAAAAGATTTTAGCATCTTGGATTTGGTTGTGTTTTTATTTCTTAGCTCATAAGTATATAGTAATTAAAATCAGAAGCTATCATATACTTATCTAGTTTGTTCTTTTATTTTTATAGACATTAGTCTTGAAGGTTTTGTCATAGAAGCCAAGTATATATTTTTAATGTATAATGATTAATCTTGTTTAATTTGCATATTAAATGGTTATTAGACCACAGAAGTGTAATTAGCTTTTCTCTTTCTTTGCTTCATTATTTTAAGGTGTGTATTTCATTTAACTTTTAGCTACCTACAACTCTTGTACTCCTCTTTTTTTTATTTTATAGGTAGATTAGAATTTTCTGTTATTTTCAATTTGACAAGATTTGTTTGTTTTGAAGTACTAAAAATGATGTCCATATCTTTTAACACAATTTATTTTATAGATATTGTTGCAGGCATTAATATTTCTTGTAGTGATTATTACCACATTTTTAAGCAATATATTTAGTGATAGGATGTATACTTAGGTTGGAAGAATTTGTTTAGCTGAAATCTAAATATTTTGGACCCAAATGTATGTTGGTCATTTTATGCATTGTTTATGAAAATGCATTTGTATTTCTACTATAAATAGGTATTGTTGCTTTTTTTTTATTATAAAAATGTATTTTTCATAGTTTATCTCCCAACTGGGGTCAAAAGACTATGAAAGTATAAAAATGAACTTTTATAGCAAAAGTTCTAGAAAAACTTTTTTTAAAAGAAAAATAAATATTACTAGCAATATATTTTTAGAAAAAATATATAACAGCAATCACTTTACAAAAATATGTCAAAGTAAGCTGAGCTACAAACTTATTTCTGAAAAGAATATATATTCTATTCATACAAATCTATTGTAAAAATTTGTCGGCATGAAATAACCCATTGTGATTGATTTGCTGTAAAACAAACCAAATCAATCTAGCACGCACTGCTATCCCAGATCAGGGTGGACATGAGAACAACAGCAATTAAGAGGTTGTTCTGCACTTCTCAAAATTGCCACTCAGAAGCCTTGCCACTGGATGTAGTTTATTGTAATACTCAGGACTTTGTATCAGTCAGTTGAGTGCCATATGTGATACACGCTTGGGCAATCATGTCTCGAAAGAGACATGACTGACTGGGCAGAAGATTATCCCACAGTAGGTTGCCATTGCTTTCTGCGGTAGACTGGTTGCCGACCAAGGCTATAGAACCCAATCTGTCCTGCTATTTAACCCATAACTGGAAGGAAGAGACGGATTAATACCTTTCCCAAGAGTATTTGTGCGTAAGTGAATACAATGGATTCAACTGGAATTCGAACTCGGCTCCTTGGTTTCTCGTTCCGAGCTGATATCCACTGTACCACAACGCACATCCGGACTTTGTATACTTAGGTATGAAAGTCTAGTGATAGTATTGTGCATGTAAAAAAGTTTTCTTAAACAGAAGATAGGAATAAAATTACAAACAATCTTGAGCAATGGCATATTTTATTGCCTTAGTAAAACTAATTTGGAAGAACTTAAATTTCCTCGAGGATGGATAGAAACAGACATGCTTTATTCCTATGGCATCCTGTACATAAAATGATGAAGATAGCATAGTTTTGTGCTCTTTCCTTTTATATCGTTTTTTTTCTCAGCACCATCTGGTTATTGCTAGCTGAAGTTCCCTATTTTTCTTCAGTAGTTTCTATTTAGGTTATTGTTTGGAAACTAGACAATGTTTTTACCATTTTGGATCCTTGTAATATATGAATTTTTCATAATCAGTAGCTAACGATTTTCTTCTGCCTGAAAATAAAAAGACAAGTGTTCTAATGATGATTTATGTTTCTGTTTTCATAACTCTAGAAATAATTCTCAGGTTTGAAAACAATATCCTACTGATTGTGCAAACAATAAATAGCTTGAGTAAATTTCAAAAACATTTTTAAAATTTATACACTATCTAAATCTAAATTTATTTATAAATGGAACTTTGTGTGTGTCTGTTACCTATAGATTTTGAAACAGCTGAACCGATTTTCTTGAAAATTTACACAGTTGTACTATAAGCATCTGCAAGTGGTCTTAGCTAGGTTTTGTGTCGAGGTACCCCTGATATATATCGATAATTGAAAAAATCGAGTTATAGAAAGAGTGATCTGATTTTAATCAAATTTGATACTCATAGACAAAGATATAAGAAATGATATTCAGAAGTTTCAAGGTTGCAGTTCTTACAATAGTGCAGAAAATTGATTTTATATGTATATAAAAGACAAGATGTTTGTGTGTGTCTGTTTACCTGTCTGTATGTCTGTATTTTTTCAGCTTTTTATTTTAGTTTTTGCTTTGGGTTTGGCTCTAAGTAGGTATAATTGTAGTTCTTAGTCTCAGCCATGATACCATTTACTCAGAGAACTTATTTAGCCTTAAAATTCAGTTTACGATGAAAAAATCTTATTTGATATCGATACCAGGAAATAAAAATTTGACTTAGATCTATTCATTTTTCTTTCAGTCTGCAGTTTTGCTTTAACTGGAAACACCTATTGCTTTTTAGTCTTTCATGCCAACGTCCAAAGAATCTGAGCTCCAGGACCATGGATTAGTTTTAAAGCTTTCATTACATCCGAGCAATGCCAGGCTATACTGCTAGTCATATGATAATTATGTTTGTCTTCACTTTTTCATTAGTTCACATGACTTTTGCTCCCTGCCAGTACCTCATAAATAAAGAACTATTCTGTTTTGATTGCTTAGGAAAAAAGGGAAAAGACACTACTTGGTTTCAGTGAGAAAATGAAAGAAGAGAAGGTAGAACTGTTTAATGGTTGTTTTAAGTGAAATGGAAAAAGTTATCAATTTTAAATCTTTTCATTTGTACCTACATTTTAAAATAAAAACCAATATTCATATTTGTTATTCCAATATTTTGTTAAAATTGCTAAGCTCAGATATTTAAAGATGCAGCAGTTTCTGCAGATATTTTATTGTCATAGAACTTGCCATGACGTAACTCAATCATTAACTTAAGAACTAAGATTCAACAGAATATTGAAATAAGAAGTTAATTTTTTTTACAGTCTAAAACCCATGTGCTAAAGATGATATTTGGAACTATTGCTATGATCTAATTCTAAAAATTTTTGTATCTTTCTGTTAGTCTTTATTAGATCTCTGCTAATTTACTTTTAGGCTATTAAATATATTATGTTAAGTCAGGATAAAGTCGTAGCTTACAAGACCTTAAATTGCATCAGATATCTTACAAGGACAATGTTTTGAATAATTTGACCATACTGAACTCAAGGTCAGCAAGGCTCAAATTTGCAGTAATTTGGCTGCTTTTTTTTTTTTTTTTTTTTTTTTTTTTTAAATATGGCATGCCAGTTCAAATAATGATCTATATTCTGAGATTATATATTTGAATGATTAAAAAAGAGATCAGATGAAATGATGTCATTGTAAATTCTTTATTTTAATTTGAAAGCACACTGCAATTAATATTTTATAATGCCCAGGATAACTATTCATTTTTTTTTTTTAAGAGGATCAACTTCTCAGGCTCATTTGTGTGTTCTTCAATACACACAGACTCAACCTGGTTTATACTGCAGCTATGTTGAGGTGTCCTTATTTACAGTTTAAGCATGTGTTTCATCAGAGCTATATATACTTTTGAATTCAGTCCTTCACTTGAACTTGTTGGCAATCACAGCTAAAGAGTAAAGTCTGCCCTATCAAACCTATAGTTTGAAGATAGAAGAGACTGACTGAGACTTCTCACTGGTATTTGTCTGAAAGTGAATATAATGAACTCAGCTGAATTTCAAACCCAGCTCAGTGATTTCTTACTCTGAACTGCTAACTATTAGACCAACTGCACAAACATAATATAAAGCAACAAAAAGTGTTGGGAATTTTTAATAAAAATAAACTGTAAAAACTAAAATTAATTCCATTTTTTTTAAGTTTGTCTTTTAATACAATCATTTTCTTTTTTAGGATCACAAGATTTTGAAAATCAATAATATAAATGAAAAGCTGATTGTCTCTCTGTTACTGGCTGCATATGTCTTTGGATGTACCTGTCTAAAATCTCCGTGTTGTCTGTATGTGACGTAAATATGATTGTGTCTTTATGTGAACACAAGCACATACACACACAATTTGACTGAGCTTAGAATAAAACATTCCTCTCCCTTTCAGTCTGGACATCTAGATATTTTTTTTAGTACTGCATAGTTATTGAACTCTGTTTTCACTGAGTTCAAGGATACACTGCTCATCCTATAAATGCAGACAAATTCAGTTTCTAAGAACTACCCTACAAACGTGGGTGTCCCCCAAGGCTCTATCCTAGGTCCTATGCTCTTTATAATCTACATCAATGATTTCCCCGATGCCATAAGATCACAAGTAGGCATGTACGCCGACGATACTACAGTATACGCTCGCCTCAATCAAAAATCTGATGTTGATGATAAGGCGAACCTTGTGGCTGAGCTTGAAAAGGACCTCCAATCTGTGGTGGATTGGGGTAGGAAATGGCTCGTAAAATTCAATTTTTTCAAAACGAAGCTGCTGTCAATTAACCACCACAGACGACCGCACATCCCTCCCATTAGCATGGAACAGGCATGCCTCCCAGAGAGTAAAACACTACGCCTACTTGGCCTGACACTCTCAGCAGACCTCAAGTGGAATGACTACGTTGAATCCATTGCTAAATCCGCTGCCATGAAAGTTGGCTCCCTGTGCAGGGCCCGGAAATTCTTTCCGCCTGAGTCTATCCTGCACTTATACAAATCTACCATCCGCCTGTGTTTTGAATACTGTTGCCACATCTGGTTGGGTGCCCCTGCTATTCTCCTCGGGCTTCTTGACAAGATACAGCAAAGAATCTGTAATGTGATTGATACCGACTTAGCTGACCGCCTGCAGTCACTCTCACCGGCGTGACATGGCTTCCCTGTGCCTCTTCTACAAATACTTTCATGGCTTCTGCTCTGATGAACTTAAATCACTGATGCCCCCTAGGTGTGAGTTCACACGAGATACTAGCTTAGCAACTAGGTCCCACCCTTTTACAGTGAAACCGATGAAATGTAACCACAATTTCTACTTCAACAGCTTCTTTTCTTGCACTTCCCGCCTGTGGAATTCCCTTCCACATGCTTGCTTCCCCGTCGGCTATAACCTCCAGGAGTTTAAATGTAAGGTCAATAGACACCTAACACATGAACCCTCCCATTCTCTCCCCCTATGTACATCCTAACTCGTCTATCGCCCTGTGTAAACCCCCTGCACTATAGTGGCAGTGGAATGCCTTGCTTGGGGTGACATGATTAAAAAAAAAAATATATATATATATTTCTAATCAAATGTATTTTACATGGACAAATAATTTATATTTTAAATTTGATTATCTTGCCATCACTGAAGCAACAAGTACCAAACTAGTATCACTCAAATTTTAGCTTTCTACAAAATTTCTTTTGAATGTATCTCTTCAAAATGGATCTTGGAACTTACTACAAAAAGCTGTACCTTTTTGTTGCTATGACATAAGAATTCCTAATCTTTCCTACTACTACAAAAACTAATAAACATACATAATCAATTCAGTGCTCAAATGCTAGTGTCTTGTCAAAAAGAGTCATCACTTTCAGTTTACCATTTGCTATAGACTTGGTTCCATGAATTTGTTTACCACTTGCTATAGACTTGGTTCCATGAATTTGTTTACCACTTGCTATAGACTTGGTTCCATGGATTTGTTTACCACTTGCTATAGACTGGGTTCCATGGATTTATTTACCACTAGCTATAGACTGGGTTCCATGGACTTGTTTACCATTCAGCCCTTATTTCAAAAAGGCTTGTGATAACTTTTATATGGTGATAATGCAATTATTTTGTTTGGTCCAGAAAAATTGTGTAGCTATACAAAAATAGTGTGTGAGACAAGGATGTGTCTTCCCCACCAAATTTATTCAACATCTACAGTAGCGCTATCCTAAAGGAATTGGATAATCTTAAAAATATAAGGTATGCAGATGACACTGTTGATGTCTAACTTGGAATTAAAATTACAGGAACTCTTATAGAGGGTTGCATAAGAAAGTGAGGAAAAAAAAGGACTAACAAGCAATTTAAAGAAGACAAAGTGTATGGTTATCAGCAAGAGAAAATGCCTAAGATGAAAGTTACAAATTGGAGATATATATATATATCAAGTGCAGAATCCAACACCTTATCCACAATGTTTGTGTTTTTTTTTTTTATAGAATGAGGTTCCCTTTGTACAAGGCCCATGAGCCACTCAAGGTAGAGGGCTAGATAGTAAGAAGCAGTTTATGGGGAAAGAAGGGAAAGGTAGCGGTTAGCTCTTAACTTGAAAAAGTTAAGATTGTAATGATTGGAGAAACATCCTCTTGAATTGTTTCCAGGGAACAGTGATTCATGTGAAGAAGTTATTTGATTAGAACTTATTCCCACCAATAGAGTACAGAAGGAATGTGGGTGATTTATTACAATGTGAGTGTCATGGTGGGTCTTGGCCATGAAGTTTAGAACTGGATGAACCAAAGAATGCAGTTCATCTGATCATTTTCGATAAAAGTAGTGTTGGAGAAATGAGAAGCTTGCTATATCCCATCTTTGAGAGACTTGTTGGAGAGTGGAAAATAATTTTTCATCCTCAAGGACAAATATGACAATAGTACTACATTTTAGTCCTAAAGAAGCATTCCAAAAATTAAGCAAGGAAAAATGTTGTTAGAAACAAAGAAAAGAGTGCTGGATTGCTATCTGATAACCATCATCTTATATGAGCTAGTGAATGTTGGACAATCTCCACAGGAATGAAGTAAAAAAACTAGATAGTAGAAATGTTATATGACTGAAGGGTACTTAAAATTCCATGGATGGAACTAGTAAGCAACGAGGAAAGTTTGGTTGTTTTGTTTTTATGGCAAATCAACCTCGGTGGGTCATTTATTGCCAACTAAACTTTATTTATTTATTGCTGGTAATACCTTTTTCTTTCAATTTGTTTTTATGTAAGTTTTGTGTCTAGTAATACATTTTTCTTTTTGTGTATCAAGATTCATTGGGATTTGTTTTTAAGAGCTGGATCCCCAAGTCCTACCCTTGTTATTTAACCCATAACTGGAAGGAAGGGACGGATTAATACCTTTCCCAAGGGTACCAGTGCTTAAGTGAATGCAGGGTATTCAACTGGAATTCGAACTCTGCTCACTGATTTCTCTTTCCGAACCGATATCCACTGCACCACAACATACATCCGTCACTATACACTTACAGCACCTGGTATTCCCAAGCGGTCACCCATCTAAGTACTGATCAGGCTCAACATTGCTTAACTTCGGTGATCGAACGAGAACCAGTGTATTCAACGTGATATGGCCATAAGCCCAACAAGGAAAGAAAATGGCAACAGAAAGAACACTCAGAAAAAGAAAACTGAAATTCTTTGGACACATAAGGAAGAAGGGGGGCACACATGGCAAGAGAGAGGAAGGCAGCAAGCATAAAAGTTAAATGAAATAAACAACCATGGTCCTCTATAACTTCCTGTGTCTAGAAGGGATGTCAGACATAGAAGAATCCTCATCTGTCTTGTTTTTCAATTACTGTATGCTTAAGCTTTATTAAGTGATCTGTTATATTTGCTTTCCTTCATAAAATATAAGGTATATCTGTTGTTCTTACCATGTTCTTTTTATCACCGTTTTCATTGTGCCATGTTCCCTCAGGACATAGACAATCATGGCTCCCCACAAGTTTCTGTCTTTTGTAGCTCTTAATAAGTTTTGTTTTTCTGTTATATCTCCTAAACTTTGTTTTGCCAGCTCACTAAGTATGTTATATATATATTTTTTTCTCTCTACCTTCAATCTTTCCTGGGAGAATCAGATTTTTCAAGCTCTCTTTCCTCATTATGTATCCTAGAAATTCCGGCTGTCTCTTTCTGATAAATGTCTTTTCTTTTTGTTTCCATTTTCTTAAAAACTTTATCATTGCTCATATATTTGGGTCATTATATCTTAAGCACCCTTCTATTAAACCACATTTTTGTTGGTTCAATTTTTGTCACCTTACCGAATTTCTGCTATGTAATTGCCTGTCTCTTTGTCTTTTTTTTCACTGAGATAAGATATTCGAGCCTGTCTGTTCCAGGAATTGAACTTAACCCTCTAGGGCCATTCGTATCATATTTGATACAGTATTTCCCTATAAGGAAACATTTGGTATTTCCCTATAAGGAAACATTTGGTATTCATTGACTGAGCAGTCAGTACTGCTTTCATTTGAAATTTATAAAATATTTCTCTTAAAAAATTTTTCAGGAAAATATTTCTTTCAAGGCTTGTTTTCATACTGTATCAAATATGATACGAATGGCCCTAGAGGGTTAAACTCTTTCAGGAAATGAGAATAATGATTTTATTGGTGTTTAGACATGAGTACTATTAACATAAAAGGGAGTATAGAGGATTCAGTGGCTGAAAAGTTGTGATTAAAAACTATCAAGATGAGAAAGTTAATTGAGAAGAATCATTGTCTATTAATAAAGCCACAACCTAATCTCAAAGTTTCACATCAAAATTATCTTACATAAATTTGTATAATTCTAAAATGAAAAAGAAAATTCTAAGTTTTTGCTGCAACTACTAATCCTGATTAACTCCACTCTCTAGAAGGAAAAGCAAGGTAATTGGACATATGTCAGTGAACAAGAAAGAGTAAATATTCGAAACAACTCAATATTGTAATTAAGCAAAAGAAAAAAATGAGACAAGTGAAAATATGCATACAAGGTAAAATAACAAATACAACAGCTAAAAAGAGATTTCTTAAAAAATTGATTAAAATCACAGGAAAAAATATTTATAATCTTCAGCTTCAAATGCAATCATTTTCCTTTAAAATCAATTGAAGATGATGGTAAGAAGAATAATAATGCTACCTTATCTCAAAATTTCAGACATTAAATACTGGTCATAATGTGGGTTTTATTTATTTTTTTTATACAACAAATGCAAAGTTTTTAAAAAAGATAATTCCTTAATTTTAGAAATAAAAATTGCCATGACTATTCTTTAATTTATGGATGATGTGACAGCTTGTGTCAGTAAAAAAATTTAAATTTTTCATTGAGTATATATTGAAGGTTTTATGAGTTTATTTTTACATTGTATAAAATAATTATGCTTTTTTGATCTCCTTATTGTCTCCTTCCTGAAGAAAATTAAAAAAATACATTTGACTGGCAAAAAACATTTTTCCATTTTGAGACTTTCCAATCACACCACATTTTTCTGTATTTCATGTGTTTTGCTGTTAGCTTTGGAATTCGACCATAAAATTTGTTTTATCACAGATGTTTGATTGTTTGTATTTCATTAGTAAGAAGTAAGTTTCACTTGAACAACTTATTCTAATACTATTTTGTGAGACCAACTCCCATAAGGGAAGCTTTCCTAATCCCTATAATCTTAACCTGTTCAAGTATAGGATTAACCATTATTTTTCATGCATAACATTATGAAATTTGCCTCTTACTGCTCACATAACAAACTACTTAAGTAACTCACATACTTGAGTGTCTCTTGGGCCAAACATTAGTAAAAAATTATTTGTAGCATAAATTTTTATTTAAAAATAAACACAGAAAATATTGACCAGAGAAACTTTATTTAAAAAAATAATTTAATACCAAGCAAGGCAATGATGCCACTAAGATGCAAGAGGTTACTGGGATACAAAGTGTATGAGAGGACTTTACTGAGGTGAAAAAAATAAAAGAACAGATTTCAGAATGCCAAATGACTACAGTTGATATTGCCTTTAAATCTTTGAAGATTGTAGATGATAGGGAAGTAAGAAACTTGATGAGTAGCACAGATGAGAAGTAGAGGAAAAGAAACTATTAGAATAGAACTTGTATCTAAGTATTTCAACAGTAGAACCATGAAACTTAGTAACCAATCTAACAATATGCTTAAACTCATGCAGTCAAGGTACTAAGGAAGACAGCTCATTAGAACAACTACCATGCAATTATTTATAAGAAAGATGGAAGGAAGCCATGTTACAGTGGTGGGAAAGTGACTGAATATGAGATGCCAGGTCAAGATCGATAACATTACAGGCCTTTATTTTGATTTCACTGAGAAACTTAAGATATATTGTTATAGCACCAAACCAGATATTGCAGCAGTATTTAATGCATCAGTGAATGGTAAATTTAGGAATGTACAAGATGGATTCTTTAAAAAAAAAATTGTCTACATACCAATGATCCAGCTTATCTTGCAGCAGACTGAGAATTGAATATAACCATACCACTTCATGTCAATAAAGTGAACATTATTTAACAAAAAAAACTATATTCTTGTAGGAAATATTTTCTCACCTATCGGGCCAGAAAAAGAAAATGCCGAAAATTCATATCGCCGGTACAATATTGTGAACTGCTATCCACCTAACCAGTCGGACCCAAAAACATTTCTCCCTCTTCAAGAACAATGACTGCTTTTATCGGCCGATCAATTTTTTTCCATTGGCCGACAACTCAGAAAGGACATTAAATATTTGCATATATTTTTATAGCGACTCCTACAACGGACTTTTTTTATTTTTTATTTTTTTAATATTCCTTCTTTAGCATGTTATGCGGAATATGTGCCCCTTTTGTCTGTTTGGGTCTGTAATTTTCTTTTGCACTGCATTTTCCGTCATAGTATTAACGCGACGCGTTGTCGCTTGGTTTGACGATGTAAGTCGCCGTTTTCTTCACTATAATTCTACAAATTGAAGTCATTTCAAAATTGATTGGCTGTTTTCAGGTGTCTCTTTGATTCAGTTAAAACTTTTTATTTGTTTTAATATAATTTGGTCTTACAGCCACATTTTGATCTTTGAAAAAAAGAATGATCTTCAAAACACTGTTTATAAATAAAAAATTGTACACTATGGTAGAATATTCCATGAATAGAGGCAATTTGCTCTTGCAATTACATCTTCTCGCAGAAGCAACAACCTTTTGGCATTTTTCATTTGAAACATGACATTTGACAATAAAATGTGAATTTTATTTCTTTCTAAATGATGCCAGACTAATTTAAATTTTAATTTTACCAAATTATATTTAAGTGGTTAAAATATTTGTACTTCTTGGTAAAATCTTATTTTAATTACATGCTGAAAATATATTGGAAAATCTTTCATTATTGTTTTTTTTTATGTCTTTTATCACTATTTATAATTTTGGATTAAATAAAGAATCGCAATTTTAATCTTCATTTGACACTATACTGAAACATTTGCTCAAGAGAGTTTTATGAGAAAATTGTATGTTAGTAATGTGACTTATAACTTTTACAATGTTTACTCTGTACAAGTCCCAAGAGCCACTCCAGGTATAGGGTTACAGAGTAAAAGATAAAGGACACACATTATCAAGCTATGTGGAGAATATAGCAATTAAGACTAGACTTGAAGAAGTTAAGAATATAGTGATCAGAGAAGCATCCTCTGGGGAGTCAGTTCTACAATCAACAATTGATAAGAACAAGCTGTTTGAGAGAAACTTACCTCTCCCCAGTTGAATATAAAGGGAATGAATGGTTCACTACAATGTATACAAATCTACCATCCACCCATGTATTGAATATTGCTGCTATATCTGGTCGGGTGCCCCTGCTGCTCTCCTTGGGCTTCTTGACAAAATACAAAGGAGGATCTGTAACGTGGTTGATACTGACTTAGACCGGCTGCAACCACTCTCTCACCGGCATCCTGTGGCTTCCCTGTGCCTCTTCTACAAGTACTTTCATGGCTTCTGCTTCAATGAACTTAAAGCACTGGTGCTGCCTAAGGAGGAATTTGCATGAGATACTAGATTAGCAACTAGGTCCCACCCTTTTACAGTTGATCAGATAAGATGTAACCGTAAATTCTACTCCAACAGCTTCTTTTCTCGCGCTTCCCGCCTGTGGAACTCCCTTCCACAAGTCTGCCTTCCCGACAGCTCCAATCTCCAGGTGTTTAAATCTAGGGTCAATAGACACCTCCTATCACTCCCAACTATTCTCGGAACACTCTCATCTACCCAACCCTCATTCTCGATGTCCTTACCCACCTATCACCCACCCCTGACATTTTTTTATATTTAATCATCCTTTCTCCACTCTATGTAGCCCCCTGCGCAGTAGTGGCAGTGACATGCCTTGCTCAGGGTGAAACGCTTATTAAAAAAAAAACAAACAAAAACATGGCATAGTGGGCCTTTGCCATCAAAATTAGAACTTGTGGATATAAGGAATATAGTTTATCTAACTACTTTCCACAGAAGTAGTAGCAAGAGGCTGCGGTAACATTTCATATGAAGAAAAAGAGTTCATAGGGTGCAAAGTAATTCATCACCCACAAGGATATAAATTGAAATATATATTTAATATAAGTGTCCCCCTGCCATCAAAAATGATGGCAAAATATTTAAGAGGACACACACATATTCACATGCACAATGATCTTTAATATAATAGAGAGAATATATACATATTTTTCACTACTCGACAAAATAAGTATTGCAAAAAATATAATAAAGCACTATTAAAGAGCAAACATGCAGCAAAAGCTTTCGTAACTGGTAGTAAAGAGAATGAACTGAGCTAACGCTGCCCCACTACCATCTCTCTCTCTCTCTTTCTCTCCATGAGTGTGACAGGAGGGAAATATATATATATATATATATATATATATATATATATATATACGCACACACATACAAAATGGTCTTTATTATAATAGATAGGATAAAATATGCTGAGCATTTTGTCATGAAGTAATGGTTAGCAATTTGATCTTACAGTTTATCAATAATTTTGATCCTCACTGAGTATCCAATACTTGTTGTGCCAAAATAAAGTAAGTTTTAGAAACATCTATGAGGCATTGGGTAATGGTTAGTGAGCCTGTGTGGTTGGCTCTTATTGCTAAATAGTGAGTTTGATTCCCCATTTCCAGGTTATTTGAAGTTGTGACCGTGCACCAAACTAAGATAAGCTTAGTGAATAACTACTACAAGACCTGCTTCTTCATGGCTGAAGTAGTTGGCTGTTTTTTTTTTATTGGAGTTTGGAAAATAATTTTCAAGGCAAGAAAACCCTCTTTGGAATAGTGATATAGTGTTCAATGTGCCATATTTAGTATTAAACTTAAATACAACATATTAATATTATTGTATAAAATTATTTAGAAGCTGGCGAGGAATAAATATTATTCTATGGCAATCTTATCTGCCTAAACAGTCGTAGTAAAATTGAGTGGGTTGATTATTTGGAATCTGTTGATATTTTTGATGATTTTTTTTCATTTTATACATCTTATGTAGGATATGTACCTGAGGTATAAAATTTAATATTTGTCTATAAGGAGGAGGTAGTATTTACACTATTTACATTATTTAATAATAATATAAATAGTGTATAAAATTCAAATTGCACAAAATTTTTATTTATACCAACAATAGGTGTGTAGAAATACTGGGGTGAGGTAAAACAAAGGCATACTCTCATTATTTCATCACCTCTCTCTTTCTTATATATATATATATATATATATATATATATATATATAACATAGTGATGATCCATGTATACTGTCTTAATATGTATAGGAAAGAATATTAATAAAAAAAAAAAGTTTTGAATTTAAAAATGTACTTTTTTTGGACAGTATTTGTTTATTTTTATTATTGTATTTTAAATTTCAGACCGCCCTCTGTACATTTTTAAATTCAAGACTTTTTTTTATTAATATTCTTTCCTATATATATATATATGTATATATAATACGGTATATTTAGGTAGCAAGTATTATATAAACAATTTTGATTAAAAACAAGGTCTGTGTATATTTTGTTTCCCCAAGGTGCTGAGTGTTCTGCTTAAAGTTGTGAATAAACTGTATGAAGTTCATATTTTGTTATTTTTGTTGAAGTACATTCAACGATCAAAGTCATCAAGAACTAATGTGGTGTTTGTATGGTACAATTAATCAGTCAGCATATTCTTTGGGAAGCTAGAGATTTGAAATGGCCTAGCATGTTGTCAACTGTAATGGCTATTGGGAATGAGGCTAAACAAAAAAAAATGCAATTTATTTAGAAGCTATTTAACACTTTATTTGAAAATTGCAAAAATATAATAAAAAAATGAAACAGACAAACCTTATTGGTTCTTTTTAATTAAACTTGTTTGGATATATATATATATATATATATATATATATATATATATAAATTGTTTTAAGCAAGTTTTTAACAACAACAATGAGGTCTGTCTAAGTTGTTTTATATCAGAATTAAAATACCAGTGTGAAATTTAATGAAATCTTATTAAATGTTTATTGATTTTGAGAAAGATCTATGCTGAAAGGCACTATTCAATTTTACTTGACCATAAACGTATTTCATGGCTATGAAGTATAAACTATATTAATATAATGAAGGTTTCCCTGTAAGAGGAAGCAGGTTTGAATCCTGCCAGAGTGTGCATGTTTTTCTTTAATGAGATTTTTTTTAATATTCAGGTCGGTAAACGAAGATATATACACTGTTAAATCAATAAACAGGATCTACTCAATTATGAGTATTCATTAGAATAACATTTAAGTAATAAAACCTGACAAATTATTAAATAAAAAATCGTTTGTTTTCTTTAAATATGTCACTAAAATTTGTTTCATTTGGCAAACCTGAAAATTTCTGGAAAAACTACTTCTTTGAAACATCTGAAACTTCATAAACATGGCCATAAAGATTTGGACAACAGTCTAAACAATGTAAATTATGTAAGAATAAAGAAACTTAGATTTTTTTTTTTCTTGTGGATTTTACACTTGATGATGTCTGAAGACTGGATCAGGCAAAGTGGGTTAACAGCAACATGACAAGTGATTTGAGTGTCTGAACAATGTTGATTATATCCGCACACTTCACTGTTACCAAATATAAACTTAAATAAATAATCTTCTTTTGGCATTTTTACAACTGCTCAGTTTGTAAACCATTCACTTATGCAGTGTTACAGTGTTGTTGCCTGAATACATGGGCTTATTTTTGAAAAAATCGGAAGTTACCATTTACTAGAAATGTTTTTTGTCTACATGCGTCCGTTCAGAATGTGGGTGAACATGGCACACTACAATTTTCTATACCTTGTGGCCCATATCAGCATTTCTTTGCTTTGCCAAAGAAACAACCAAAATGACAATAACAAACATTAGAATCTAGTATAGGGATCACAAAAATATGATCATAAAATAAAAGAAAACAGCAAAATATTTGGAATATATTTCCAGACAACAACAAACTATGAACGTCAGTTGACAATTAGATTGGAAACTAGAGAAGCATTACCTGATCAGACAGGATGTAGTGCCAAGAAGAGTCTGAACTGGATATGCACATCTGATGCATGCATACTTACTCAAAGTAGAAACAGCACCTTGTGCATCAGCTGTGATCAGTTGCTTGCTGTTAAGCATATCCTAAACACATTGCAAAGAATATAAGAAAATATGCAACTAACACATCACTCAATAAGTCCCGAGCCTGATATATTGATGGTGTCACTGATAAAAAATCCATATGATTTTTATAAAGTAATGACCTTTTATGAAATATTTGGATGAGTTTTGCAGGTTTATGCCCTTACTAACAAGACAAGTTGCTATCCAAAGTTAAAAACTCTTATCCAGCCTAATTTTTTTTTTTTTTTTTTTTTCGCTAATTGACCCCAGTTTGGGTGTTAACTGTTTGCCCGTAGCTGAGACCCTAACAGATGTTACCAGCTCAGATCAAGGTGAGCCTGGGAACAACAGCAATTAAGAAGCAGTTTCATGCTCCTCTAAACCTCCTGAACTGAGGCCTTGCTACCAGACGTAGTTTGTCATCATACCTAGTACTGTTTGTCTATATGTCAGAATTCTACTAAAAATCTTGCATAACAGTTCTTTTAATGACTGTTTCACAAAACCCCTTGTTTGGCATGAAATGACCTACAAATACAGTCTGATTCTTGATTCAACAAGTTTCCAGCCTCATCACTGTTCTGGTCATCAATTTGGACAAACCCAATGGGTGGGGGTCAATTGCTGCCTTGCTCTAACTCTCTTGCCTTCAATTTCTCTTTCTTCCTCATTATGGGGCTAAGAAATTTAAATTTTAAATTTTCTCTGTTTAATTACAACTGTTATTTTTATTACCATTTTCTAAAAAATTTCCTCATTGCTTACCCATATAGTGGGATTCTCCATATCCTTCTGTAGAACATTCTCAGTTTAATGATTAATTACATCTGGCAGTAATGCCTCAGATCAGGAGATTAGAGGCTTTGATGAGTGTAGAACAACCTCTTAACTGTTTTTGTTTCCAGGTCCTCCCTGACCTGTAGTGGTAGCAATTGTTAGGATCACAACTATAGGCAAATAGTGAACCCTAAAACAAAATTGGAGTTTTTCTAGTAAAATAACAATACAATACTAAAAAGTACAAAAATACATCTTCAGAGTAAAATTACCAGGAATACATTTACCAACTGTGTTTTTCATAGTAAATTACCAGAAAAAATTACCAACTCTACATTTCATAGTAAATTACCAGAAATAAATTAAAAAAAAATAACAATTCATTTTATCATCTACAAGCAATATATCCAAAAAAACATACATAAAATTATTAACAAAATATCTTTAGCTGAAGGAGTAAAATTGTGTTAAAAATATTTAGATTTCATTATTAAATAACCCATAGAGCTTGATATGACACTAAACAAAATCAACCACATTTTCTGTTCAACCACATTTTTGTTGTCTCGAATTTCATCTTCATTTGTTGGGAAATTTTCCAACATTCACTGCAAAACAAGCCCATTAATATCACATAGTAATTCAGTATTATTATCATCCTTGTTTCTAATGAAAATTTCATGTTTCTTACTATTTTATTTAGGTTTCCACTAATTAAATACATAATTTACTATAAAGACATTGAAAGCAACTTATGGGTGCCACCATTTTAGTTTTAGTTGAATACTCTGCAATACAGACTAAGTTAAATGATCACCTCTACTGAAAACACAATGAAATGTCATAAAACAAATTGTAGTTTGCTACTATATGTATATGCTGGTTTAAAAATAGCACTCTGTATGAGTTAGTTCATAACACAAACACTAGAAACTAATGTGTCATGATGTCTTGAGTATATATATATATAGAGAGAGAGAGAGAGGAAAAACTACTAAAAAGTTGTAAGTTTTAAAAATGTATTTTTTGACAGTGTTTATTTATTTCTATTATTAATAGAAATAAATACTGTCAAAAAATACATTTTATAAAAATTATATATAGCATAATGATGATCCATGTATACTGTCTTAAATAAGTATAGGAAAAACTACTAAAAGTTGTAAGTTTAAAAATGTATTTTTTTAACAGTATTTATTTATTTTTATTATTAATAGAAATAAATACTGTCAAAAAATACATTTTTTAACTTACAACTTTTTAGTAGTTTTTCTTATACATGTTAAGACAGTATATGTGGATCATCACTATACTATATATATATATATATATATATTTAGTGTATCGAGGTAGCAAGTAATTTTCTAAACATATGCTGTTAAATATAAGAGACAATGAATATCTATTATGATTAATCATGAGCCGTTCTAAACGTTGTTTTTTGTCTTTATTTTCAACTGAAATTAAAGCCAAAATATGATGTTTAGAATGGCTCATGATTAATCATAATAGATATTCATTGTCTCTGATATTTAACAGCATATGTTTAGAAAATATATATGCATTGACAGCAAAAAACTTTTTAAAGACCCACACCAATGGAATTCTTGAACAAAGATTTATTCCTGTGTTTTCAGAAATCTTAGTGATATTTATTCAGATGTAAAAATTTTCGATATGTATTAACTCTTGGTAATGTACATAAAAAATACGTAGTGAATGAATGAGTTAACAAGCTTTTAATCTTTTCTGTACTCTACATGTTTTTTTCTCTTTTGAACAGTAAATAACTCTTAGCTGTTTGTCAAGAGTTTTTTTACTTTGTTCATTTGTTCTTTTTTGTCATGTAATGGAATGATACATAATGCATGATAAGGTATGCAGTCATTCAAAGAACTTTGTAATTAATGTTAATTGAAGAATGTTGGCAGAACATAGCTCACTGGCAACAGCTTATGAGATCAGAATATCAATAACAATTCTTAGTAAACATTTTGCAAAGTTTTGCTGCTTTTTTGTTTTATTTACTTCACAGCAAAAGTGTATTTTATGAAACCATTTATTTAGCTATTAAGCAAAACATCTTTTGTGACATATCTGTGATTTGTCTGTTTGCAAGTTTTTAAAAAAGACTTTCAAAATATCTTTCAAGTGCATAGCTTAAACATGGCACACGGTCACAAATATGGAGTACCCTAAGAGGATTAATCTTTAAGTTCATTGTGCTAACCATTACACTATATCAGGCCACAAGTTCTTGTTTTTCTGTTTTCAAGTGCTCTATGCTTATCATCTATATAATGAAACTTCCTGATTTTAGTTAATTACTGTTAAGTAAGAAATGTGTACTTAAGTCTCAAACTCAGAGGAATTTGATTATTATTCAAAATGTTTAGTTAAATCTAGATTAAATCACTACCCCCCCCCACCCCCCCACCCCCCCCCCAAAAATATGGTGGGTGAATTTCAGATTATCCAATATTCATTTATAATTAGGCAGCTACCTTTTTTCTCATGTCTTAGGATTGTTGGGCAAAAATACTCAATCATCTTAAATTCAAATGGGTTGGTTTTGAGATGTTTTAAACAGCATTTTTAGATTCTTCACATTCAGTAATTTTCTGGTACTAAATTTTTGGTGTAAGAGCTTGTCTAGAACTTGAAAAATTCTTTTACAAAAGTTTCCAAAAAAATGACAGATTTTGCCAATGAGATTAAATCCTAAAAATGCTAATTTTGTACCTGTTCAAAATGTTGAAGATTTTCTTGTTTTAATGAAAGCTATACTTTGTGAAAAAAATCCAAGATTGATGGGTAACATAGAGATTATTTTTTATGGAATATCCTTTTGTCATGGTTTAGTTGCTTTATCCAAACAACAAAAATATATATTCATTATAATGTAAATATCCCGATATTATATTTGTAGAATTATGAATTTGAAACTCAGACCTGTTGGTTATCATTCTGTTGCCCCATCTATTAGCAGTTGGATTTGCAACTTTATCTTGACATCTCTGATGTTAAAATATTTCAGAAAAAAATTTTTTTTTTGTTTTGAATAATTTATTTTGGTAAACATTTTCAAGGCAACAAAAAGCAGAGACAATTGACTTTGCACAAAATTTAACAAAAAAGCAAAATCATTGAACATAAAGCATATTTTATAGGAACCCTGTGTGAAAAAATTTAGAATTAATGATTCTGAAGTTAATTTGATGTGCTGAATTTTGATTTTATTGGTTGAACATCTAATTAGCAGTTCAACTGAAAAACAAGTTCATTGAGTATACATTCAGAATGAGATAACAAGCAGAAATTGGGTAACAATGACCAAATATGTCGCAAAAAAACTTTCGGACATATGTGTATTTCATTATTTAAGCATTAATTTATTTAGTTAACTGCAAATGACTAAATCAGATTTTCTGAATGAATTGTTAGAATCAACTTTCAAAACAGAACAGCAAACAATGATGTCAAAATAGATGTTTAGTTAGTTAGTTACTTGTAGATCTACTAATAACAGATTAGATCAATGGAGTCAAATTGGCAGCTGATCTAAACAATTATCTACAATCTACTATTAACAGAGACAAGGAATGGCTTGTTAATTTTAACACCTCTAAAACAAAACAACTCTCTAGCAATCATCTGAGAAATTTCTTTCAGCCTTCCATCAACATGGTTGGTGTTAACACTTCTTGGGGAGTGACACATTGCATCTTCTTAGCCTAACATTTTTCTTATGATATGATGTGGAAAAATTATGTAGAATCAGTTGCTGTGTCGTTCTAAACAATTTTTCTGTTTTATATAATATTTCTAAAGCAGGCATTTATAAAATAAAATGCCAAAACTATTCCTCCCAATATATTGGAGAAACAAGTAGAAATGAAAAAAGAAAACATTTATGAGCACAAAAGAGACCTCAGAAATAACAACTTAGCTAATGCACTAGTCATACATAGAAATAATTTCAACCGCAATTTTGATTTTAAAAATGCCACACTCATAAAAATAAAAGAGAAAATAACTCACTTAGAAGGAAAATCCTCAAGGGTGTCGCCATTGAATATTACCCAAGTATTAATCTACGCCCAGGCCTTTTCCCTATTTTACCATTTTTAACAGAATTACTATTCTTCCAAACAAACGTACACAACAGTATCAAGAAATCAAAAGAAAATGGTTGAATCCATCAACACAGCTATAAAAACAATATCTCTACATGTGACAGTATTTTCAGTTAACAGTATAAAAATAGCATTCTTTAAATTCTTTCAGTTGCTAAAGACATTTTGTTCTGTTATTATTAGTTATTTAGTTTTTAATAAATTCATTTCGTTCTTTGCCTTAAAAAAAGTCCACATTGGATGAAAAGCATTGGCAACTAATACAGTTTTCCCATTGTCTCTTACATTTATAAATATTGTCTTTTCTACAGCTTAACTCTAAGAGATTTTTCAAAAATAATTATAAGTCTATCATTTGTCCCTGCATTGAATATTGCTGCCACATCTGATCTGGTGCTTTTATTATACGATTAGAGATTTTTGCTAAAATACAAAGAAGAATCTGCAATGTTAACTTGGCATCTCCGCTTCAGTTACTTTCCCACCACTGTAATTTAGCTTCCTTGTCATGTAAATTTCTGTAAATACTTTAATGGTAATTGTTCTGATGAGCTTTTCTCTATGGTACCTAGGCATTAAGAATTCAAACGCAGTACTATGTGCGTTGTGGTGCAGTGAATATCAACTCAGAATGATGAATCGGGGAGCAGAGTTCAAATTCCAGTTAAATTCCTTGCATTCACTTATGCACAGATACCCTTCGGAAAGGTATTAATCCATCTCTTTCTTCCAGTTATAGGTTAAATAACATGATAGATTGGGTTCTAAAGTCTTGGCTGGAAACCAGTCTACCGCAGAAAGCAATGGCAACCTACTGCGGGATAATCTTCAGCCCAATCAGTCATGTCTCTTTCAAGACATGATTGTCCAAAGTGTGTATCACGTATGGCAGTCAACTGACTGACTAAATTGGTAGAAAGGTCTCATCATTTTACAGTTGAAATGACTAGATATAACTGTAAATTTTATCTTAATTTTTTTCTGTCACACTTCTCACTGGTAAAACTCTCTTTTGGCTTCTTACTTCTAGTCAACTTTGATCTTGAAAAATTTAAATGCAATGTCAATTGTTATTTTCTGTCTCCTTATTCTTTTATTGTTCTTTCTCGTTAAGTGTATTTTTCTCATATTCTGTAACATTCAGTAACTCCTTGCATCTTAGTGGCTTTACTGCCTTCAGTCAGTTAAGTGCCATATGTGATACACACTTGGGTGATCATGTCTCGAAAGAGACATGACTAGCTGTGCAGAAGTTCATCCCACTGTAGGTTGCCATTGCTTTCTGTAGTAGACTGGTTGCCAGTCAAGGCTATAGAACCCAATCTATTCTATTATTTAACCCATAACTAGAGAGAAGAGATGGATTAATGCCTTTTCCAAGGGTATCTGTGTGTAAGTGAATGCAAGGGATTCAACTGGAATTTGAACTCGGCTCCCCAATTTGTCGTTGTAATTTTGATAACCACTGCCTTACTTGAAGTAAAATGATGTAAAAACATAAAATTGCAGGGATGAAACCACAAAGAAAAAAATCCTTTTTAAAAAAAGTTACTAGTTGTATTATATGCCCGGAGAATACCTTCTTGAACTACTTTCTCCTGATTGGAGATTTACAGGTCTAAAAGTAAGTGTTTGGAGGAAAGTAATTTTAATCAAGTGTTTTAGTTATTATGAGCTCTAAATCAATAAATTGTGATAAGTTTGAGAAATACATTTTTTAATTTGGTTGCTTTGAATCAGTTATCAATTCCTTTCTCAAAAGAAATTTTTATCTGAACATTTGATGAACTAACAAAAATCTTCTTCAGTCAGATTATGGCTGGCAATGTTTTTAATTTAAGGACATTGAACGAGAACATCACTTCCAAAGAAAAAGAGGGCATTTGGTTAGCTCGACTGAAGTACAATCGATTCAGTTACAGGAAAATCACTTTTGCAGCATGAAATTTTGTCTTATTGTTTAGTAAAATTACATTCCTTTTATTAAATTTGCTGTTGTCTTGAAATTGCTATTCTAAGTTTATCTCTGTATGTTAAATGCTTAGACAAGACTATGATTTTCATTTTGTTGTTCTTAAGCTTATAATTCACAGAAGATGGAATGTAAATTTATGGCTTATTTGAATTCAAGCAAACCAATTAAACAGCTGAAAAATAATGTTAAAACTTTACCAATTACTAAAAAA
This sequence comes from Ascarosepion bandense, assembly GCA_037127315.1. NCBI lineage: Eukaryota > Metazoa > Mollusca > Cephalopoda > Sepiida > Sepiidae > Ascarosepion > Ascarosepion bandense. The sequence continues at coordinate 4,280,090 of JBBBDQ010001439.1, read as the reverse complement.
GACTATTTGGCATTTTAAGATGTTTGTTTGCTTTTATTAAGTAAGGAGTTCTTATTTTTAAATTAAATTAAACGTTTTTATGTATACTATTGTCTGCCCACTATTTGTCTTTTCTAAAATGAAATAGCATTTACATTGTTTACATAGTTCAGACTGTTGTCTTCATCTTTATTGCCATATTTATGAGGTTTGGGCCTGTCCTCAAGGACACATGGCTCAGTGGATATGAGTGTTGGTTAGTTCCAGTGACTTGACCCCCCGGTCAAAGAGTTGTGAGCAATACCTTACTACAGCAACGGTGAATAAATAACTTAGAGAGTTGTGTAAAAGGGAGATAATTACATGGTATTCAAAAGTGGCATTACACAAGGACTGAAAATGATACACACCAGTGATCAAAATAAAGGTTTCAGTTTGAAATTTGTAACACCTGAAGAAGGTCAGAGCATACAACAGCTGAAACATCATAAAATGGTAATAAATATGTGGACAACAGTCCAAACAATTTAAATAATGTATTGTTTACCCAATACAAGGCCCAAGAACCATTCAATATAGAGCATTGCTGATGAAGATGTAAGATAGAAAAGTAAGAAATGCATATGGTGATGATATATAGGATGTGGCTATCATACATATCATCATGTGCACTTTTTGACCCTAGATTTGAAGTGATCGTAGTCATTGGAGGAGCATACTTTCAGGAGTCTGTTATACAAAGATCTGGGGAATAAGGTTTCTGAGTAGAACTTCCTTCTTACCAGTGGAATATGGTACATGTCATGGCAGGTCTTAGCTGTGTATGCTTGAAATTGTGGAACTAAAGAATATCGCTCATCTGAACATTTGTTATGGAAATATCAATAGAGGAGAGAGAGGCTAGCAATGTTTCGATTGTGGTTGTAGGGTGGAAAATAATTCATCACCCACAAGGCCATGTAAATCCGTTTGAACTCTTTCAGGCTTAGAAAGCTTTAGCCATGATATTTCAGTCTCTAATTTGTGAAGATAGAGTATAGCAGGAGGCATCAAGTACATTCTGGAATGGTACAATAAACTGACCATATGTCTAGCATCTTTATCAGTGGCTCATTTATATTTGAGTTCCACATGATGTTAGCTGTAAGCTTCATTCCCAATAGATTAACAAGGCAAGGAGATTTACTATTTTGTGCCATTGTCTTTTAATATCTGCCAACTGCCATATCTGGTCGGGTGCCCCTGCTCCTCACCTTGGGCTTCTTGACAAAATACAAAGGAGGATCTGTAACGTGGTTGATACTGACTTGGCAGACCGGCTGCAACCACTCTCTCACCGGCATCCTGTGGCTTCCCTGTGCCTCTTCTACAAGTACTTTCATGGCTTCTGCTCCGATGAACTTAGAGCATTGGTGCTGCCTAAGCAGGAATTTACACAAGATACTAGATTAGCAACCAGGTCCCACCCTTTTACAGTTAAACAGATAAGATGTAACCGTAAATTCTACTCCAACAGCTTCTTTTCTCGCGCTTCTCGCCTGTGGAACTCCCTTTCACAAGTCTGCTTTCCCGATAGCTACAATCTCCAGGTGTTTAAATGTAGGGTCAATAGACACCTCCTGTCACACTAACTCCCAATTATTCTCAGAACACTCTCATCTACCCAACCCTTATTCTCGGTATCCTTACCCGCCTATCACCCACCCTCTGACATTTCCTATATTTAACCATTCTCAGTATCCCTACCCGCCTATCATCCACCCTCTGACATTTCCTATATTTAATCATCCTTTCTCCACTCTATGTAGCCCCCTGTGCAGTAGTGGCAGTGACATGCCTTGTTTGGGGTCAAACACTTATAAAAAAAAAAACAAAAAAAACTTCTTTTTTTTTTTTTATTTTATTTTATTTTTTTTAAAATTATTTCCCCCCAAGCAAGGCAGTAAAGTAATCCAAAACATCCTGTCCCTTGCAACTTTTAACAAATTTTCTCTTTCTGTTATTTTTCTGAAACCCTGTTACACAATCCATTCACTCAAGGTCATTAAGTATCTTATGCATTTTTTCCTCTGTCTCTTTTGCTCTCAATCTATCCTGTGATTATCAAACTTTCCATTTTCTTTCTTCATTATGTGCTCTAGAAACCTCAACTGTCTCTTCCTGGTGTTAAGTAAAAGTTTGCTTTTTGTTTGATTTCTCTAAAACTTTGTTGTTGTTCAAATATTTGGTCCATGTTATTCTCAGCATTCTACATTTTTCATGTTTCAAGCATTCACTGCCATTATAGTTTAGTACTCTTCACCTTGTTTCTAGTGAAGTTTTTCTATTTCTCAGTACTCTGTGTAGCTTTTGAAATTCATCTTTGGTTATCTTAATATACCTTCAGACACCAAGTGTCACGTCTTCCAACCTCTCTAAAAACACTTCCCAGATATTTAAATTTTGCACTTGTTTGATTTTGGTATCTCCAAATTGTAATTCACACTTCTGTATGCTAACAACCATGCATTCAATCTTCTTGCATTTGATATTTAATCCTTTCTTCTGGCTTTTCTTTACTACCTTTTGTAGGGTTTTTCTTTAGTTATGGAGAAAAATACTTGTAAAAAAAGAGTTAATGTTTAGTGCTTTTTATTTATTTCTCTTAAGAACTCTTGATTCCCTTTTAACTGTAAAGCTAAAAATAATCATTACTTGACCTTTTTGAATGTTTCAACTAAACCCTAAAATACCATCTCAGGACAAAGGTCAAATGATTTTTTTTTTTTTCAGACAATCCGATGTGTTTTCTTTCCAGATTTAACCTGTACAACAAGTTTATTCTATGATGAATAAGACTTAACAGGATTTATTATCAGCTGTCATAACTTTAACAACATATACTACACAGATAGCACTTTGTTGATTGTAGTTTCAGAAATAAATCTGAGATATCTATGAGAGAAAGTAATGGATATTGGTGTGGAAAAATGGAATCTGTAAATTGAGTTGAAATTTCAAACTAGTCTTGCATTCACTTTTGCACTGATGTTTTTTAAGAAGAATATTTACAACATTTTGGCTGTTGTATACGCCAACCTTCTTCAGGCAATATTTGTTGAAATTTTCAAACTGTGGCCTTTATTTACTCCATGGGGGTAGATTGTTCTAATTCCAAGTGTCATACTATTTTTGGATGTCTCAGTTTTAGTTCATGTTGGTTGGAATAATTCAAAAAGTGAATTGATCCAAGTGTAGTGAGTTTAGTATCTGACTACAGCAGAGGAAACAAAACTTGAAGAGTTGAGTCACTAAAGGGAATTAACTGAGACATCCAAAAAAACATATAGCACATAAAATTAGAACAATCTATCTCCGTTGACTAAATAAAGGGTTCATTTGAAAATTTCAACATATATCACTTGAAGAAGGCTGGAGCAAACAACAGCCAAAATGCTGTGAAAGTGGCAATAAAGATGAGGACAACAGTCCAAATGATGTGAACTTTTTTATATTGTTTAAGAATTGGAAATAAATGTGAAGACAGGAGAAATGAACTCCTGAGAACGCTTGCTAAATTTTTAATCTCAGCCGAACACACTGATTTAATTATTTGTAAACTTCCATTTTCTTTGAGGTTGGCAACAGAACGAAAAAGAAAGAAAGAATGTTCATACTTAATCAGAACATTATGTCGTTGTGCACCTGCAGTGAATGTTTTCTATTTTATTTTTATTTCTCGTAGTTATCTGTTGTGCAACATATTTTCTCTTTCTCTGAGTTCGCATGATGAAAACAAGAATTATCAGCTTGCGCAGACAAAACTGCAGAAAATAAGAAAAGAGCCATCATGAAACACTAATGGTTTTGTTTCTGTTAAAAAAAACATTTTTTTTTTGTTTCTACCATTTCTTTTTTGTGGTAAAAGGCATTCTTGACTAGACAATAACACTCTAGTAAGACAATAACTATTTTGCATCAACAATCGAAAAATCTATTACCTCAGAAAAGTCTCTTTATATTTGACATAAAGCCTGAAGTGAGATTTACATGTTAAAAATAGCAAGTTTATATTAGGCATCATAATTTTCTTTTCCTTTTTGCTGTGTTAATGCATTGCTAATGATAAATTAACAGGTGTAGAGGCTCATCCCTTGTTCCCTGTTTAGGATGTGGTTTCTGGCTTTCTCTTTTCCAATCTTTTCACTCTTTTCTTGTTTCTTTTTTTTTCAATTGGAGTAGATAGACTAATCTATCGCCCAGTTCACACTCCACCCACGTCTATTGAACAGGTGTAGAGGCTCATCCCTTGTTCCCTGTTTAGGATGTGGTTTCCGGCTTTCTCTTTTCCAATCTATTCACTCTTACATAACCCCCTGCACACCAGTGGCCTTACTGCCTTGCTCAGAGTGATATGATTAAAAAAAAAAAATAGTAATTTTGAAGTTGGTGAATCACTTTCCATCTGAAAAAGTGCCATCTATGGCTGTAGAAAAATAAGTCAAGGGTGTGTTTAAGGCTGAGAAAAAAACACTTGACAGAGTATTTACATTATCTGGACTGTTATCGTCATCTTTATTTTCATATTCAACATGTTTCGGTCATTGTACAATTCAAACTTCTTCAGGTGATTGGAATTCTGAACTGAACTCTTTATTTTGACCACTGGGGTAGATTGTTTTCATAACATGTGTCATGTCAATTCTGGATATTTTAGTTATCTCCATTTCACTTAACTATCTAAGTTTTTAGTTTGCAACTAAACTAGATAACTAAGACATCCAGAAGTGGCATAACTCATGGAATATATATTCCACTGATTGTAATATAGGGTTTGCTTCAAAATTCCAGTCACCTGAAGAAGGTTGGAATATGACAATAAAGATGAGGACATCATCAATATGACAATGTGAATAATGTAAATACCTCATCTCAGAAATATAGACAAATATTAAAGGTAACAGGTTATTCTCTTTAACAATTAAGGGAGCTTATGGCCACATAGGATGTGCATTGTGGTGCAGTGGATATCAGCTTGGAATGAGAAATTGGGAAGCCAAGATCGAATTCCAGTTTAATTCCTTGCATTCACTTAGCTCAACTACTCTTGAGAAAGGTATTAATTCATCTCTTCCCTTCAGTTATGGGTTAAATAACAGGACAGCTTGAGTTTTAAAGCCTTGGCTGGCAACCAGTCTATCGCAGAAAATAATGGCAACCTACTGCGGGATAATCTTTTGCCCGGTCTGTCATGCCTCTTTCGAGAATTGATCGCCTAAGCATGTATCTCGTATGACTCTTAACTGACTGATGGCCATATCATTTAAACACTGGTCCCCATGCTATCACTGGTCAGTACCTAAATAGATCACTGCTTGGAAATACCACATGCTGTAAGCTTGGATGTGTTAGTTGTGCAATGGATATTGGTTTGAAATTGTTTATCAGAGAACTGTTCCAATTGGATTCATTATCTTCGCTTATGCCCAAATACTCTTGGAAAAGCTAGGAATTCAAAAAATGAATGATCAGAGAAAAAAGTTCACTTATTGTGCATTAATTTTGAGGACGCAGCTGAAGTGTCTTGTTGTTGTCTCTTTAGTGTATGGCTGGGGTCTCTGACTGACTGATGGTCTGTCACTGAAAATTTGAATAAATAGCTAAGTCATGTGATTGGCTCTGAATGTAAATTTATTTTTTGCGCCAAGAACTATAAACATGGCTCTTTAAATGTTCATTTTTTTGTTGTTGTAATCAGCTACCAGAATCATTAAATTTATTTTGGATTTTTTTCTTTTTTAGTAATTTGTGCCAAATTTTTTAGTAACTTGTACCAAAATTTGTTTTTAGTGATTCTGATCTGATGTTATATGTGTGCATTTTCTACTTTGTAGGGCTTCAGCTATTTGCTGTAAAATATAGGATTTTATATCTTATAGGTTAATTAGTAAGTCTTGTATCACTAAACCATTATTTTTTGCATGCTTCAGAGTTACAGTGTAAGTAGAAAACTATTACAAAATCCACAACTGAAAAGTCTTCTTAACTGTATTAGATTTATTAATAAATTGCATATCATTTATTTTTGATATAAGGTAAAAATTTTGCAACCAGCCATTTACCACATTGCATATTTTTTTGGTCTTCAATAGTAACATATGAATATTGACAGTATTTGTTCTTTTATATCTGTCATATCAAAAGCAATAAATATTTTATATCTCTCGCATTTATTGTTTTTTTTTTTCCTCATGTGCAAATAGTGTTTCACAAATGTAGCTGTAAAATAATCAAAATTTGTATTTGGCTATTCAAGTTTTCGATTTACATGACGTATCAGGGATGGGAATAAGAAAGAAAATTGTATTTTAAGCAGTATGTAACCTTATACATAATTATCTACACTACTGGCTATAATTATTAGGCCACCCCAGTTTTCTAAAAAAAAAAAAATGTATTTCATACTATTTTTCGTATTTATTGCCAAGTTGGGAATTCTAAATGAAAATAGAATGGTTCTTTTGTTATTATTTTGCAAAATTTTACATGCAGCCAGAAAGCCTTTGCTTTGGCCAGCCAATAAGAAGAGACTAGCATGGGGAAGAAGAGAGCACAAAAACTGGACACCAGAACAGTTCATTTGATGCACATTTTATTGTGCAGTATTAACAAAAGAATCATTCTATTTTCATTTAGAATTATCCACTTGGCACTTAACACTAAAAATAGTATGAAATGCATCATTTTTATTAAAAACTGGGATGGCCAAATAATCATGGCCTGTCATGTATATATGATAAAAATATACTTATGAGGTATGCTATATTTATGGATAAAAGGGCTCAATAGCAAAGATAGAGTGTATGTAGATATAAATATATATAAAGATTTTGTTAAAGCAGGAAATCAACTGTTGCACTTGATGTTGATCTCAATCTCCAATTTTATATATACAGTTAAATGATATGGACAAGTTTTATCTATCACTTGACAGACATATCTTGTCTATATTATTTAAACAAGTTTGAAAGAATTATTACTGCCAAAATACACCTTATATATATATATATATATATATATATGTTTTATTAAAAATGACAGACAAGGTATTATCATTGAGTTTTTTTATATAATTTTTCATGTGTTCTTGTGATTGTGATTTTTTTTTTTTTCAGAACTCAAATTATTTAAGAATTGTCTGAAGGTTTTGTATTTTTGAGTACTTTTAGCCATACTTTTAGCCATTATCAAGAATGAATCTTGTTTTACTTGTAAATGAACATGTGTAATGTTTATGTATATAGTGTCATGTGTATGCTAAGTTCTGAACATGGTAAACACGTTGTTACTGTGTTCAGAATTGATATTAAGTGCAGGATTTCTTTTTTTTTATTAGTAATGCCCTCATTGTTTGTAATCTTTTGCATGTGAATGATGATTTTTCAGGACCTGTCCATGATATACTTGTTTACAATACAAACGTTATAGCATTATCCACATGCAAAAGTAGATAACAAAAATAATGGAGGTATTGCTTATAAAAAAAAAAATCCTATACTTAATAACATTAATTATGAACACAATAACAATGTACCTACTGTGTTCAGAACTTAACATACACATGACACTATATACATAAACTTTACACGTTTATTTCCAAATAAAACAAGAAGTCATTCTTGATAATGGCTAAAAGTATAGCTGAAAGTGCTCAATGGTGCAAAACCTTCACACAATTGTTATATTATTTGAGTTCTGAAAAAAAGAATTATAAAAAAATAACTTAATGATAATACCTTGTCTGTTATTTTTAATGAAACCTGTATAAAAGAGATATTTCCAATGAAATATTTTCAAATACACTGTGGGTGAGAGTGCTGAGGAGTTACATACAAGAATTTTGAAAAAAGAATTCTTGTTTGTTCATTTGGTGAGATTCTGAAAAGACTGCTGGGTTGAGAACTTCTTAGCATTCTTCATATGCTAAGAGGTCAGTGTAATAGGAGTAGTGAAACATATGCAGTCTCTATAAAAATGTACCATGTATTTAAAATGGAAGCAGTGTTGAGTTCGGTGCATGGTTATATTCTCATGTAAAAATGATGTTAAAATTGAATCACTTAAACTACAGATGAACAGTTTTATTTTTCATTGTCCCCAAATGTTTAGACTGATTCTTTATAAGTAAGTTTCTCCTGTCACAATCAGATTAAATAAATGACATCGATGAATCCATCAATTCTTTCATTGGAAAATTGTAAAGAGAATTGATAACTTAATGACAAATTGAAATAAATACATTGCAGATAAAAGGGTAATATTTATGCTGAATACTATTTTTTTTTCACTTTTTGTTTTTAATAATCTGACATGTGCCATTTCAAATTTTGAAACGAAAGTATAATATACGTATTAGAACTTTCTCTTATTGGACAAAAGCAAAGTCCATTAACCCATTCAAGCCCACTATCCTATTCAAAGAACAGTTAAGTCATGTGATGTCTGTCCTCCTATATGGTAGTTAATGCAGGACAGTGTCCTCAAAGATGAAGAAGAGACTTGAAGCAACATGTTTCTATAGAAGGATTTTGAATATACCACAAGCTGAACATGTGAGCAATGAGAAGGGTTTAGATAAAATGTAAACAAAAAGGAAATTTAACATAAAGAAGAAACAGATCAATTTTATGTTGCACATAATAAGAAAGGAGAAATTGGAGAATCTGATATTAACTGGATAGACTGGGAGCAAGCGGGAGAAAGGAAATCAATGCACAACATGCTTAATGAGTCTGACTAAATGGATGGTAGAACAGGGTTTAGGAGAAGTAACAAAAAGACAAAATATATTGAATCCATTGCCAAATCTGCTGCTATGAAAGTGGGCTCCCTGTGCAGGGCCCGGAAATTTTTCCCACCTGAAACTATTCTGCACATATACAAATCTACCATCCGCCCGTGTATTGAATATTGCTGCCATATCTGGTCAGGTGCCCCTGCTGCTCTCCTTGAGCTTCTTGACAAAATACAAAGGAGGATCTGTAACGTGGTTGATGCTGACTTGGCAGACCGGCTGCAGCCGCTCTCACACCGGCATGATGTGGCTTCCCTGTGCCTCTTCTACAAGTACTTTCATGGCTTCTGCTCCGATGAGCTTAGATCACTGGTGCCGCCTAAGCACGAATTTACACGAGATACTAGATTAGCAACTAGGTCCCACCCTTTTACAGTTAAACAAATAAGATGTAACCGTAAATTCTACTCCAACAGCTTCTTTTCTCGCGCTTCCCGCCTGTGGAACTCCCTTCCACAAGTCTGCTTTCCCGACAGTTACAATCTCCAGGTGTTTAAATGTAGGGTCAATAGACACCTCCTATCACACTAACTCCCAACTATTCTCAGAACACTCTCATCTACCCAACCCTCATTCTCGGTATCCTCACCCGCCTATCACCCACCCTCTGTTATTTCCTATATTTAATCAGCCTTTCTCCACTCTACGTAGCCCCCTGCACAGTAGTGGCAGTGACATGCCTTGCTTGGGGTGAAACGCTTATAAAAAAAAAAAAAAAAAAAAGAGAGCTACAAAAGAGAGGAAAGCATGAAGGTCCAGGATTGCCTAATATCTTAGAGATATGCTACATAAAGAAGGCCATATTAAGTAGGCATCCATTTATATTGCCAGATAAAAGTAGCACCTTGTTTAGTCAAAATGAACTTCATTTGTAGTGAGACTAAGGGGCATTGGTCTGGGCAATGCTATATGAAGGCAGTGTTCTGCCTAGACAGCATGCTCCAACCTCTAATGCTAATCCGAAAAGTTTCAAAGGAATACAGAGCATTACATTTGAGGCCGGCTTGGCTGAAAGAGTTGTCAGAAAGTTGCCAGTGTTGGCAGCCAACCATCTATAGGGTTCTATTCCAGGTTTTTTGTCTGGATCTATTTTTTCTGCATTGAGATATGACTGCAAGATGGTGGAAGATTAAAATTAAACTTTTCGTTCCTAAAGATGGGCAACCCTCTTGGGCTGTCAAACTTCATGTGTTCAAAGCAGTTGAAAGATAACAGGGAAAGGAAATGAAATATGAAATATAGTCATCATTTATAACATATGATAAAATAATTTATACTACCTTTTTGACAGTGTGAGCAGCATTATAGAAAATGCAAAGTTGATCAAATATAATATTAGGTAAGTAAAACAGTAATAAATGCAACAAATGCTAATTCAAAAACCTTGGTAACTGGGGTAAATTGAAAGAAGAAATAATAATAACAACAACAACAACAACAACTACTTACTATATATAAGCAATATTTTTTCAGGTAAATTTAAAATCTGTTAATATTTTTGAGCATAAAAAATGCATCCTCTCTCCTTGGGTTCAGAACACCTTTGTGTGTGTATATATATATATATATAATAGAAACTTACGATTGATACTGGATTTTTAATAAACCTATATTTGATACTAGGGAGGAGTTTGGAAGATTTAACATTTTGTGGATATATTGAAAGGAGAGGTAGAACAAAATAGTACATAAGTTTAGGTGAATGAAGAGAGAACATGGACAAAGGCGGATGGTAAAGAGTTGGACCTGTCTTGCAGAAACCAGACAGAAAATGTTCATTCACTTAAAATGACATATAAAAGAATAATAGTAATTAATATTAGATTTCTTTTTAAAACTTATATAACTATAAGTTTTAAAAAGAAACTAAATCTTAATTTTTTTGAAATTAATACTGTGATCATTCATGAGTTGAAAATTCAACATATTAAAATAAATTTTTGCTTCAAATTTCTGAAAATTAAGTCTAAAGTCAGGCAAAAAAAAATTATTCATTTTTTGTGTCTCAAATGTTTGTCTGGTTTGAAATACATATTCAACTGGAAGGAAATAATTTTCATCTTTTCATGAACTCTTCAAGAAGCAAAAGCTAAAAATACAACATGGATCTATCGTTACGTGTTAATGACAAGTTTGAAAGTTGACATTGATTTAATCTAAATAACAGAATCTACTTGCATTTGTATACATTGAAAGATTTCTTTAGAAACACTAGGAAAAATTTGAATGAAAGTCAGTATTTTAAGAATCTTTTTAAAAGCATATGACATTTTCTCTTGCACTTTTCTGAACATTTAAATTAAAATATAAACCATTTTTCATTGTCACCAGTTACATTTCTTCAAACTTGATAGTGAAGCCATTGGTACAGTTGAAGTTGTCACTATAGAGACAACTTCTCAGGGAAATTTTCATTTCCCATATTTTACACGATTCCTGCAATATATTATTTTGAAATGTCCTTAAGGGTAGAAATTAGTTTTGAAAAAACTTTATAAATGTAAGGCATATACACATGAATTCATAGACATATAAATGTGATAATAAAAGAAAAAGACCTTTGTAGTTAATAATTTTGGCAAATGTATGAGGAATTCCTATAAGATTAATACTAAGAATAAGAAGCTCATTGAATAAAAAAAAATTATGTTGTCTTTACCTCTGGCAATATTTCAGGATTCTTTCGTCAATTTGATGCTGACTCGAAGTATCGTGTTCAGTTATTTTTGGTAATTGTTTCAGAACATTTAACGTGAAAATGTGCTTAGTATTATTTCTTACCGAAACCTTTTATGAATGTAAAACAGGTATGAATAACTTATGATGGATGCATAGATTTTAGTCATTCATTTTTATCAAATCTGTGCATTTGTTATGAAGTAGTGAAGGAATCAATTGCAAGAAGACAGAATGCATGGCTGTTAACAAAAGAGACAGTACTACATGTAAATTACCAATTGAAGATACTAAAATGTGTTGTAAGAAGTTTTTCTTGTTTTTTTTTTTTGTAATCATATCACCCCGAGCAAGGTGGTAACACCACTGATGTGCTGGGGACTATGTAAGAGTGAAAAGATTAGAAGAGAGGAAGCCGGAAACCACATCCTGAACAAGGGATGAGCCTCTACACCTGTTCAATAGACATGGATGGAGTGTGAACCGGATGATAGTTTAGACTATCTACTCCAATTGAAGAAGAAAAAAAAAAAAAGAAAAGAGTAACGGTGGTGAGTTAACTAAGTTTTAATTTAGTTAAAGTCCGGTCAAAGAAATTTCTTTGAAAAAAGATAAAGAACATTTGTTCAAATAACCATGAAACTATTTTAAGATTAACCACAAAAAATAAAACAAAATAAAATCAAAGCAAAATTATAACTTAATTTTAAGAATATTTCAAAGCTGATTCTAACCCAAACGCACGTGTACTACCGCCAGTAGAGAAAAAGAATTATTTTATCTTTTGGCTGATGGGTGGTGCAGTCAACTAGACAATGATCAGGTAAAAGACGAACAAGGAATTTAACAGGACTTTTTTCTTTTTTTTCATTAAATAAAAAGGACAAAATTATTCAAAATTATTTGAAAAAAGATAAACACTCATTCAAATAACCATGAAACTATTTTCTAAATCCATCTTGCACATATATAAATCTACCATCTGCCCCTGCATTGAATACTGGTGTCACATCTGGTTGGGTACCCTTGCTATTTATATATGGGTTCTTGACAAAATTCACTGAAGAATGTAATTGATACTGACCTGGCAGCTCAACTCCAGTCACTTTTTCACTGATGTAATGTTGCTTCCCTCTGTCTCTTCTATAAATACTTTCTCGGCTTATGCTCCAATGAGCTTAGCTCCCTGGTGCCACTCCCTGCATGAATTTAGTCAAGCTACTAGACTAGCAGCTAGGTCCTACCCTTTTACAGTGAAACCAATCAATTTTAACCACATCTTCTATTCTATCAGCTTCTTTGCTCAGACTTCTCACCTGTGGAATTCCCTTCTGTATACTTGCTTTCCTGACAGCTACAATCCCCAAGAATTTAAATGCAAAGTCAATTGCTATCTCTTATCTTCTTGACTCACATATTTTGCCTGACAACCCTTGTATCATGCTGTTCTTCCTTTCCACTCTACTCTCATGCAGCCCTCTTTACACCAGTGTTCTCATCCTTCTCTTACCCATTTTCTGGCACCCCCATAACTTGTTCCTCTTTCTCATTACTCACCTCTTATATAAGCCTCAGTGCTCCAGTGGCAGTTCTGCCTTGCTTGGGGTGAAATGATTAGAAAAAATCATCTAGGAAGTGTTTTAACAGAAAGGGTGATATTGAAATTGGAAAAATTCATTATGATAGCGAAATACAGCTTCCAAAAGTTAAGCAAAGTTTAAAGAAATAGAAAAATATGTCAGAAACAAAGAGTATTGAACTATTATATAATATCACTCCTCCTCTATAGCAGTGAATGCTGGACAACCATGTCCTTTTGAAGGATACTTAAAATGCCAGAGACTAAAGATGATAGTTTTAAAGAAGATAAGAATAAAAGGAACATTTCTACTTCACATCAGAGAAAGAGAGTGGAAATTTATATCATGAGGAAGGAGGGCTTGGAAAATTTGGTACTGACATGACAGATTGAAGGATAGAGGAAAATGACACATAAACCTAGCTAGTGAGCATGATTAACTAGATGGAGGAATAAGATTTAGGAAAGATAACAAAAAGATGAAATTTATTAAGAGTAAAAAGGACAGGAGATTATGGAGAGACACAGTCACCAATCTCCTGGAGGGTAATGCCACATTGAAGAAGTATGACTTAATCTGACTGCTGTATGTTTTGAACTGTGAAATGTCATTCTTCTGCAAAAGATGACTGTACAACTGTGAAATGTCATTCTTCTGCAAAAGATGACTGTACAACTGTGAAATGTCATTCTTCTGCAAAAGATGACTGTACAACTGTGAAATGTCATTCTTCTGCAAAAGATGACTGTACAACTGTGAAATGTCATTCTTTCTGATATGAGCAAAACTGATGTATAAATAAGAAATCTTTTTTATCAGATTGTTTAATATATGTCTGAATATAACTTGACAATACCAGATGGCTTCTTTACTCAGATGCAGAATCAAAACACACGTTAATAAAGAAAGGAATATTTTATAAGATGGAGAGGAAGAAAATTAAATGGAGGTAAAAATGAAATAAGCTAAAAACATTCAACTAACAGGCTAATTACATTTTGCAAAAAGGGGGAAAAAAATAGATTGATAATTTAATTATAAATATTAAAATCGGTCAAATTTTTTTTCAATTTATTATTTTCCTTTTCTTTTAGTAAACTCTCCACCATTCTATTTGCTGGCAGATGACAAAGCAGGTGCAAAATTCAATAATTCTTTACTGATTGAGGAGAGAGACTGAACAGTCACCAAGAAAGTCATGATTATCAAGTCGACATGTCTCTTCATGCATAAATGAATTCAGATTGCTATATTAAAGTACACCCTTGTGCAAATTAATTGAAACAAAGTAAATAATCTCTTCCTAGTATCTTTTCACAGTATACATTGTATTTTGGCATTGTTTTTCTCTTCCAACCATATTTTTCTTTGTTTTGAACTGATGGATCCCGTTTGTTATTTTGCCTTGATGACATGGCTGACAGTTGAAAGACTGAAACCAACAATATCCACCATTTCTCTGTAAGGCTTGTCAGTACATTCATACAGCATTTCAATTTTTGTACACTTCCTTGGAGTAATGTTCATAGCAGACAATAGCTGTAGGACAAACTAATCAACAGTCAAGACAATAGTGTCTGTGGGATAATCTTCTGTCCAGTCAGTCATATCTCTTTCAAGACATGATTGCCCAAGTGTTTATCATGTATGGCACTTAACTGACTGATTTATAAACAAAATTAAAATATCATTCTTTTAAAAATTTCTAAATTTAAGAAGGCTTTAAAACATCCATCAGACTAACTGTATGAGTCAGTTAAACAATAGAATCTGATATAATCATGGATGATGCAAGATGTTTCAAAGCCAAACAAATTTCATCATACAACCTGAAAATAAATTCATATTGTACACCACTGCAAATGATCTAATCTGAAGGTATAAAAAAAACAATTACACCCTGTCACTCCAGTGGTTTAAAACTGATCTTATGGTTTTAAAAAAAAAAAAAAAAAAAAAAAGGAAACTAAAGCAGTTGTTTCAATTAATTTACACAAGGGTGTATATGTTCAACATGGAAAAGATAATTTATATATATTATACTTACTTACATTTTACTTATATTTTTGGCCAGACAATCTTCACTGGTCTGGAATATACATTTTTGATTATGTCTGGGATATTTTAGAAAAAATAGATTGCTTTCTTAAATTTAGAAATTCTTTTTCTGCAATCTCAGTGCAATGAATTTTTTAAATTATCAACTTGTAGAGATTGCTTATTTTAGTGCTGTTTCAAATAAAAAAGTGTTTGAAAGTAAAAAGTAGTAAACAGGATGAGGGATATGTGGGTTTCTTGCAGGTTAATCTGTAGGAAAATCCTTAAATGATGACTATGCATTATAATTCTCAGGATATCATTTTGATTAAAAAAGTGTGTATCATTTTGGCTGGAAATACTATTTGTTTGTAACTGTGTATTTAGGCTGACTGTGGTGCGAATGTGCATTGTGGTGCACCAGTATCAACTCTGAACGACAAATCAGGGAACCAAGTTCGAGTTTCAGTTGAATTCCTTGCATTCATTTACACACAAATATCCTTGAGAAAGGTATTAATCTGTCTCTTTCCTTCAATAATGGGTTAAATAATAGGACATTGGGTTCTATAGCCTTGGATGGCAACCAGCCTACTGCAGAAAGCAATAGTCACCTACTATGGGATAATCTTCTGCCCAGTCAGTCATGTCTCTTTTGAGACATGATTGCCCAAAACATGTATCACGTATGGCACTTAACTGATTGACCTGATTATTGCATGAAACTTTTAGTGTGTTAAGTCACTGTTCACTAGGAATTTATTTCGAAGTATTAAGGTTCTGATAGTTTATATAGCATTAGGCTCTCTTAATGCTTCTGTAGCATACTTTGTTAGGATTAGGTTATTTCATTTAAATTATATTGTAGGGAGCATTGGCTATATTTGGAAAAATAGTCTTTTGCTTGATATAACTGAGACAACAAACTCTGAAATAATTAGAAGACTGAATAAACATTAAGGAAAGAATAAAATGGTCTTGTTTCTATGAATAAATGTAAATTTATTTAACAAGAATTAACATGAGTTTTTGTTATTTGTGAAATATTGTTTGAAAGTTCATTATACATCTTTTGAATATGTGTATTTTAAAGTTTAGTTTTCTTAAAGTCAAACAAAATGGATTTGTTTATTTCACTGTGTGCACAATTGTCATCGGCAAAATGATGTCTTGTTTCTCTTTCTTTTTTGTTGCCAAAAATAAATGAGGAAAGAGGAAAATCAATTCAGTGTGAAAGAGATAGTGAGAAAATGCATGTCTGGACTTGGCATCTAGTCAGATAATTAGTAACAATCTCTGATGTTCTTTCTTTTTTTGTTGTCAATACATGAAGGAGAAAATGAGAGAGTAAGAAAATGCATGTCACTTGTGTGAGATGTCTTACTGACTGGTAGCCCCCCCCCCTACAGGAAAAGAAAATATCACAAGTTTTATGCATTTTTGGAGAATAGAATTGGATCAACTTTATGAGTTTTTCTAACTCCTGATTGGTTAATAAATGAGAGATTGTATCCACTTTGTTTTTGATAATGTCTGCATATTGTAAAATTTGGCATATCAATTTGTTTTATGAAATAAGCTTTTCTTTGGTGAATGAACAAATGTATTTGCTCTTTTTACTGGCTCATGAAAAGGTATAGGTGTGTATAAACTCTGATTATATGTACAATTGAATCGTACAAAATTCAACTGTCTGTGTGTATATAACGTTCTAAATAACAATTGCATTTTATATATTGCATAAGATATGTGGTTCCAAAGGAATATCATGGTTTGTGTGTTATGATTCATTGAATTGTCACTTTTTGCATTGCACTAACAATTTATTTGTGGTAGAAGGTTCTTAACATCCTTTTGAACCTCACTGGACTTTGTTGACTAGCTTCATCCTTATATACAGGGTAGTCCAAAAGTAAGTGGACAAGGTTTGTGTAGTGATTATATTATTACAATAGTGTTTATTATAACTGTGGTATCTATGCTATATTATTTTAAATTGTGCGCAATAAAATTTAATTGTCAATGTAATAATGTTATCATTATGTGTTTACATACTTTTAGACCATCCTTTGTGTGTATATATATATATATATATATATATTTGAATCATTTTCACCTCTTAGCTATGTATGTGTGCATACACACACACACAAGATAATACTAGTTACTCATACTAGCAAATAATTTATGTCAAATTATCAACACAATCATTAATGTTGAAGGTCTTCATGAGTGATTAAAATATTATGAAACATTGTGTTGACATTTGACAAGTATTGAATATTTTCATTCATATTTTAATAATATATATATATATATATATATATATATATATAAAATGAGGAAGGAAGGCCTTGAGAATTTGATACTCACTGGACGGATAGAAGGAAAGAGACAGGGGAAAGCAGCATGAGACATTCTTGATAGGCCTGAACAAATTAATGATGGAGCAGGGCTTGGGAGAGATACTAAGAAAAATGTTGAGAGTAACAAAAGAGAAAGCCAAGTGGAAGTTCACAATTGCCCATGTTCTGAAGGGACATGGCACATGAAGTAGTTATGTAGGTAAAAACAAAAAGAAAACTTTTTTTTAACAATATGTTTTATCCAATGAGAAATTTTATCACACTAAATATAAGGATTTAATTTTGCAACCAGTATTTATAAACAAACCGCAGAAAGTATTGGCAAGCTACTGTGGATGTGCGAGTTCGAATTCCAGTTGATATTCGTTGCATTCACTCACATGCAAATACCCTTGGGAAAGGTATTAATCTGCATCTTCCCTTCAGTTATGGGTTAAATAATAGGATAGATTGGGTTCTTTATCCTTGGTCGGCAGCCAGTCAACCACAAAAAGTAATGGCAACCTACTGTGGGAAAATCTTCTGCCAAGTCAGTCATGTTTCGAGAGAAACATGATCACCCAAGCGTGTATCACATATGACGCTTAACTGACTAAATGACTGTGGGATAATCTTCTGCCCAGTCAGTCATATCTCTTTCAAGACATGATTGCCCAAGTGTGTATCATGTATGGCACTTAACTGACTGATTTATAAACAAAATTAAAATATCATTCTTTTAAAAATTTCTAAATTTAAGAAGGCCTTAAAACATCCATCAGACTAACTATGAGTCAGTTCAAGTGCCATACTTGATACACGCTTGGGCGATCATGTCTCGAAAGAGACACTACTGACTGGGTAGATTATCTCACAGTAGGTTGCCATTGCTTTCTGTGGTAGACTGGTTGCCGACCAAGGTTATAGAACCCAATCTGTCCTGCTATTTAACCCATAACTGGAAGGAAGAGACGGATTAATAACTTTCCCAAGGATATTTGTGTGTATGTGAATACAATGGATTCAACTGGAATTCGATCTTGACTCCCCGGTTTCTTGTTCCGAACCAGTATCCACTGTACCACAACGCACATGAGTAAACTATGGAAAATATTGGATGTTTGAATTACGTAAGTATTAACAATTAATAAAATGAAATGAGTTCTTTTTGCACTGTCTTGTTTCTGATAGAAGTTACACATAATCACGTTAGACAGTTTCAAATTCCCAGCATTCTAATGAATACCAAGATGCAGTGTTAAACCCACCACACACACTACATGAGTTCTTCATCTCGATTGGAAACAACAATAAGAAAATATCAGTTTTGGACAGTTTATTCATAACTGCTAACATTATACTCTAAATCTTATCCGAAAGCTAGTAAAGTATAATAAGAAAACTAATTAGACAGTCCTTCAATATCTGTTTATATTTCTGAGATGAGGTATTGCCATGATTTAAACTATTTACATTGTTTGGATTATTATTTGTCAATTAAGTACCATATGTTTTTTTTTTTTTTTTTTTTTTAATCATCTCACCCCAAGCAAGGCATTCCACTGCCACTATTGCGCATGGGGCTACATAGGGGAAGGTAAAGAGAAGGAGTGGATAGACATAGGGAATGTCAGGAGAAAGGTGACAGATGAGTAAGGATAGCAAGGATGAGGGTTGGGCAGAGGGGAAGAGTGTTTGATAGAATGGGAGCAGGTTAGTGTGTTAGGAGGTGTGTATTGACCTTACATTTAAACTCCTGGAGATTGTAGCCGTCGGGGAAGCAATCGTTTGGAAGAGAATTCCACAGTCGGGAAGTGCGAGGAAAGAAACTGTTGGAGTAGAAGTTACGGCTGCATTTTATCGGTTTCACTGTAAAAGGGTGGGATCTATTTGCTAATCTAGTATCTCGTTCAAATTCGTATTTAGGGGGCACCAGTGATCTAAGTTCATCGGAGCAGAAGCCGTGAAAGTATTTATAGAAATCACTTGGGTGATCATGTTCCGTAAGAGACATAACTGACTGTCAGAAAATTTTTCTGCAGTAGGTTGCTATTACTCTCTTTAGTAGACTGGTTGCCAACCAAGGCTACAGAAGCCATCTGTCTGCGGATGACTATATATATATATATATATATATATATATATATAAAATCGAATTACATCACTCTGAGTGATGATACCAATTTTGACCTGGGTACAGTTTGAACATGATAAAGGCTCACAGTCATTTGTGTTGCACTAACATTTATACTAGTGCATGGCTGGCTGTACTTCATTTGTTAACATATGTTGTGATACTTGCAGGATAACAAACAAGTTAAAGAGTCCAGTTTGCAGTTTAAGTATTGTCATATTAACAGATATAAGTGGCATGGAATAAAATATGATAGGATGGTATTCACCATCTGAATGTTTATGTATGTCTGAGATATATATATATCTATTCATTCTAAAACCCTATATTTATCAGCAAAATAACCTTGGTGTCTATTTTACCAGGACTGGCTATTTTAACCCAGAACTGAAGGGAGAAGAGATGGATTAATACCTCTTCCAAAGGTATTTGAGCATAAGTAAATGCAACAAATTTGCCTGGAATTCAAACTCAGCTCTTTGATTTTTTTTTTCATTCTGAGCCAATATCCACTGCACCACAATGCACACCACGGATTATTGTACTCATCTTTATTGTCATATTCATGACTTTTTGAGCATTGTAAGCTCTGGCCTTCTTCAGGTGATAAAAGTTGTAATTTTGAAGTGAAATCTTTTTGTCCACCAGAGTAGATTGTTCTAGTTCCACATGCCATGCCTTTTCTTGATATCTTAGCTTCAGTTATTTGCCTTTAGTAACTTGACTCACCATGTTTTTGTTCATCTCCACTGTAGCCAAATATTGAACTTAGATATAGAGAACAGTTAATTTCTTCCCAGCATCAATTGCTAAGACAATTTAAAATCTTAAAAGACAAGTTAAAATTATTTATCATCAATTATAAAGAGAAATCTAGAAGTCTCTAAATGTTTTAAGCACTTCAGATATAACCTCTGCAAATTCAGAACTTCCTCTTGGGCATGATTCTCTTGTCAATACACTTCAGGTGCAGCCACTGAAAACAAGAATCACAGACCACAGAATCAATGTTGTTCAAGTCCTGCCTATACAGCTCCCACAACCACTGCGTTGAAGCTAAGTTTCATGGCTATATTGAATGAATAATATATGGGGTTTTAGAACTATAATATATATATATATCTATTTGTTCTAAAACCCTATATTTATCAGCAAAATAACCTTGGTGTCTATTTTACCAGGACTGGCTAAGTAGCCTATTCATAAATTTTCACTGGAAACCATGAAAATTGTCTGAAATCCTGAAAAAAATAAAAAATAAAAAAAATGAACAATATTCTTCACAAAGAACTTTGATTGGACTTTTAACTAAACTAAAAATGAAAAATTGCTGCTTCAATACATCCTCTCTGTGTGTGTGTGTGTGTGTGTGTGTGTGTGTGCCCCTGCCCCTGCCTGTCTGACAGTTACATTACTTTCCTTTTCTGGATACAAGCTTGTTCGGGATTCTCTCTCTCTCTCTGGGATGGTCTGTTGCTTCAAGATAAGTATGGCCCAGTGATCTTTGTCAATCTTACACTGGCCAGATGCTATCATATTCACACATAAGACAGTTCTCAATATTAACTTGAAATATTCTTGTTACATGGGGAAGATGAAAAGACAATTTAAAAGACTTGGGACATACATATATTGTTGCTATCTCTCTCTCTCTTCTCTCATTCAGTGAAATGAAGTAGAGTGCTCTAGCTATTGGGTGCGTATAATGATATGTGCCAAAAAGTCTGCCTACTTCCACCGAACGCCCATAGCCCAGGGGTAGAGTCGCCAACCGACGTCATTTCGGTCGGGTTTCAATCCTGGGTAAAAAAGCAATCGGAGTCTAACCGTACTGATGAGCTGTGAAACAGATCTGTCTGTGGATGACAATATATATATATATATATATATATATACAGATAGAAAATCAAATTACATCACTCTGAGTGATGATGCCAATTTTGACCTGGGTACAGTTTGAACATGATAAAGGCTCACAGTCATTTGTGTTGCACTAACATTTATACTAGTGCATGGCTGGCTGTACTTCATTTGTTAACATATGTTGTGATACTTGCAGGGTAACAAACAAGTTAAAGAGTCCAGTTTGCAGTTTAAGTATTGTCATATTAACAGATATAAGTGGCATGGAATAAAATATGATAGGATGGTATTCACCATCTGAATGTTTATGTGTGTCTCAGAGTATGGACCTGTGTTAATCATTATCATCAGATCCTTGGCTGTTTCAATTGTTGCTGGTACTTGTGGGTATAAGAAGCAGATTACATTCTCCAGGCTAGTCTGTTAATCTGGGTAGGTGTTGCTTTTTTTTTTTTTCCTCTCCTCATGATTCTCTCAGATAGCTTGGTGGCACCCATCACTTTAAATTCATGAACAACAACTGGAATACGGTCAGTGTTGCTTTCTGTTCATACCCCAAACAAGCCTTTTCTGGTTTTGAATTCAAAATTGTCTTTTTTCCTAAACCAGGTGACATCCAAAAAATATAGAATCCAATCTGTTCTGCTATTTACCCATAGCTTGGTAGAGGGAATAGATAGATTTATGCATTTTCCAACTGTATTGTCACAAAAGGGAATATAAAAAAACTTGACTGGGATTTGAACTCTGCTCATTGATTTCTCAATCTGAGAAGCTGTCCATTACTCCACCATGTCTCCCAGTGTTAATAACTATGGTGAAAAACATTGTATCAATTCTCTGTTTATACCGTAGAGTTTTTAAACACCCAATTTTAAAATATTTTTTATACATTTTTTAGTTCTTAATTTTCTCATGTTGTCTTAAGTGGTCTTTCTGTTTTCTGTTGGATAAATAGAAATGAAGAAAATAACGTTTTATTTTGAAAAATTAAATTAAATATTCAATATTAAAAAAATAAATCTCAAAGCTTCGTAAATTCAAATATACTAAAATAGATTTTATTTTCAGTTTGATCATTAAAAACAATCTATGGTCAATCTGACTCCTATTAAAATGTTTTTCACACTCCAAGCAATGAACAAGAAGTTTAATATCATCTTTGCATAATGTTTCCACACTATATTTATCTGTATTTCTGAGATGAGGTACTGTAATTATTTACACTATTTACTGTTGTCCTCATCTTTGTTGCCATATTCACAACATTTCTTCTTTAGGTGATTGGAATTTCTAAATAAATCTTTTATGTCATTCACCAGAGTAGAGTGTTTTAGTTTTCATGAGTCATACCACTTCCAGATGTTTTAGTATCAGTTATCTCCCTTAACTCTCTAAGTTTTTTTTGTTCAGCTCTGTTGTTGCCAGATATTAAGGTCACAACTCTTTCATTCAAGTCCTCTGGATTCAACCACTACTTTTATCTACTATTTAATGAAATAAAGGGTTTCTATATCAATTCTTACATTTTTTTGTCTCTAATAATACTGGTACAAAAAATAAAGGCTTATGGCCTATCACGTTGAATACACCAGTTCTCACTCGATCACCGAAGTTAAGCAACATTGAGCCTGGTCAGTACTTAGATGGGTGACCGCTTGGGAATACCAGGTGCTGTAAGCATTTAGTGATGGATATGCATTGTGGTGCAGTGGATATTGGCTCGGAAAGAGAAATTGGTGAGCCAAGTTTGAATTCCAGTTGAATACCCTGTATTCACTTAATCACTGGTACCCTTGGGAAAGGTATTAATCTGTCCCTTCCCTCCAGTTATGGGTTAAATAACAAGGGTAGGACTTGGGGACCCTGCCCTTAAAAACAAATCCCAATGAATCTTGATACTCGAAAAGAAAAAAGTATTACTAGACACAAAACTTATATAAAAACAAGAATAAATTGTTGAAAGATTAAGGTATTACCAGCAATAAATAAATAAAATTTTGTTGGCAATAAATGACCCACCGAGGTTGATATGCCATAAAAACAAAACAACCAACAAAAAATAAAACATTTATAAATATCTATGATACAGGGTGTGATGGGTAAATTGTTGTCATTTTATATTTTCAGTTTTGCATGTTTGTTTTTTTATTTTGTTGACTGTACTGTGTAGTAGGATCAGTTAGACACCATCTGTGAGAAAAGAAAGCACCATGATGCAATTTTCTTATCCAGAAATTTGGAAATGGCATACTGTACTATTTGGCATCTGTGCTAGAAGCTCCAGTATGAACATTTCAGAGAGTTTGGGTGTTTAAAGACAGTGTATAGGATTTAGAAAGAGTTAAATGATATATCTAGTCAACATCATGGTGTTTGAAGTGATCATGACATTATGCCTCCATTTATCTTCCCAAAAGGTCTGACTCAACATGAAGGCCTACATCAAGTGTCTTGAGCAGGTAGTGCTGCCCCCGGTCAAGAGTGTGGCTGTTGGAAGACCATATGTTTTGCACTATAACTCTGCACCATGATGCACAATCTCTGTGACCACATCATCTCTTGTATTTAGCTATCTAATTTCTCAGACTTCAACCCCATTGATGATATGTTGGGTGCAGTTAAATGAGAGACCAACAAAACTTGTAAAGCCAATAATGAACTGGATTATGGCAGCATTCACCAATATAAACAAGGAGACAGTTCAGAAGAGTTGCAAGAAATTCCAGAGTTGTCTGGAGGCTGTGTTTGAAGCAATGGTGATTTTATTGAATGAATTTACTCTTTAGCATTTAAAGATATTTTTGTGTAAATGTATCTCTTAAAATAAGATATCAGTATTATTTTCATTTTCACATAATTTAGATGAAAATTTATTAATCACATACTGAATATAATAAGTCATCATAGAAGTGTGTCAGACTAGTTTGAGCACCCCTACTTCATATAAGTCACTAACAGCCACATTCATGTATATTTCATATTTACATTTACTTCTAAGTCTAGGTCACATTCACAATATTGGATCTCCATCGGATTTAAAGGTTTATACTGAAATCACCTTGAAACACTGGTTTCTGTACAATCACTGAGTGTGGTCAGTACCTAGATGCATGACCACTTGAGAATACCAGGTGCTGTAAGCATGGATGTACCTGTGGTGTAATGGATACATGCAAATACCCTTGGGAAAGCATATTTATCTGCCTCTTTTCTTTCAGCTATGGGTTAATTAGTAAAGTTTTTTATCTCTAAAACCATTATCTCTCTAACAATCCAAATAAAAATTCTTACAATCTAAAAATATCTCTCTAACGATCCAAATAAAAATTCTTACAGTCTAAAAATATCTCTCTAACGATCTAAATAAAAATTCTTACAGTCTAAAAATATCTCTCTAACGATCCAAATAAAAATTCTTACAGTCTAAAAATATCTCTCTAACGATCCAAATAAAAATTCTTACAGTCTAAAAATATCTCTCTAACGATCCAAATAAAAATTCTTACAGTCTAAAAATATCTCTCTAACGATCCAAATAAAAATTCTTACAGTCTAAAAATATCTCTCTAACGATCCAAATAAAAATTCTTACAGTCTAAAAATATCTCTCTAACGATCCAAATAAAAATTCTTACAGTCTAAAAATATCTCTCTAACGATCCAAATAAAAATTCTTACAGTCTAAAAATATCTCTCTAACGATCCAAATAAAAATTCTTACAGTCTAAAAATATCTCTCTAACGATCCAAATAAAAATTCTTACAGTCTAAAAATATCTCTCTAACGATCCAAATAAAAATTCTTACGGTCTAAAAATATCTCTCTAACGATCCAAATAAAAATTCTTACGGTCTAAAAATATCTCTCTAACGATCCAAATAAAAATTCCTACGGTCTAAAAATATCTCTCTAACGATCCAAATAAAAATTCTTACGGTCTAAAAATATCTCTCTAACGATCCAAATAAAAATTCTTACGGTCTAAAAATATCTCTCTAACGATCCAAATAAAAATTCTTACGGTCTAAAAATATCTCTCTAACGATCCAAATAAAAATTCTTACGGTCTAAAAATATCTCTCTAACGATCCAAATAAAAATTCTTACGGTCTAAAAATATCTCTCTAACGATCCAAATAAAAATTCTTACGGTCTAAAAAATATCTCTCTAACGATCCAAATAAAAATTCTTACGGTCTAAAAATATCTCTCTAACGATCCAAATAAAAATTCTTACAGTCTAAAAATATCTCTCTAACGATCCAAATAAAAATTCTTACAGTCTAAAAATATCTCTCTAACGATCCAAATAAAAATTCTTACAGTCTAAAAATATCTCTCTAACGATCCAAATAAAAATTCTTACAGTCTAAAAATATCTCTCTAACGATCCAAATAAAAATTCTTACAGTCTAAAAATATCTCTCTAACGATCCAAATAAAAATTCTTACAGTCTAAAAATATCTCTCTAACGATCCAAATAAAAATTCTTACAGTCTAAAAATATCTCTCTAACGATCCAAATAAAAATTCTTACAGTCTAAAAATATCTCTCTAACGATCCAAATAAAAATTCTTACGGTCTAAAAATATCTCTCTAACGATCCAAATAAAAATTCTTACAATCTAAAAATATTTTCTGCCTTTAAATAACTTGCAAATGGTTGATAAACCTTAAAAAATGACTCAATGCATCTGACTTAAGGGCATCTACACTCACAATAATTCACCTTGGGTGAGCTAGATTTGAGCTTAGATTACACTCAGAATTTCCCAAATATGCATTACTTTTTCTTTTTTGTTTTTAAATCATTCCAACTCCAGCAAAGTGATAAACTACCTGTGGTTACAAAGAGTGAAATAGAATGAGAAGATTTTAGTGAAGAGACTAGAAAAAAAAAAACTTAAAGAAAGATGGAGAGTGACATTGTACTTAAATTATTGAAGATTGTAGGTGGATTAGATTCATAATTGGATCAGGGATATAAAATGATCAGAGGAGTTAAGAAATAGGTTAGGTATTGCCAATATGGGATGTGCATTTTGGTGCAGTGGATATCGTCTCGGAACAAGAGATTCGTGTGTTGAGTTCAAATTCCAGTTAAATTCCTTGCATTCACTTGCGCACAAATACCCTTGGAAAAAGTATTAATCCATCTCTTCCCTCCAGATATGGGTTAAATAACAGGACAGATTGGGTTCTATAGTCTTGTCTGGAAACCAGTCTACCACAGAAAGCAATGACAATCTACTACAGGATAATTTTCTGCCCAGTCAGTCATGTCTCTTTTGAGACATGATCACGCAAGCGTGTATCATGTATGGCACTTAAATGATTGATCAGCAAAATAGCAGATGCTATATGTCAAACAAAACTTTGATGATTTGGGGCATGTTGAGAGAATGAGCATATGAAACCCATTCAGCACTTATGTTTATTGAGGTCGATGGTCAAAGAGGTTTAGGTAGACCACACATAGCATGGATCCAGCTTGTCAATAAAATGATTTAAGTAAGCTGAGATTACATCCCAGACTTACACAAAAGCAATCAAGAAAATTTGGTCCAATTTTTTTTAAGAGTTATTGTTCACACATAGCTAAGGATTGGCACAGTTTCAGTTTTATTATTTATTTCAGGAGTCTTCACATGAAAAGATGCTTGGAAAAATCTGGATCAGTTGAAGAAGCGAGGAGAAAACAGTGGCGTATACTGAGGGGGCTGTTATTTATTGATTAAACAGAACAATGGAATTAGATATTCAAAATTTCTTAATAAAACCCCGAAATAATGCATCTATGGTAATTCAGCATTCTTGGTTTGTAAGATAAAGGATAACAACAATTGTTGAACAATAGGATTTCTAAAGAACAAAAAAAGACGATGTCAAGTCAAAAGGACTGTCACTGTTTTTTTGCTTTTGTTTGCATCTTTAACATGATTGAGATGTGCACATAGTTCTTGATCAATTGTCTGTTGACAGCCAGTCTTGAGATCTGGGTCACTCCACTCAGAGCTGCTGAAAGATGTTTACCAATGTATATGCTTAGCACAGCATGTCTGGTTCAAGGTCAGCCATAGTTAATCCAAAACATTGTTAGTCTGTGCAATCTTAATTTTATTTTTGAATTATTTCACCCCAAACAGAGTAATAAAATCACTAAAACATAAAAGGTTACTGAGTGTTAAGGAGAGAGAACAATAAAAGAACTGGATTTAAGCAGACAGGACATAATGATTGATCTACATAAATCTAAATACAATGTTGACTGGGAAGCAAGAAGCCATAAGAGTTCCACGACTAAAAGGTACAAAAGAAGGAACTGTTAGCATAGAACTTATGGTTACATCCAGCTATTTGAATAGTAAGACAATTTGATTGGAAACTTTTTTATAATAATGTTCACCCTCTACAAGGCCCAAGAGTCATCCAAGGTAAAGAGTTACAGAGGTAAGAGGAACAGTTTATGAGGACTAGTGGTGGAAGATAACAGTTAACCCTAGGTTTGAATAGGTTAAGATTGTAGTGATTACAGAAGTATCTTCTTGGAAGGTAGTTACTCAAAGTAGTGGTTCATGAGAAGAAGCAACTTAAATGGTATTTAAATCTCACCAATGAAATACGAAAAGAATGAGGTGGTTTGCTATAATGTTCATGGCATGGTGGGTTTTAGGTGCATATGCTAGAACTAGTGGAACTAAGAAATGTAGCTTGTCTGAACACTTTCCATGAAAATACCATTAGAGAAGTAAGATGCTTGCAAAATTTTATCTGTGGGAAAGAAAGAGATTGAAGGGTGGAAACTAATTTATCACCCACAAGGCCATGTAGACACTTTAGGATTCGATAATTGAAGTTTGGACAGATCTAGTGCAGATGTAGTAGCAGTAAACTGATCAGGCTCCTAAGGTAGGAATTGGTGTTAGGTACTAAAGTAGTAAAGAAAACCATTTTTCAGCATTTTTAGTGATGAATATGTATATACACATCCCACTCAAGGCAGCCAGACTTTTATCATTTTATTAAAATTTCAACTGGTGTATTTACTTTTGTTTGAAACAGTTTTGGTGGTATAGACAAAGAATTTTTTTTTTCTTTTTCTGAACTTGTTTTTTTGAAGATGCGTCATACAAACATAAGGAAAAGATTTCCTTTGGTTTTATTATTTTGGAAACACTAATTAAAGAAAAAACTAGCTGGAGAAATTGACCTTTTATAACAAAATTCAATAGACACACACATAATTATCAAATCTAAAATATTTAAAACACACATTATTTCTTTGCCTCTCGAATATATTTTCTATTCATTTTATTTTTTTCAGAACTAACACTTGAATTTTTCTATACTTCTGAGATGAAGTAGTATGTACACTATTTACATTATTGTCTTCATCTTTGCTACCATGAGGTTTGGGCTGTTGTATGCTTCGGCCTTCTTCAGTGCTAGGAATTATGGAGGGAGAAAGAGGATCACTACTCTCTAAGGGTTGAAGTTGAAATAATAGATAGAGCACACTATTGGAAACTAAGTAAACTTAAGGATTCAGCACATATGCTAGGCTACAAAAATCTTCTAAGCTGACTAAGCATAGAAATGAACACAATATGGGAATCAGTAATATGGAGTGCTAAAGAAAATTATTAATATCAAAGATTGCAATATGAGCTCTGATAAAAATGCTAGAGAAAATCATTAACCTCAAAAGATTGCAATATGAACTAAAGTAAAAAATGATACTGAGACAATAGGTTTGTAAGTCCCAGAAATTCACATGCTATTGTCCTCAAGGACACTTGGCTTAGTAGACGTTGGTTAGTTCCAGTGAATTGACTCAAGAGTTGTGAGTTCAGTACTAGGCTACAGTAGTGGTGAGCAAATTTTTTTTTTTTTTTTATAAGCGTTTCACCTCTGCGCAGGGGGCTATGTAGAGTGGAGAAAGGATGATTAAATATAGGAAATGTCAGAGGGTGGGTGATAGGCAGGTAAGGATACCGAGAATGAGGGTTGGGTAGATGAGAGTGTTCTGAGAATAGTTGGGAGTTAGTGTGATAGGAGGTGTCTATTGACCCTACATTTAAACACCTGGAGATTGTAACTGTCGGGAAAGCAGACTTGTGGAAGGGAGTTCCACAGGCGGGAAATGACTTAGAAGAGTTAAGTTATGGGGAGATAACTAAATGACTACCCGAAGTGGCACTGTACATGAAATGAGAATTATATACCCAGTAATTGTAATAAAGATTTCAGTTTGAAATTCCCAGCACCCTGAAGACGGCCGGAGTGTATAATGGCCGAAACATTGTAAACATAGCAGCAAAGATGAGGATATTAGTTCAAATAAAGTAAATAGTGTAACACTTGGACAGTTTTACCCAGAAGATCATCTAAATCCTTCCTGTATGTCTACCATTTAAATTGATGATATTGATCAAGAAAATGTTTGCTTGCTTATCATCTCACCTTAGGCATGAAGAGATATGATGCATGTTATATATATCCATATTGCTTCCTATTCACAAAAGAACTAAGAAATTTCTGATTTAAATCATACATTTGTTCTTATCAGGAATTAAAATCTTTTAACTTTTTGTTATTGACATGGGCTTGATTCTAAATACTGTAACCATTTCAGTATAAAAAGGGATTGTTCATTAACTCATTTCATTGAATGAATAATATCAAGTGGATTTATTTTATCTACACAAAAGCAAATGAAAGCTAATCAAGTTATTTTTATAGAAAAACAATTTTACGAAAGCAACCTGCTCTCAAAAACTGGTATTCCTTCATTAAAGAAATATTTTCCAGGCAAAGAACAAATACATACTTCAAAATTTGCTGTTCTATGACAACTGATTTTATTTTACACCACAGTTAAGCAACAGTCAGTACCTAGATGAGTGACTGCTAGGAAATACCAGGTGCTATAAGCTTTGACATGTGCTGGGCTAATGGATAATGGCTTTGAATTGTAAATCAAAGAGTTGAGCTCCAATTCCAGTTGGGTTCACTTGTGCACAAATATCCTGGGAAAGGTATGAATTAACCTCTTCTCTCCACCAACTATGGGCTAAGTATTTGGATTCGTATTATTTTCTGGCTTTAAAATAACCTGCAAAATGTTTGATAAACTGTAGAAAAATCAGTTACTCAATCAATGATCTTATTTTATATTTATGGTTAAATTAAGTTGAATTTTGTTGAGAGAGCATCATATCTTCCATTAAATGCATTACTTTCTGTTGACTTTGAATGAAGAGCTATTAACAATGCAGGAAATTAAATTATTCTAAACATTAGAGAAACTCAAATAAAAGCCAAGTAAGACTATAGAGATATTAGTTCATATCAGAAAAGCTTGCATATGTGGCCCTTATCATGCACCTGCTCATAAATGAATTACTGTTAAGCTATATAAATGCTTTACCCTGCCCGAGCCCAGATCCTTACAACACCTGTCAATTGATGTAATCTTGAGATATCAATGTGGAAGCAATTGTCAGCAAATGTGGCATTTTCAAACTGAAATGTAACTTCACTGGCATTGGCTCTTGATTAAATCAAACCTCTTAGATTGTCAAGTGAATAAAGACTCTTTCAGGCAAGCATCACTGTTATAATTGCTGTTATCACATTTCAGAATGGTTTTCATTAAGTGTTGCAATTAATTTCTGGTAACCTTTTATGAAGTTTGGATGGTGTTTTATTACTACTTGCTAATCTTTGCCCATTATGATGCATATGAAAGGTATCAACAATAAAGTGGCCTATCCGATATAATTACTCTACAGAGCCAAATCAAAATTCGATAGTCACAAAATTACAAGACTTTACCAAAGGTGAATGAGAATTGAAGAAAGATCAGTGAAGATCTGAGCTGAAGATTTTGAAACCTTGTTAATGTGAATTTTTTTTTCCCTCGTTTTACATTGTTCTACATTCTTTAGTCTCACCAATTCAGCTCTTTAGAGCTAGCCATCCATCCATGCCACGTACACAGTTGACTCATCTTCATTCCCTTCATAGGTTTTGGGTATGACGGTAAACTGCATCCGGCAGATTGCAAGGTTGTGAGGAGCATGGAACCACCTCTCAATTGCTGTTGCTCATAGATCCACCCTAATCCGGAGTGGTAGCACCTGTTAGGGTTCTAGCTATGGGCAAATAGTTACCCCCCACAAACTGGGGTCAAAACACTATAAAAGTAGACTTTTATGGAAAAATATCCATTTTTGTAGGAAAATTATTACTATAACACATTTTTGAATTAACAAAAACTATTGTCACAATACCTTTTTGAAGAAAAAAATATTACCAGCAATACATTTTTGAATACATCTTCAGTTTAGAAGACATCTTCAGTTTTCTAAAATAATAAAAATTTAATCAAAATTTGACTAAATCAACACTATAACTGGTGATAAATGTTTCCCCACGTGTGTGTGTGTATATATATACTGAGTGCCCGTAGCTCAGAGGTAGAATGGCCGACTGACGCCAATTTGGTCGGGTTTCAATCCTAGGTAAAAAGCAATCGGCTGTCTAACCGTACTGATGAGCTGTGAAACAGATCTGTCTGCAGATGACTAATATATATATATATATATATATATATATATATATATATGAATTACTCTGTCAAGGCTGGAATAAATCGGTTTTCTCTCTGATTTTTAAACACTTGAGTTTCCTTGACAGTTTGCCAGCAAGATTTCTTAAGAATTGTCTTTGTATTTTATTATTTATGTGAATAACTTCATTGCTATTGATTTCTCATGCCAGTTAAATACAAGCCAATTCAGAATTATTATATGCATTTCTATAAGGATCAGCATGCTTCTTTTGATTATTATACTCACAATGTTTCGACTGTTTCATCCTTCTTCAGCTATCTGTTGTACTCAGTAATCTTGGATCTGGGGAATTTACAACCAACCACTTTATTCAATACATATGAATAGATTGTTCGAATTCTGACCTCTATATTTAGGAAATATCTTGTATCAGTTAATACTCTGTAGTTTTATTCATCTTTGTGTCATTTGTCAGTTTCTTCCCTTGAACTTGATGATGACTTTTCTGGATGACCTGTACCAGGGGTTGAACTTGTCATATACTGTAGTCCAGTGGAAGAAATAGACAAGTGATGCACATTTGAATGTATTGGATAGTATCAAGTGATAAATGATATCCGTTATGTTTGAAAAGTGGAATTAGAACAATCTCGCCCTATGGATTGAATAAAGTGCTTAGTTTAAAATTTCAATACACACCTAAATTTGTACAGTGGTAGAAACAAGAGTATAGCAACCACAATGACTGGTTTAAATGGAAAAGTATATAATATTGATAATCCCAGTCTCAGGAATATTGATGTAGGTTATCAATTAAGAATTAATATTTCATTTAGGAAATAATGACAATAAATCAATTATTGAGGCTAATACTGAAATTTGAGGCCGGCAAGTCTGCATACTTTCTTTTTCATACATACTCAGCTGTCAGTGTATACTGTTAAACAGAAATCTCAAAGATCATAAATTATGGATGCAGTTTCCATTGATTTCTGGGGAGGGAGTTATTTTTTTAATTTTTTTTTTTTTAAGTTCAAATTATGTGCTTGTAATACCCAAAAAGTATGTGATTTTTGTTTTTTAATATGAATATATTTTTTTAAAACATATCATTCTATAAAAATAGAACTCATAATCTGAGTTAAAATATTTTTTTTTAATTATTTTTTCCTTATTTAGATCAAAGCAGAGATTTGATCTATAATTTAAACTAGTAGCCAACAATGAATTGTATAATGACTATTTTTTTTACATATAAATAAATTACAAGATTTATTTTTACTTGTGTTTAAATCTCAAGTTTTATGTTTGAAATCTTAATCTATCTTATCTTTTTCTTTGCATATCCAAGCTTAAAAGCTTTAAACTTAGCCTAATGAGTAGAAATTTAGAAATATA
The DNA here is from genome assembly GCA_037127315.1 of Ascarosepion bandense. Lineage (NCBI taxonomy): Eukaryota > Metazoa > Mollusca > Cephalopoda > Sepiida > Sepiidae > Ascarosepion > Ascarosepion bandense. Next base: position 4,246,662 of record JBBBDQ010001439.1, on the reverse strand, counting down.
TTTTAGAATAATATATCCATCATGGATGTGTTTATTTCATTTAAATCATTTATTTTAGGTACATTAACGAAGCTGCTATCTATTAGCCATCATGAACAATCAATCCTATCCCCCATTAGCATGGATCAGGCTAGCCTTCCTAAGAGCAAAACACTATACCTTCTTGGCTGAACACACTCAGCAGACCTTAAGTGGAATGACAATATCAAATCTATAGCTAAATTCACTGCAAAAAAGGTTGGTTCACTGTGCAGGGCCAGGAAGTTTTTCCCATCTGAATCCATCCTGCACATATATAAATCTACCATCCACCTGTGTATTGAATACTGCTGCCACATCTGGTCAGACACCCCTGCTATTCAACTCAGGGTTTTTGACCAAATGGAGAATCTGTAATGTGATCAATACTGATTTGGCAGCTCGGCTGCAGTTGCTCTCTCACCTGTGTGATGTGGCTTCTCTGTGCCTCTTCTGCAAATACTTTCATGGTTTCTGCTCCAATGAACTTAGCTCACTGGTGCCGCCTAGGTATGAATTTACATGAGCTACTAGACTAGCAACTAGGTCTCACCCTTTTACAGTGAAACCGATAAAATGTAACCGCAATTTCTACTCTAACAGCTTATTTTCTTGCACTTCCCACCTGTGGAATTCCCTTCCATATACTTGCTTCCTCGACAGCTACAATTTTCAGGAATTTAAATGTAAGGTCAATAGACATCTATCTCACTAACTCGCATCCTTTCTCTCAAGCTTTTTTTTTTCCATCCACTCCACCCCCATAACACCGGTATATTCATCCATCTATTACCTTCCTCCTGACATCCCCTATAACTAACTTCTCTTTCTCATCACTTTCCCCTATGTAACTCCCTGCACAACAGTGGCAGTAAAACTGCTTTGCATGGGGAGAAATGATTATAAAAAAAAACTAAGACAAAAGCTGCGCATTAAATGAAAAATCAGAGAGATGAGTTCAAATTCCAGTTGAATATATTTTATTCCTTTGTGCATAAATACCCTTGAGAAAAGGTATGAATTCATCTCTTCTCTCTTCCAGTTATGGGTTGAATAGCAGGACAGGTTGGGTTCTATAGCCTTGGTTGGCAACTTGTCTACTGCAGAAACTAATAGCAATTGACTGTGGGAAAATCTTTGGCCTTGTCAGTCATGTATCAAAGGGACATGATCACCCAAGTGTGTATAATGTAGAGCCCTTTTAACTGATTGACTAAAGATAATATTTATTTAAACTTTAAAATTTGAGAAAAGCTGACATGAACATGCATGTCAAATAAATAAAAATGAGAAAATTAATTCTTTTCAAGTTTTTTCATCTTTCCCGGCAAAATACATTGAAGTCTTGGAAGAGGCGGTTTAGCAATTGTAAAATTAATAGTGAATTTAATCAATGCCATCAACCTGATCAGTGCAAAAGGAGACAATTTAAAGAAACACCAGTGAGAGAAGCCTTAAAGCAGAGCTTCAGGCCATGCTGTAAGAAAAAAAGTCATCCAGAAATTTCATGGTTTAGGACAAACATAACCTTACAAATATATTGACATTAAAGTAGCAGGATCTTTCCTTGAACTGGAGAACTTAGTCTTTGACAGTTGGAATCAACATAAGAGATTGCTAATGCAATAATTTGAGTAAGATAAAAAGAAAGTAAATGGTATAACCCCATGAATCCTAGAGTTGCCAGTTAGCCATTTAGATTTTTCCTCTTGAATGAATGACACATATCATTAAAAAAAGTTTCTGAAATAAGAAGTTATCATTACCCTCCTCTTTGTTTTATTATCACAGTGTTTCAGTCACTGTGTCCTCTTACCTTCATCAGATGCTTGTCAATATTCAAGCTATAGGAGTAGATTGTTCTCATTCTATAGAGCATGTCTCAGGATCTCTTGCTTAGTTCTTAATTAAAACTGCTCAATACTGGGATGGGAAGTGTGTACTTGGTGCAAAACAGAATAATCAAAAACTAGGCAATTAGTACTTAGTATCCATAAAAAGGGCAGCCCAATCAATATGCCAAATACAGGTTGGGGATGCTAGAATCAAGCAGGTACAAAGATTTAAATATCTTGGAAGTGTTATAACAGAAGACGGAAAGTGCGACACATAGATCCAAAGGCGAATTGGCATGGTGAAGGAAGCATTCCAGAAGTTGAGTAAGGTATTAAGAAACAGGACAATTTTGCTAGAAACAAGGAAGACAGTACTACTCGTAAATTTTAATGCTTCTAAAATGAAGCTACTATCAATTAATCATCATAGACAATCGCACCTACCTCCTATTAGCATGGACCAGGCTTGCCTCCCAGAGAGTAAAACACTATGCTTCCTTGGTCTCACACTTTCAGCGGACCTCAAGTGGAATGACTATATTGAATCCATTGCTAAATCCGCTGCTATGAAAGTCGGTTCTCTCTGCAGGGCCCTGAAGTTTTTTCTGTCTGAATCTATCCTGCACATTTATAAATCTACCATCCGCCCGTGCATTGAATACTGTTGCCATATCTGGTCGGGTGCCCCTGCTATTCTCCTTGGGCTTCTCGACAAGGTACACTGGAGGGTCTGTAATGTGATCGATACCGACTTAGCAGACCGCCTGCAGTCTCTCTCTCTCTCACCGGCGCGATGTGGCTTCCCTGTGTCTCTTCTATAAATACTTTCACGGCTTCTGCTCCGATGAACTTAGATCACTGGTGCCCCCTAGGTTTGAATTTGCACGAGATACTAGATTAGCAACTAGATCACACCCTTTTACAGTGAAACCGATAAAATGTAACCGCAACTTTTACTCCAACAGTTTCTTTTCTCACACTTCCCGACTGTGGAATTCCCTTCCACATGACTGCTTCCCCGACAGCTACAATCTCCAGGAGTTTAAATGTAAGGTCAATAGACACCTCCTAACAAACTAACTCACTTCCATTCTTTCAAACACTCTTCCCACCCACCCATCTATCACCCCCCTTCTGACATTTCCTATATCTAACCACTCTTTCTATTTACCTTCCCCTATGTAGCCCCAAGCGCAATAGTGGCAGTGGAATGCCTTGCTTGGGGTGAAATGATTAAAAAAAAGTACTGGATTGCTACGTGCTGTCCATCCCTCAATATGGCAGTGAATGCTGGACAATATCATGAAAGATGAAGGAAAAACTTGAAGCAACTGAAATGTGGTTCTACAGAAGGATGCTGCAAATATCATGGATTGAACATGTGAGCAATGATGAGGTCTTAAAAATGATGGAAATTAATACTGAGCATCAGGAAGAGACAGCTGAAGTTCCTGGAACATGCAATGAGGAAGGGGGGCTTGGAGAACCTGATACTAACAGGCCAGATATTGTGAAAAAGAAAGACAGGGGAAAGCAATGGATAACATATTTGAAGGACCTAATCAGGTGGATGATGGAACGGGGGTTGCATGGTGTAATAGGAGAAGGTGTGCTAAGAGCCACCATGGATAGGGAGACATGGAAAGCCATGATTTCCTACGTCCTGAAGGGACAGGGCACATAGAAGAAGAAGAATCCATAGACATGTTCAGTAGACCAAAAACAATGTACGCCATAGATTAAATAAAATGTTCAGTTCAAAATTCCCTGAAGGTTACATCGACCAACAAGCACCTGATGAATGCTGAAAGTCACAATGTGTGAAACAGTAAGATAACAGGAAAACATCATATCATCATATGCAGATCTCCAATGAAGTTTCACTTATTAATAGCCAGAGTTTAAAGATTAAAAAAAAATATATATATATTCTCTTAGTTATTTCTGTCCTACTTTAGTTTAATTTGCAATTCACTTTTCACTGTATCTGGAGTTAAATACTGCTGGTGACATATCTTTCAAAGCAATAAAAAGTTTGGTAGTGACCATATTTTTCCTTTTTTTTTTTTTTTTTTTTTTAAACACTGAACAGCATAGAAAAATTCCAATTCTTCATGGCATTTTCACCTCTTTTCCCTTCACCTATTAGTTAAATAGTAGACCTTATATTTGGGAAATTATCTCTAAAAATTGTTAATGCAATATTCCCTTGCAATAAAAGCAAAAAGAATTATCATAGAATACTGTTGTCATATCTGGTCAGGCACCCGGCTGTTCATCTCAGAGTTCTTGACAGGCTCCAAAGGAGAATCTGTAATGTGATAGGTCCCGACCTGGCAGCTCGACTCCAGCCACTTTCTTACCGAAGAGACAGAGATTCCCTCTGTCTATTCCACAAATAATTTCATGGCTTCTGCTTTGACGAACTTAGGTCAGTGGTGCCCCCTTCTCAAGAACTTACTCATGCAACTAGATTGGCAACAAGGTCCCACCCATTTACTGTTAGATTAACCAAAAGCAGCCAACAATTCTACTCTAGCAGCTTCTTTTCTCACACTTCCCACCTGTGGAACTCTCTTCTATATACTTGCTTTCCTGAAGGCTACAACCTCCAGGAATTTAAATGCAATGTCAATTCCCATCTCTTATCCACTTAACTCCAGTCCTTTCTACTGCACCCCGTATATCTTGTTCTTTTCTTTTCTCTCTACCTTCACAGCTGTCTTCATACCTGTGTTCCCATCCTTCTCTTGCCCTTTCTCTTTCACTTCCTGTAACTGGTTCATCTTTCTCTTCACTCTCCTCCTGCCTAAACGTTTTCTCCTCCTGCCTAAATGTTTTCTCCTCCTGCCTAAACTTTTACTCTTTTATGTAGCCCTCCCCCTGTGCATTGGTGGTGGTAGCGTCTTGCGTGGGGTGAAACAAAAAAATACTTATGTATCAGCCAATTTAATGTATAGTAAATTTTATCCCCTCTACAAAAAATTACTTATGTAGAGAGTGACCCCTATATTTTTGCATAAAAACCGATCATAAAAACTTACACGATATTTGATTAAATACAGCATTCTTACAATCCAAAATATGTTTTGGCTTTAAATAACCTACAAACAGTTGATAACCTGTAAAAAAACTAATCAATCATGGTATTTCATTGTGGGTATGTGAAGAAATGTTTTTAACAGAAGAAAGGATTAAACTTAGTGAAAATGTAAGAAGTGTTTTGCAGAACTTTTTATTATTTCTCTTAAATTTCATTTTCATTTTATATTTACTAATGAATTGTTTTTTTTTCTTTTCCACTTTTCCCCACCATCATCACTGCTCACCCCAATGGAATGCTGTTGAATCTGCTTCATTATTGGAATACTATCAGCTGTTCACATCAGCGGGACGGCCTACGTGGAGAACACGGAAGTTATTGAGATCACATGCAACGCAACCAGTGGTGGCCGTCCCCCAAGGGACATCACTTGGTTTAAAGATGGAGAAATTATTACTCCAGATCCGAATAATGACCGAATACAAATCCATACACACATTCACATGGTAGCACGATCACTGATTAGCAAACTGGTTATCGAACGAAGTCACCTAGAAGATGCAGGGATTTACGTTTGCAGAACTTCAGATCTTAAAGCCACAGAATTTAAAGTACATGTTCTTAATACCTATGGTGAGTAGTATACCTTTTATTTATTTACTTATCTAATTTTTGTTTTATATAACATTTTTTTGGTTGTTATACTTATTATTAACCTCCTAGCCATTGAGTTTCCAGAGACTAAATTTGGTTATTTTTGTTCAGAATTAATCTTTGAAAGTTGGTAACAGTCCTTTATTGTGTAATGAGTGCTGGAAAATTCCCTCAACTATAACAAGGAGACTTCAGGTGACAAATCTGATTCTCCAGAAGAATACTGAAACTACTCTGGACAGAACATGACCAACAAAAAAAATGGTAACAAAAGAAACATTTGTATACAAAACCAGAGAAAGACAGTTGAAACCCATAAACAGGAAAGGGGGCTTGGAGAATTTAACACTTGTATGATAAGGGATAAATAGAAATCACAAATAATCTAGCAAACAAGTTTATGTAAACGGATGGCAGACCAGAGTCTAGGAGTGATGGTAAAGAGACAAACAGGTCAGAAATCTGACAGAAGGTAAGCACTACAGTGGAGCAGTGCCTATCTCTTTAGAGAGACTGAGACCACATAGTCTCTTGTTTCCTTCACTGATAGGCAATACTGTTGACTTCAAAAGAGATTTCTTTAACAACAGATAAGCAAAGAACAATCATATACAGATGCTAGGGATTGTTTCGAAAATATTTTCTCATTGGAGCAACAAACAACAGTGTACTGAACTGTTATCTAATATCAATCCTTCTATATGTAATTGAAGGCTGAAAAACTCCATTATGGATAAAGAAAAGATTTGCAGCAACTGAGATATGGTTTGCCAGAGGGATGCTTAGAGTATCGAGATGGAACATTTGAGCGATGAGAGAATTTTGAGGAAAATATGAGCAAAAAGGACACTGGCACTTAGAATCAGAAACAGTTTTAATCTCTGTTTGACATGTAAACGAGGAAAGTAAAATACTAAAAGCTAGATGGTAAGTAAAAAAAACATTTTTAACCTTTCTAATCAATTTGTTTAAATGGATGTAAAAACAGGGACTAGGATAGATCACAAAGGGATAAATTGTTAAGAGTTACAAAAGATAGGAATTTATCTTAATTGCCCACATCCTGAATGTAAGTCGTATATAAATGATATATATATATATATATCTGCAGACAGATCTGTTTCGCTGTATCACAGCTCATCAGTACGGTTAGACTCTGATTGCTTTTAATCGAGGATTGAAACCCGACCGAAGTGGTGTCAGTTGGCGATTCTACCTCTGGGCCATGGGCACACGGTAGAAGAAGGCAGACATTTTAGCATGTATATTTTCGTTATACATGCCCAATAGCAAGAGTGCTCTAATTCATTAGTGAATAAGCGATATATTATATATTTTCTCCCCCTCCAATCATGCTGATGGAAAGAGTGACAATAGCAAGGCAGCATCAACTCAATTCATTCGTTTTACTACCAATTATGAGAGATCTTGCCATGTGTTTGCTCTTTAACAGTGTTTTATTATTTATTTTTTGCAATAATTATGTTATCAAGTAGTGAAGAATATTAATATACTAGCAATATAGAATAGCATTGCTTGGGTGTAATGAAAGCTTTAAAACTAATCCATGGTCCTGGAGCTCAGACTCTTTGGGCATTGGCATGAAAAACCTAGGTTGTTAACTACAATTATACCTACTTAGAGCAAAACCCGAAGCAAAAACCAAAATAAAAGGGCTGAAAACCTAATTCTGATCATGCCCAATAGGAAATGGGAGTCAAATAAGTCATCCAAGGATAAACTAACCTAAGTAAGTCCATGAAAACATGTCGTACCCATGCAGAGTAAAATTGGAGAAAATGAACCATATTGATGGCTGAATATCAGTTTTTGATCAGACCTGATCGAATATTTGGTTATCGATTTCCAATATTGAGGAGAAAAAAATATGTACCCCATAACCTGACTGGAATCCTAAAGAATATTTGTGTGAAGTTTGGTGAGAATTGGATAAAAATTGTGGATTTGTATAAAGGACATACAGACAAACAGATGCATATGTAGACATCTTGCCTTTTATATATGTAGATTTATATATATTTATCTCTTCTCTATTATAACAAAGACTGTTGAGCATTTATTTGTACATTTTCTATGTATATATCCCTCCTGTCATGCTCAAGTGTTTGAATTATTAATACTACATAATGACTAGGATGTTCAAATTTTGAACAGTTTCTTGCTTTTAGGGCTTATGAAATTTAAGGTTGTGTGTTGGTATACTCTAGGTTTATGTGTGTGTGTGTTCACATATAAATAAAGAAGCAATGAAAACTTGGGTTCTTATTATGGAGCATTTATTTCTTTTTAGTAGAAAGCATGAGGGAACAAAGTTTTTAATGTCGTTCGGGTACCCATTTTTTTTTTTTTTTTTTTTTAAAGGTTCAGAAGTAAATTAAAGTTTTTAATGTCGTTCGGGTACCCATTTTTTTTTTTTTTTTAAAGGTTCAGAAGTAAATTAAAGTTTTTAATGTCGTTCGGGTACCCATTTTTTTTTTTTTTTTTAAAGGTTCAGAAGTAAATTAAAGTTTTTAATGTCGTTCGGGTACCCATTTTTTTTTTTTTTTTTTTTTAAAGGTTCAGAAGTAAATTAAAGTTTTTAATGTCGTTCGGGTACCCATTTTTTTTTTTTTTTTTTAAAGGTTCAGAAGTAAATTAAAGTTTTTAATGTCGTTCGGGTACCCATTTTTTTTTTTTTTTAAAGGTTCATAAGTAAATTAAAGTTTTTAATGTCGTTCGGGTACCCATTTTTTTTTTTTTTTTAAAGGTTCAGAAGTAAATTAAAGTAACTAAGGATAAGAATGGTTATAATAGTTGAGTTGAAATCAGTTTTGTATTGGGTTGAAATGACCAAAGTAGAAGTTGAACTTATTTCATAATGGAAGCTTTTGCAAAACACTTCTGACTGCTATGCGTTGGAAAGTAGAAAGAGTTCAGTCTTCTGTTGACACAAGGAAAACAGACATTTCCCCATTGGAGACATCACCATCTATGTGGTGCTACATCTTGCAGGAAGAGGAAGGAAATGTTTGTTCTTTTATAGAACTGAAACAGTGCCACCTAACAGGTGTATGTTGATGTAAAATGGGATAATAAAATTGTGTAGATAACCAAAATCCTTTCTGGTTCCCTTTATTACTAGCATCATGGGAAAATGTATTTATTCTTTTTTTATTTTATTTTCCCACAGGTTTAGGATAAACAACTTAGCAATTCTTTTATTCATTTTGTTGCCCAAATCTTGGAGACAATAAAATCTTTTGCAGACAATTTGTTGATTTGGTGAGAAAATGACTTGGAAATAATTTCTAACATCTGCACTTGATTGTCATTTGCTGATCTCTTAAAGAGATTTTGTTGAAGCCTGCAGCAGTGCTTTTAGGTAAATGAGATCATGTTGTTTGAGTTTATCAAAAACAAAAGGTATTGCTACACAGTAATGCTCATCTGCTGTTTCAGGAGGTTGTTTTCTACAGCTCCCTTTAAAAAGTGGTGTCAGTCTCTATAGTTACCCTTCTACTCCATTTACAGAAACTTGTTAGAAAGGTTTCTTCTTACCCATGCCATACAGTGAGTGTTAAATTCTCCAAGCTGTCCTTCATCTTTGTTTCTTGTAAATTTCAACTGTCTATTTATGATTTATGTGTAAGTGTCCTTTTTGCTCGTCTTTTCCTTAAAACATTAACAAGATAATTTTTATGAAGAGTAATGATTATTTGGAATTGGATATAATCGCTACATTGAATAAAATGAGTGATGCTTGTTGCTTCTCTCTGTTATACTTGGCTGAATACTATTGTGTGTATCTGGCTAGGAGGTTCAATATAAAGTCAAAAAAACAATAATAGAGCAATATCTATAAATATATATATATATATATATATATATATATATATATATATATAATGCGGTGCGATGGATAAATTGTAATCTAAATTATGCAAAAATGAAAATAAGTAAGACATCTAATTTAACAGATATATTTACCAAAATTACACAAAATTATCTTGAAATATTAAGGAGTAAATTTATTCAATAAAATTAGCATTGGTTTTAACCCTGGCATCCAGATAATTTTTGAATCTCCTGCATCTTTTCTGAATGGTATCTTTAAGTCGGTGAATGTTGGCATAATCCTTTCCTTCCATCTGTCTTTGGTGTTACAAAGAGTTTTGTTGGCCTCTCGCTCAACTGTGCTTTACACATAATAATCAAGAGGGTTGAAGTCTGGGGAGTTGGGTGTCAAAGGTAAAGGGGTGATGTGGTCACAGAAATTTTCTGACAGCCATGACTGTGTTCTCTTGCTTGCGTAGCATGGTGCAGTATCTTGCTGTTAAATGTAAGATCTTTTAGCAGCCACCCTCTTGGTCCAAGGCAACGCTGTGTATTCAAGGCATTTGATGTAGGACTCCATGTTGAGTCTGAGACCCTAAGGGAGGATGACTGTTGGCATAATGTTGCCATCAGTAGGGATGACTTCAAACACTATGATGTTGATTGGATATATAATCTAAATCCTCTCTACTCTTCTCATATTGACACCCAATCACTCTCTAGTGTTAAAATAAGAGCTTCTGACATGAATTCCAAGCACTACAGCATGCATGAAATGAAAAATATAAAGTGGCGACAATTTACCCATCGCACCTTCATTTTGTGTGTGTATGTATATATATATATATATATATATATATATAACAGCATACATATAATGAGTGGAGATTTAACATGTAATTAAGAAACAAGAAATGCTATTTTGGTAATATTTCTATGTATTGCCATTATAATGATGTTAATATTGTTTATAATAATGAATTTAGGTAAATTCTCTAATTTACAGAGGAGTCATCATTTTATGAGTTATTTAGTCTGTTGAGCTGGATATAATTTTTTTTTTTTTTTTTTTTTTTGGCTGATCCTTACTTCAGCCTTCATCAGACATATAGTCTATCAGAAAAGACTGCATGTCAACATATATTTGCCATCAGGTAAATTGGTAATGACTGAAAATAAATAAAAAAATGATAGCCTTTGGTTCCAACAAAAGAATGTGGGTAATAGTCTGAACAACTCTTGAAATGAACAAAACTTAAGCCCAACATTTGTTAGTAAATCAAATATTGCTTACAGATAAATAGGTTCTCCATCATTTTGTTTCTATATTAATTTGAAATATCAATTTTGATGAATAAAATTATTAATATTTAAAAGTCTTTGTTTTTATTGGATGAACTTGAAAAGAATCTGCAATTCCAAAGAAACCAACAAGTATCATGGCTAATACTGTCCAAATAAATTTTTTTTTGTTTACTGCTGTATATTTTAATTTTAAGGTGCTACTAGTTATCTTTTGCCAGACCTTGAAATATTCTAGATAACATTTGACCTTATACATTTCTTTTGCAAAGCATAGGAAAAGGTTAGATGAGTTTGTCAATGAAATCAAGAAAAATGGACTGTTGACTGTAAGAAATCAGCATGCATGGTTGTCAGCAAAAGGGCAGCTCAAGAAATGAGTCATATAGTGTGGATGTCAAAATCAAGCCACTGCAAAAACTGAGCCGTGTAGTAACATCCAAAGAAAAGTGTAAAGTGGAAATTCAAAAGTACGTAAGAAAAGTACGTAAGAAAAGTACGTAAGAAATCAGCATGCATGGTTGTCAGCAAAAGGGCAGCTCAAGAAATGAGTCATATAGTGTGGATGTCAAAATCAAGCCACTGCAAAAACTGAGCCGTGTAGTAACATCCAAAGAAAAGTGTAAAGCGGAAATTCAAAAGTACGTAAGAAAAGTGAAAGATGCTTTTCAGAATTTCGTTTTTGCATTATATTTTTGGTCGACCCAGATCTCCGTTGTTTCAAGCTTCAATCTATGAGGAAATAGTCCCATATTTAATAATTTTTAAGTGATTAGACATTATATAACATTTCAATTCTCTCTCTTTTTATTTTATATACAAATTTTCCTACCTCTGAATGCTTTAAGAACAAAGTCTTAATGAAATAAAATATATTTATATAAACATTGTAAAGAGTTCTGAACTGCAGTGCCATTCTTTATTTCTGATATGGCAGTGAACGCTGGACTTTATTCATTTCAAATGAGGCAAAGTCTTGAAGCAACAGAAATGGAGATTACCAATGATATTCAGAATACAAGAATCACAGAAGCTTGACAAGACATGATTTCTCTGTCTTTTTTGCGAATACTTTCATGGCAACTTTGATGAGCTTTTTGTAGCTGATGTCTCAACTATAGGAATTTAAACATGCTACTAGATTGGCACTGTTTTACTATGGAAATATCTGAATGCAACCACCATTTTTCTTGCATTTTCGACCTGTGAAACTTCATTCTGATTTTTTGCTTCCCTGATAACTACAATCTTTAAAAGTTTAAATGCAATGTCAACCACTGTCTTCTGGAACCTTGTTTGTCTTTTTCTCAATCCTGTCAATTCTCAGTTTTCTTATTCATTTTCCCCTCCCTGTAACCCTTAATTCCTAATGACATTACCATTTTGGCTGAAATGATTAACCCTCTAGGGCCATTCGTATCATATTTGATACAGTATTTCCCTATAAGGAAACATTTGGTATTTCCCTATAAGGAAACATTTGGTATTCATTGACTGAGCAGTCAGTACTGCTTTCATTTGAAATTTATAAAATATTTCTCTTAAAAAATTTTTCAGGAAAATATTTCTTTCAAGGCTTGTTTTCATACTGTATCAAATATGATATGAATGGCCCTAGAGGGTTAAAAAAAATTTAAGGAGGAAAGAAACTTTAAAGACATTGCTGCTAGAAATCAGAAACAGCTGAAATTTTAAAGAAAAGAAAGCTTGAGAAATCACTGCACACTGAAGGCAAGAGAAACAAGGCCAGTCAGTGAATAATCTACTCAAAGAGTTTGAGTAAATGTATGGTGGACATATGTCATAAAATATTAGTTACATAGAGCAGATAGGACATTGTGGAAAAGCATGATCACCAATCTGTTGACTTAGCAGAGAAATAGAATAATGTCAGAAATATTATGATTGGTTGTTAAATGCACACGTTAGATATAAATTTGATTTGCTTGAAATTTTTAGGCCTCAGGTTTTAACTAATATCAAATAAGCAAGGTAAATAGTTAAGACAGTTAAGTTGATCAAAGCAGTCCTTTTGCGAAATCATTGCAGATAAATTTCTGTTTTGCTTATCATAAAAGAACCAAAATCATTTATTTATTTTGGTGTTTTCAAAGCATAGAAAATAAATCATCTTTGCTTCATTTCTGCTTTTTTAATGTTTTAACTTCTATAATGCTTGTGAGATTAGAAGTTCAAAGAAATAAAAAAAAAACTTGGAGGTGGTATATATCACACAATCCTGTCCAAGCTTCGAAGAAATAGTTTATCAGATAAGAAGAATGGTGGGGGGGATCATTTTAATTTAAATATATTAACCGTTACCTTAAAAATTAATCAATCATTCTGTCTAGTCTCAACCAAAAAATGTTCATTTTCCATGAATGAAATAAAACCAGAAAGAAAAAAAAATGAAAGAAAAAGAAAAATCAAACATGGCTGAATACAGTTATGTCTCTGTGTTTCTTATCTCCATACAAAACAACACAATTTCTATAATGCAAATATCAACATTGAGTTTTTCATAATTAATGAGGTTTGTTTTGTATTTTACTTTTGTACTAAACTACTGAAGGTGATAAATAAGTTTATGTGAGGGGGAGGAATAAAGAGTCATATAAAATTTTTTATAAGTATTTGATTTTTTTTTCCACCTATTTTTATCAGAAAAGAAAGAAAATAAAATTCTTCTTTGAGGGGAAAATGATCAGATGTTTTAACACCAAAGAGAAAAATGATTTTGTTCTTCTGCAACATTGATATATTTATTTTCTTACTGAAGCCACAATATATAGAAGGTGAGCCGTACCTTTTAAACATCAATGATATTTTTTTTAAGACTTGAGATCACTTATCCCTTCTATCTCCTTGCAACTCAAGAAAGTCAGAGAATGAACCTAACAAATGCTTAACTTGCCTTCCTGAATAAAGAACTACAAAAGCAGCAGTCCACATCTGCTGCTGGCTTGCTAGTAGCTGAATAGTTCAAAGACTAACAAGCAGATCTGATCACAGCTGCAGCAAAATATTAAATAGCAAAACTTGAATGAAAATGAAGGTTCTAAAAGAAAATAAATTCATTGAATAATGGCAATGAATGCTGGAGATTCTCTGTACAGATGAAGAAAAAACTGGAACAACATAAATGTGGTTCCACAGAAGGATACTGAGAATTCCATGAATGAAGCAAGTAATCAATGAAGAAGCCTTAAAGAAAATAGTGATGAAAGGATATTAATACTTTAAAGGAAGAGATAACAGAAATCTGTTGGGCACATATCAAGGAAGAAGGGCTTGAGAAACTTAACAGGGTATATTGAGAAAAAAGATAAGGGAAGGCTGTAAGCCATCTCCATGACAAGCCTGTGTAAAAAGATGGTTGCTTTAGCAAGAGAAGAAAACCAACTAAGGGCTACAACAGATAAAGACATGATCACCTATGTTCTGAAGGGATATGGCACATAGATGAAAAATATAACAAACACCAAAAAGTGCAGATTATGAAGACATATAGCGTAGATAATGATTGACCTTGAATTTGAAAAGATTAAGATTGTAGTGGTCAGGGAAGCATCCACTTGGGAGTCTGTTCCACACAGTGCTTATTTTAAAATATTATTTTCTTTAAGTTTCTGTTTCTTACATAAATTTATTTTTTACAACCATTTGTTAAGCTTAGTTTGGCAAAAGGCTACTAGTTTTGAGCACCCAATATAGATGGGGAGTATGTGAAGATCTTGTTCAGAAGGTAATCAGAAATATTATATGAAAAATGATTTATATAAAACTGCTATCCTCAAAATTTGTTGTTTCTGTTATTCTAACAATTTCATTACTTATTACTCAAGAATACATGCATGGTTAGAATGTTTGCTTTACTGCCATAAAAACCAGGTTAATAGTTGAATAATCAAGAAGATGACATTGACTTTTTTTCTTTTTTTTTTTTTAGTCATTTCATCTTGAACAAGGCAATAAAGCCACTAAGATACTGACACTGAAAGAATAAAAGAAAAATTCTATTTAAGGAAAAAAATAATAAAAGAACTGAAATTAAGAAACCAAAAAATAATGATTAACATTGCACTTAAGTTTTTGAAGATCAATATTGTTTGGAAAGCAAGAGGTGAGAAATGTGAGTGAAGGAACTTAAACCTTATGGTTACATCTCACCATTTCAACTGGCCTAGCTACCAATCTATTACTGCATTTAAGTTAATAAAGCTTCTCAAAACAATTATAATTCTATATACTTAACCAGTTTCTTTTTTTTTTTTATTGTAATCATTTCCTTTCAAAAATCATGTTTTTTTTTTTGTTTTTTTTTTTAAGTATAATAAAAGCTGGCTATTTGTTTTCAAACACATGCTCCTTGATATCAGTCTGGGGAAACAATCCAAATATGTGGCAATTTTGAAAAGTAACTAAAAACCAAACCAGAGATTGATCCCAAAACTAGTGAGTGAAATATGATAGAAAGAACTGTTCAGGGCCATTGATGTTTATGTACACAGTCACAAGCCTTTGTAGTAAACTGTCCTTGTTGAAACTGTTGATCATGCCGGGTGCTGTGATTACTACAAGAAACTTTAAGTTCCACTCAGCCTAGTTGCAATATAAATCACGAGTAGCCTTTTTGTATGTTGAACAAGCACAATTGTGCCCAAACAGTTGTCTGTAACAGGGATTTATTAAGGGCCCCAACAAAAAGACCAGAAGCAATCGGATGTCAAACCGTACAGATAAGCTGTGAAACAGTTCTTTCTGCGGATGACTATGTATATTGGATTGTCTTAAAAACTCTGTTTGCAGATGACTATATATATTGGATTGTCTTAAAAGCTCTGTTGGTAGCCAATTCAACTGTCCAAATATCTTAATGTTTTCGAAGATTTAAAGCAATTTACTTAACTAACTTTATTTCCCTGATGGATTTTTTTTTCAGAAGTTTGCTCTGTCGGTCTTAATCCTTTATTGAATCAGTAGTAATAGATTTCTTGAGTTTTACTAAGCTAAAACTAAGTATAATTTTTTTTCCAATAGGTGTAGATATGCTTTCCTATCTCCCAGCCCATTCCTGTTTAGGAAGGTGTTCCTGGTTGATTCCCTCGGCTCAGGCCTTAATAGTGGTGCTGTCACAAGCTTTTTAGAATATGAGTTTGCTTGAAAACAAATAATAGACTGATACCCAAAAGAAAAACATGAGTTTTTGAAAAAATGATGACATCAAAAAAGGAGCTATTTAAATATATAGCATTATAGAATAGTTTTAATAAGATTATGTATTATTGGTACAACCATATATCAAATCTGCAGAATAATCCATACTTATAGGCTTGTGTCAAACTAAATGTTCTGAGATATATTAAAAGAAACTGAAATTTGATTTGAAATAAGCATTTCAAGAAAAAAATAAAATTATTTTTATGAATGGCTCTGTAAAATATAGCTGAATTTTTAAAGTTATCAAGAATCTGTATTAATTTGCTTCGCTATTCAAAGGGTCAGATTAATTTTTTTAATGTTTCCTGTTGGTTTTCTTTTGGCATTTGTTTACGCCATTGAAAAATGAGCCACAGTTTGCATCTGTAATGAATTTCAGGAACTTAATTAGAAATTTATGCTAAAATCTAACTTTGCCAAACCTCTTTTTCAATGGCTGATTAAGAGCAGCTACAATAAGTTACTAATGATTTCGTTTGCATATCATTAGATGTGCCTTTGATATCAGCCTCCTTACCCTCTATTTCTGTATGAAGGTTAAAATATGCATATAAGCTGAGTTAGTGTGATCACACTCAGCTGATATATGCAATGAGACTGCTCCTGATTTGAAAATTTGCCAATATTTATTTAAAAATATACAAAAACAACAAGAGAAGAAAGCAGTTTTTAAAATAATAATAAAAACAGTATTTTGATTGGTTGTTCAAAGCAAAGAAAAAAAAAGAAAATGTAATTTCCAAGCAAAGAAAAAGCTTTAAAATGGCAAAGAGACATACATCAGTTGTTGAAAATATGTGCTTTAATATATATTAATTTAATTACTTAATTATCCAATTTATTCTATATCTGTTATTGTCTCTGTTTTTCATGTCCAGAATGTATTTATAAACATCTTTGTTTGAATTTGAATATTATTTTTTATTTTATTTGAAAGCATTTCTTTGGAGAGAGATAAAAAAAAGTTGTTTTTTTTAAAAAAAAAGAAATACTTCCATTAAAAATGTTACCCTCTTCAAATTGTTTTTGTTTTGTTAGCTGACTGGACATTTTAAAAGAATATTGTTTCATCAAACATTTTGTAAAAATGATATATGAACTTTCACATTACAGAACTTAAAAAAATATATTTTGAATTTTGATTTTTCAGTTTGAGAAAAAAGATTATTTATTGTCAACGATTCAAGCTAATTTTAGTACATTTTTTTTACTAACACTTGATAATAACAGCAATAAAACAATCAAAATTACCAGTTCAACCAATTCAGAAGTTAAATTCAGCTTATTTATAACTGAAACCATTTTAATAGACTTAAGCAGAACTTTTTCTTTTTCAAATTGTTTTTCTACTTTACCAAGGTATTTTTTAAAATAAAATTGTACTTAATTGTCTATTCCAATTATCGAATGTTGTTGAATATTACTTGTCTTTTTCTGTACTCTAAAATGTAAAATATCTTTAACATATTTCTTGTCAACTAAAATTTTATGATGTTTTTAATTAATAAACTTAAATGTCATCTTATGTCTTACAAAAGATAGTGTTACAGTGAAATTATTACTTTATTGGGACTTTACTTTTTAAAACTTTTCTCTGAGAATTAGCCTATGCACTTGCTCATGAGTTATAATGAAATAATGCATTTATCTTGTTAGATATGAAACAGTTAATTTATCAGTAGATTATTCTTTTCATATACAGGAAAGTAGGATTTGAAACTTTTACAAAGATGTGCAAGAACAATCTTTAGCAGTACTATCAAAAGTTGGAAACAGAATCCATTTAACCCCATTATATTATCTTTTCAAGATTCTAATTATGGGCATTATGCTTTGAATTTTTCATTTGCATTTAAATTTATCTGCTTTCATAAAGCATATAGACACTTTTAAACTTATTCTTTTTCCTTATTTAGTTTCCTCCTCCAACCAATTAGAAGAAAACAATTATTTCCTTCTTCTTGATTGGTTCTTTGACTTTCCATTAGCAAATCAGTGACCGATGTTTCTTTTCCATCTTCCTCTCTTGTGTTTGTAAGTCTTACAGCATGCCTATTACTTAAGCCAATGTCCTTATAAATTTGATATTTTTCTGTAAAGCCAGCCTTTGAAAGGATGTCTCTAACATGACTAACAAAAACTGACCACTGCTTGCAGATAACTTTTCTGACACAAATACCATGGTTAAATCCCGAGCTCAGAAAGTCAGGGATGATTTTAAAATTGAACAGATTGGCACCAGTATAAAAGATTGTAACCATTAAATCATTGTCTGTACTTTTATTAATAATCTTTTAAAGTGCAGGCATCAACTCAGTGGAAACAAAGTGAGCACCAACTGAGCAGTTGTAAATAAGAACAAAGATGAGTTATCCCTGAACTTGGAAAGCAGAACAATAACATCAAACATTGTAGATTGAATAAAAGGTTCGGTTTGAAATTCTCTTGAAGGTTACACAGATCAACAAATACATGAAGAAAGCTAGAGGGCACAATTGCCGGAACATGAACACACGAAGACAATAGTTTGGATGTAAATAAAAATTTTTTTAAAAAATTGCCCATTTTTTTTTTTGTAGCTTTTACTTTAGTATATGATCTGTTTTTACATGCACACATGGTAATTTTAACTGTTTTCCTACAAGGAAACATTTTGCAATTCATTAAATGAGTAGTACTGTTGTGGTTTGAAATGTAAGACATTGTTCTTTTAAAACTTTTATTCAAGAGAAATAAGTTTTTCATGTTTGGTAACTATTATTGCTCTTTCAGATAGTGATAGGGGTTTCCTTTTTTCCTTTTTATTTAAAGAAGTGTGGAATAATATAAAAGAGTGTTATGATAATGTTTGGTGCCAAGATTACTGGTTTTTTTTTTTTTTTTTTTTTTTTTTTTTTTCAGTAGTCTTACTGATAAAAGATATTTTGGCAAGCAGGTTTTTTTTTTTTTATCTAAAGGGCTTGATATTGGGGTGAAGATTTTCAGTTGTGATATCCTAAAATGAATGAAATGTTTACAGCAATCACTCTTTTCATAAATCTTTATTTTGTTGCATTGTCAAATATTAATTACATTCCAGCAATTTGCAGAATCATTTTTGGTATTATAATTATCAAGATAGAAAAATAAATCAGTGTTTCTCAACCTTTTTAAGCAATAGCACACAAAGGAGAAAATTAATATATAATGGCCCACTTAGCAAAATTTTGAAAGGGTATACAATTAAATGTTATGAAATAAAATCATAGATTAAAAAAATACACGCACAAATATGAACTGACTATATTTTAGTGTTTCTATTCAACTATTTATGCAGCTTATTTAGTAAAATACTAACACTGTACCATTGCTACATTCAGACAGACACCCACACACACACACATATCTCTATCTATCTATCTATCTATCTATCTATCTATCTATCTATATATATATACATATATATATATATATATATATATATATATATATATACTATGACAATATTTCATGGCATGACAGATACAGGTGTTTACTCGTCCAACCAGATTGGCAACTGGGTCTCACCCATTCACATTTAGATCAACCAAATGCAGATGACAATTCTACTCCTGCAGCTTCTTTTCTCGCACTTCCCGCCTGTAGAACTCGTTTCCATATTCTGGCTTTTCTGATGGCTACAACCTCCAGGAATTTAAATGCAATGTCAATATTTATCTCTTAACCACTTGACTCTAGTTCTTTCTTCACCACCCTGTATATCCTTTCCTTTCTCTCCACCTTTGCAACTGTCATCACACCTGTATACCCATTCTTCTTTTGCTCTTTTCTAACTGGTTTGTCTTTCTCTTCACCCATTTCTACCTAATCTTTTTACTCTTACGTAGCCTCCTGCACATCAGTAGCATTACCGCCTTGCTCGGGGTGATATGATTAAAAAAAAACCAAAAACCAAAAAACTCTCTACTCTAAATTGTAAATTGGAGCAGTGAGTTTTTTCAATGAATTTGAACATTGGAATTTTGTTTTATTTTATATATATATGAGTAGAATCCTTGGTACTTGGTAAGGTAAATTCCACAGGAGATTAAATCGAATGAGAACTCAATGTTAAGATTTAACAGAGTATTATAATAAAGAACATATGTTTGATGTTTTTTTTTAAACCCATTGGTAATATAATATTTTGCGGTTCTCTTATAGACCGCTCCTCAGACCAAATTCATACAACAATGAATGGATCAAAATTATCCAGAAAAAAGAAAAAAAAGGGAAAAGGAGGTTAACTTAACAGTGTTAGATATTAGCGTCTATATTATATCTAGACAACAAGACGGACTTGGCCTAGATTTACAAAGACAGTCATTAAGAAAGTCAGTCAATCTTGATTTGGATTTTTAGTTGTCTATTTTAAGATATATATATATGAAATGTTTGAACATTATTTTTGATCGATACTCGTATTTAAGTAGATATTCTGTTTATAGTCAAACAGTATATTTATTTATTTTTACTGGCCTGATTATTTATGATAAATTTTTGTTACGAATATTGTCGAATGACACATTTTTGTCACAAAAATTTATTGTAAATAATCAGGCCAATAGAAATAAACATATAATACTGTTTGATTATAAACAGAATATCTACTTAAGTATGAGTATTGATCAAAAATAATGTTCAAACAAATAATTTCAAATTGTTGGTTGTTTATAACCAATTTCGTTAATCTTTGTTAATTTCTGTAATATATATAATGTTGAGTTTTGATGATGCTTAGTGCCAAAATTGTTGTTTTTTTCAGTGGTTTACTGTTAAAAAGATATTTTGGTCAGCAGATTTTTTTGTTGTAAAGTGTTCAATATAGAGATAGAGCATTAATAGGATTGACATGCAGTTTGTCATTTACTTGAGCAGAAACATGCTGACTTTAAAGTTTCGTGAAGACATAATGATCATATTCTCACTCCTCAAGGCTTTTATTTAAATCTGATATATATGAGTTCAGTTAAAAATGAAAATTCTTTAAAGATTTTTTTTACAGGTTTATTTTATATATTTTGGACAATTGCCCTAGTTTAAAAATTGAAATAAAAATTATTTGATTGGGTTTGGCTTTTCATAAGTCATAATCAGATTTTTTATTGATAATGTTATGACTACAGTAGTATATATATATATATATATATATATATATATGTGTGTTTGTTTATGTAAATATGAATATTTTATATATAAGCAGCAACCTTTTTTATATACATGTTTCATTTAAGTGAAAGACAAGGGAAAACCTAAAATTGTTTTATTAGCTTTATCTTATGTCTCTAGTGTATTTTTAAGGAGTAAATGTGTGTAGAATTTGATCACAGTTATTCTCGTTTTCAACAAATTTCATTAGCCATTGTCAAGGGATTTGTTGTTAACATGTTTTTAATGTTTTTAGGACTACAAATAAATTACAGAAAGAATGAATGTGATCATCAGCAAATGGAGAAGCCCAAAAAGCTATGTAACAGGTTGGGTTGACTATATGTTGTGCTATGTTATCTTTTTTCAAATATTGCATATTCACATGTCATGTTGGTATTGGTTATCTTGGGGAAGCCACTTTTCATTTATACAAATTTTATTAAAAAAAAAATAACAAAAGTCTGAAAGAAAGGGTTTTTTTGCTGTTTAACCCAACTTTTATATAACACATAAGTACTGAAATAATCTTGTCTACATCCCAAATCAAAATCAGTAATCTTATGTTTGTTCATTAAAACATTGATTCTCAGAAGTAGGTTAGATGATGAAATTTTCATCACTTCCTCAGGTATATTTCTTTCAGGTATTGTTACATTTGTGAACTTTTTCTTTTTAACTACTTTTGTTATAATTACAACATTTTGGCTGATTTGTTCTGCAGCCTTTTTGAATACAGAATCAATAGTGAAAGAAACAATGGCAAGTGCATTAACTGGCTTGGTTCATTCCCAGCAGTAGAAGATACAATTGATTTTTCAGCACACCAAATCTATCTATCTATCTATCTATCTATCTAGGCAAGATGTTTGTGTGTGTCTGTCTGTATGTCCTTTATACAAATCCACAATTTTTATCCGATTCTCACCAAACTTAACATAAATATTCTTTAGGCTTTTGGTCAGGTCATGGGCTACTTGTTTTTTATGATTTCCTCTTGATATCAGAAATCGATATTCCAATATCCGATCAGAATTTCAGCCATTTTATTGTGGTTCTTGCTGCAGAATTTACTCTAACTTGGTAAAATTATAGCTTTTAGACTCAAACATTAGTAGATCTTCTCAGACGACTCATTTTCCCAGATATTGGAAATTGATACCCCCGATATTCTATCGAATCTGATCAAAAACTGATATTCAGATATTAATATGGCTTCTTCTCTCAATTTTACTCCTGATGGGTACAATAACTTTTTATGGACTTACTTAGGTTAGTTTATTCTTGGTGACTTATTTAACTTCGATATTGGAATTCAATACTTTGATATCCTATCGGATGTGATCAAAATAGGTTTCCAGCCCTTTTATTTTAATTTTTGCTTTGGGTTTGGCTCTAAGTAGGTATAATTATAGTTCTTAGTCTTAGCCATGATACCATTTACTCAGAGGACTTATTTAACCTTCAAAATTCAGTTTGTGATGGAAAACTTATTTGATATCAATATCAGAAATCAAAATTTGACTTGCATCCATTCATTTTTCTTTCAATCTATGGTTTCACTTTGACTGGAAACAATTATTGCTTTTTAGTCTTTTATGCCAACATCCAAAGAGTCTGAGCTTCAGGACCATGGGTTAGTTTTAAAGCTTTCATTACACCCGAGCAATGCCAGGCTATACTGCTAGTTTTCTATGAAATGGAGAACATTCTTTCACTACAGATTATATACCTGGAGAAGGCTGTCAAATGCAATGGTCAAAATGTTTATAATTCTCCTCAAAATTAAAGAGGGTATAATATATTTTCAGTAAGCAAAACTTATTGTTTCAAGTTTTATACTAAAGCTTTCATTTGAATATCATCCACTTTTTTTTTGCCTTCAAGCACTGTACTTTTGACATTTATAGTTTCCAACCATTATCAAATGAATGCAACAGTTAAGAGTTTTAATCATACACATCTTTATTTTGCTCTATGGCCAACCTATTTATTCCAATTATAAAGATACTGTATTTGTGATAATTAAATTTTAATACATTGATCTTCTGCACAATACTTGATTTGGTTGACAGTGTAAAAGATTATATTTCTCATAATCCTAAATTTCCTGACATATCAAGTTGTGACTTGTTACAGCTAATAACCTAGAATTAACAACAGTTAAGAAAAGCAAGATGAAAAAAATTATGTAAGTACATTGCCTTAAAGGCTTACCTGAGGCTAAGGAATGATTGAAATCAACATTTGTTGATTCCACTTGCTGGAAATATTTTCAGTAATTTAATTAGAATCAGGGTATGAAATACACCTGTACAAACTTGTCAGTGTATGAAAAAAATCTTTTCAAGATTACTTTTATATTTATTTTTTATAAAAAGTTATTACATCATTTACAAAATTCACAAACAAATTTCAATAAATGTGTTTCTGTATGTGTATATATTTGCGCATGTGTATATATTTGTGAAAAAAAAAAAATATATATATATATATATTTTTGTGCACATATATACAATGACTGACAAAGTACTTCAGTTGATTTTGTTTTATAAAATTCTTCTTGATTTCTTATCATTTTTTCCTTTCTGGATTTAAATTATGTAAAAATTGTTCAAATATTTTCTATGCCTAAGTGCTTTCAGCTATACTTTTAGTAATTATCAAGGATGATTTTATAATTACCTTTAACTGAATGTATTGGATTGTTTTATGTATGTATCTAGAGTTAAAAGAAAGTTTATTTTCCATAAACAAAAATAAAATCATTCTTGATAATGGGTAAAGTATAGCCAAAAGTGCTCAGATATAGAAAACATTTCGACAACTTCTACAGGAAAGAATAACATCAGTAATACAAAAAAAATTAAATAAAAAAAGATTTAACCACAGTATTTTTAATATAAATTTCTTTCAAACATGACTAATAACAACAATAAACACACAGATAAAAACAATAACAAATATTTTCTACAAAACCAATTGCATAGCAATTATAAACAGGATGAATCTTTTCTTCAACTCATCATCTTAAAATATGCAACTCTTATTGACTTAAACAAAAACATTAAATTATCTATTATATGAAATTTAGAATGGCTAAACTCATCATCAAAAATAACATTTTACCTGCAAGATTTAAATTACAGCAAACCGATATCATTTACAAATTTACATGTCCTTTGAAAAATTGTGTTCTTGATCCAGCCAATTTTGTAAATAATTATATTGACCATACAATTATGAAACTGATGCGAAGACTCACGCTGCATCTCACAGAACAGAGTGCAATTCAATCTCATTTAAGCATGCACAGAAACCTACTGAACCCTACCTGTAACATACTTGTTTACAACACAAATATCATAGCATCATCCACATGTGGAAAATGCTGAGAATAATTGAAGCTTTATTAATAAAAAAGAAAAATCCAACACTCAATAATGTTAACTACAAACCAGAGACTAAAAAAAAAATGAATGGATGTTAGTCAAATTTTCATTTCCTGGTATTGATATCAAATAAATTTTTTTCATCGTAAACTGAATTTTGAAGACTAAATATATCCTCTGACTAAATGGTATCATGGCTGAGACTAAGAACTACAATTATACCTACTTAGAGCCAAACCCGAAGCAAAAACTAAAATAAAAGGGCTGAAAAAATACAGACATACAGGCAGATAAACACACACACACACACACACATCTTGCCTTTTATATATATATTACTGATTTTCTGTACCATTGTAAGAACTGCAACCTTGAAACTTCTGAATATCGTTTCTTATGTCTTTGTCTATGAGTGTATCAAATTTGATTAAAATTGGACCACTCCTTCTATAACCCGATTTTTTTGATTATCGATTTTTGATATTTATTGAGGGTACCCTGACACAAATCCTAGCTAAGAACACTCGCAGCTGCTTATAGTACAACTGTGTAAATTTTGAAGAAAATCGGTTCAGCCATTTCGGAGTCTGTAGTTAACGGACAGACAGACACACACACACACACACAAAGTTCCATTTATAAATAAGTTTAGATTATATATATATATATATATACACACACACACACACACACACACACACACACACACTCTTCTAAAGAATTAATAGACATGTGTCTTAATCTGATCATTTTATTACTTCAAACATTATTAAAGTAGACACTTCTTGTTTAAAATAAAAGCTCCATTTTATTTATTAAGCAGTGTATATTATGTTGTCTATTTGTCTGTGCATTGAAAAAGTGTTAGTAAAGAAAATGTGTTCTTCAGCAGGGACTGAACGTGCGTTCCTCATTTTAGGAGAAACTACTGCTTGACCTGGCACATTTTACTGCTCTGCCATGAAATGAATGACTAGATAGTAAGTAATGTGCAAGGTGGTAGATAATAATACTCGATTTAATAAATTCACAATGGGGCATCTATTTCAAATAAGAAGTGTCTATTATAATATCATTTGAAGTAATTAAATGAATATGGATGTAAAAACTTCATATAGATTATATCCTTAAAAGCACAATATGAATAAAGACAAAAATAAAAGTTATCTTAGCCAACACATTTCATTCACTAAAGGATCTTATCAAGGTAAATGCCAGGTTTTTCTTTTCTGACAATTATTTATATCGATCAGTTAATTGCTGGACATGATACACACTTGGGCGACTGTCATTTTTGAGGCATGACTTACAAGTCAGATTTTTCTGCAGTAGGTTGCTGTTACTTTTTGCAGAAGACTGGTTGACAACCAAGGCTATAAAACCCAATCAGTCCTGCTATTCAACCCATAGCTAGAGGGTATTTGTGTGTAAGGGAATGAAACAAATTCGACTGGAATTTGAACTTGTCTCCCAGATTTCTCATTCCAAGCCAATATCCATCAGTCAGTTAAATGCCATACGTGAAACACGCTTGGGCGATCATGTCTCAAAAGAGACCTGACTGACTGGGCAGAAGATTATCCTGCAGTAGGTTGCCATTACTTTCTGTGGTAGACTGGTTGCCAGCCAAGGCTATAGAATCCACTCTGTCCTGTTATTTAACCCATAACTGGAAGGAAGAGACGGATTAATACCTTTCCCAAGGGTATTTGCGCATAAGTGAATGCAAGGAATTCGACTGGAATTTGAACTCGGCTCCCCAATTTCTCATTCCGAGGTGATATCCACTGCGCCACAATGCACATCCCCAATATCCATCACATAGATATAAAATTTTTAAATTTAAGGCGGCTCATAAACATTTATCAGGTTGATCAAAAAGTCAGGCAAGTTATGGAGGACATGAAGTAACACAATTCTATATCTAATAATTATATGTTTAATATTTGTAATATTTATTAGGGAATAGTGCTCATTATCAGAAAAAGTGTGTTTATAGATACAGGCACTTTTGACAGAGAAATCAGCAATGGATGCTGTCTGTCAATTTCAAGCTTTTATGACAAAATCCAAAGAAGGATTTGCAATATAATTGCTTCTGATTTCAATCACTTTTTCAGTGGTGACGTGGCTTCCCTCTGTCTTTTCTACAAATACTTTCATGGTTGCTGCTCTGACAAGCTGTTTTTCCTGGTGCCCCAACCACATGAATTTAAATGGGCTACTAGATTGGCATTTAGGTTCCACTCTGTTACTGTTGAAATAGTTAAATGTAAGTGCCACTTCTACTCAAATAGTTTCTTTTCTCACATTTCTCACCTGTGGAACTCCCTTCCATTTACTTGTTTTCTTGATCATTCAGTTCAGTTAAGTGCCATACGTGATATACCCTTTGGGTGGTCATGTCTTGAAAGCTGCAGAAAGCAATGGCAACATTGGCCAAATGTTGGAAAAATGGCAACCTACTGCAGGATAGAGGATGTGCGTTGTGGTACAGTGGATATCGGCTCGGAACGAGAAACCGGGGAGCCGAGTTCGAATTCCAGTTAAATCCGTTGTATTCACTTACGCGCAAATACCCTTGGGAAAGGTACTAATCCGTCTCTTCCTTCCAGTTATGGGTTAAATAGCAGGACAGATTGGGTTCTATAGCCTTGGTCGGCAACCAGTCTACCGCAGAAAGCAATGGCAACCTACTGCGGGATAATCTTCTGCCAGTCAGTCATGTCTCTTTTGAGACATGATTGCCTAAGTGTGTATCACATACGGCACTTAACTGACTGACTGACTGCGGGATAAGTAAGGCTAACAAACGGCTAATTAAATGTTACATACAATAAACAAGCAAACTTTATTATCAAGATTTATGACAAGCACTTGAACAGCTTTTTTTCTTCATTGTTTACTGAGGAACATTGTGATGAAAATTTGTCCTCTGAAATTGTTTTCTATCAATAAGATTTGGTTTACTGGAACTTTAACAATTCAAATAAAAATTCTCGTTCAATTAACAGCCTGAAATATTTAATTCCACCAAAATCAGTTTTTGAAAGATAAGTTTGATCAGTACCCATTGTGATCAATATTTATTGATACAATAAACATGGTATTAATAACTCCCCATCTTGAATTATGAAATAAAACTAATTGTTCAAATGATTACAAAAGATTTATTTGGAAATCTGTTGAAATTCTTGTTCTCTTTCGAGTCAAACAAAGATTTTGAATAATTGTATAAATAAGTGTAGAATAACAAATAAAATTCCTTTTTTTTTTTCTTGCAAGGAATATGATGACTATGCACTTTAAAAAAAACCTTCGTAGGAATGTTTAATAATAATGAGGCAGATTTTGCAATGTTAGCTTGATATGAGTCTAACAGTTGAGTGAGGTCAAGATTAAATTTTGGATTGACTAAATTTTAGTCAGTATATAAATGAAGCTGAGAATTTGTAGTGAATAAAACGAGCTCTAGATTTAAAAATTAAAATGCTGAGCACTGACTCAGTGATTTTGTTAGAAATAAACAAATTTTCTTGAATCTACAAACTTTGCTTAACACACACAAAACTCGTGAAATTTCACACCTCAATGTGAAATGTTTGTCGTCCAATGGAAAGGTCAGAATTGCATTCGGGAGTGTATTCCCAAACAAAATAAAAGATGAGGAAGCTCAACTGTTGTCAGAGAGTTAAGATGATGAGCGTAATTAACATGTACCCTTGACAAACGTTAAGTGATTGGTTATTATTATTATTGTCACTATCTTTCTTTTTCATCTCGTTCTTTTTCACCCTTTACACAATAAGAAACGATAACTTCAATGACAATCCTATCCAACAATAAATGCTTATACATACATTCTTGTCTATGTTCACATAAACTCACTCTTCTAAGGACTACTACGAAAATGTCAACAAACTCTTGATACCCTTAACTGCTGACTACTGTTTCTCATAAACTTTTAACGTCTACCAATTCATGTTATTCTTTCCTATTAATAAATTTCTATTACAAAAACAAAAGGTGTGCTTTTATTCTTCCACACATTCCAATCTCCAACCTTCTGATGATAGCGAATAATCCTATGTTGTATGGAGTTTGGTTATGTATGACACAAGGCCGAATTAATAAATATTAACCATCTCCCTACAGCTTCAAGTTAAAGAATTTTTTCCGTTCCTAAATAATTTTTTTTTTTTTATAATCATTTCACCCAAAGCAAGGCAGTACTACCACTGGTGTGTAGGGGGCTACATAAGAGGATAGAAAGAGGTTACAGGGTGTGTCAGAATGGGTAAAAGAAGGTTGGGAATACAGGTGTGAAGAGTTACATGAGAATAGAGTGAAAAAGGAGAAGAACAAGATACTGGCAATGTCGGAAAGGATAAGAGATGACAATTTTTTATATTTTAGTATTGGAGACTTGCATATATTAGCATCCGAGTTTTGTCTCGGTGTCAAAGAGTTGAGAGAATATTAGCTTGGCATGACTGGTTTGTTATTTTGAGATTTTACTGAGTTGATTAATTTTTTTTTATTTATCAAAACCCTATTATATTTATTATAAAAATAAATTTGTTATTAAAATAAAAAAAATCATAATGTCTTACTTTTCATCAAATGTGGTGAGCTTTACATAAATAGAATCCATATAATAAATACAAAAAGAAACGTATGTGTTTCTTCTTTAACAAGTGAATAAAGTTTGAATGAAAAATAAAAGCAGAATCAGTCAAATTTAGATATTTTTACTATTTGAAAATAGTTAAGCATAATTGAATGAACTAATTTTGCTTTAATAAATAAGTGAAGAAAAGTAATTTTCTTTTTATAACTTTTGATTAAAAATCTTAAATGAGCTATCAAGAAAGAGTATTTATGCGTTTTTCTTTTTATCACTAACTAAATTGAAAATATAAGGGTAAATTTTAAACAAATGATGAACAAACAGAAAGTTTAGTCACAACATGAGGTAGGTAATTGTAATTGAAAATATCTTGATAGCAAATATTTAGAATGCGGTAATTGTATTTGGATAGAAAATGAATGCCAATAGCAGAATTCTTAATGTCAAGAAGATATAAGTTACTTAAAGTATGAAAATTAATAAGAACATTTCTGTGTAAAATTATTCAACATTATTTAACCAAGATGTTCAAATAAAAAAATACTTTGATCTTTATAAAAATTAAAGTAAAACTTAACTAATTTGTTTTTGCATTCATTCAGTTTTAAAAATTGATTATTTTTACTTTTTAGATTTATTTCATAAACAAATTTAACAATGCTTTTATTTTGCTGCTGACAACTATAAATGATAACCGAGTTAAGAAAACATTTAATTCAAGATGGTTGAAAATCATTGCCAGACAAATGTTTAAAGACACATTTTGAGGATGATGTTGAATAAAAGCTAGTTTGGTGTCCTGATTAATATATTCTTTTTGCAAGTAAAAACCATTATCAAAACCAGTCTCTCTGTACTCCATTGGTGAAAGGTGGGTTCCAGTCTAACAGCTTCTTCCTGTCAACCACTGCTCTGTGAAAATCCCAACAAGATGTTTCCTTGATCACTACAGTTTTAGCCTTTTCAAGGCTGGAGTTAACCATTATCTTCTTTTTCTATATGCACAAACTGCTTCCTAATGTAACCCTCTACATTGAGTGGCCTCTGGGCCTTGTAAAGGATGAATCATACTGTAAAAAAGATACAAATAACAAAAAAGGAAAGATTAAAGAAAAAAAATGCATAGAAATTTATCAACATCAAGATGTGGCTTCCTTCTGTTGTTTCTACAAACATTTTCAAGGCTTCTGCTTTGATGAGCTTCTTTCCCTGGTGCACCAACCA
Organism: Ascarosepion bandense; assembly: GCA_037127315.1. Taxonomy (NCBI): domain Eukaryota; kingdom Metazoa; phylum Mollusca; class Cephalopoda; order Sepiida; family Sepiidae; genus Ascarosepion; species Ascarosepion bandense. The sequence goes on along the minus strand of JBBBDQ010001439.1, from coordinate 4,216,344 downwards.
CATGAATTGTGCTACTAGATTGGCATCAAGGTCCCACCCTTTACTATTAAATCAAAACAGTTAAATGTAACTACCAATTCTAGTCTCTCAGCTTTTCTCATACTTTTGTATACTTGCTTCCCTGATAGCTACAATCTTCAAAAGTTTAAATGCAATGTCAATTGCCATCTTCTGTCTCCTTGAGGGCTTATGGCCTATCACGTTGAATACACCGGTTCCCACTCAATCACCAAAGTTAAGCAACATTGAGCCTGGTCAGTATTTAGATGGGTGACTGCTTGAGAATACCAGGTGCTGTAATTGTATAGTGATGTATGTGCATTGTGGTGCAGTGGATATCGGCTTGGAAAGAGAAATCGGTGAGCCAAGTTCGAATTCCAGTTGAATACCTTGCATTTACTTAAGCACTGGTACCCTTGGGAAAGGTATTAATCCGTCCCTTCCCTCCAGTTATGGGTTAAATAACAAGGGTAGGACTTGGCGAACCTGCCCTTGAAAATAAAATCCCAATGAATCTTGATACTCAAAAAGAAAAAAGTATTACTAGACACAAAACTTATATATAAAAAATTAAAAAACAACAATAAATTGTTGAAAGAAAAAGGTATTACTAGCAATAAAATAAATAAAAAAAAATTTAAGTTGGCATTAAATGACCTGCTGAGGTTGATATGCCATAAAAACAAAACAACCAACCAGCAACTGTCTCCTTGCTTCCCACCTTTCTCTTATCCTTTCTTTGACATCCCCTGTACCTTGGTTATTTTTCATTTTTTTTTTTTTTTTTTTACTTCTTTTTCTCTTCATAACTCCCTGTACAACACTGGCAGTTCTCCCTTGCTTGGAATGAAATTATTATAAAAAAAAAAATTAATATTCAACTTGATTTTGTGTTGTCAGTTCTTTTATGATAATACAAAGATATGACCACATATGATGATATTTATCACCAAATATAGTTTAAAGTGAACACTCGCATTTGGTGGCAATTCAGTTGTGTTAGTGTTTGGCACCAAAACAAAACATTATGAAAAGATGAGTTTAAAAATTTAATAAGAATTCATTTATTTTGCTCTGATGAATAGCTGAAGAAACATCGTCACTTGTCAATGTTATAAAATTTCTGTTTCTAAACCAATGAGAATTGACCCCACTTTTCTCCTCTACACACACAAACACATGACATTTCTATAATTAGACAGGCAGATCATACAGACAAACCGTGAAAATGTGTGTCAATGAAAATTTCAGCTCCCTTTCTTTTTTCAGGCCATAACAGTAACATTTATTTCTTAGCACTTAATAAAATTTGAGTTTAGAAGACCTAGACACTTGTATTTTTACCTAAATTTTCTGGATACTCATTACACACACATATTAAAAAAACATACAAGAAAACTGTATACACTTTACTCATTTCTTTTATCTTACCATTTTGTTGGATTCTGATCTATGTTTGATCTACATTTGATTCAAACTCAGAATTTTACTCTATATTACTGTCACTTGTCTCAACACCACATAACAACCAGGTAATAAATAACACTCATTTTGTTTCCACATCTTGCTGTTTCTCGTTTTTATGAGTATTTTTGTATATATAAATGTTAGGGGGTTTAGAATTATTTACCCAGAGTTCTTCTTCTTCTTCTAGGTGCCCTGTTCCTTCAGGACGTAGGCGATCATGGCTCTCCACGTCTCCCTATTCCTTGTGGCTCTTAGTATGTTTGCTCCTGTTGCTCCTGGCAACCCCCGTTCCGTCATCCACCTGATCAGTCCTGCAAATATGTTATCCGCTGCCTTCCTCTGTCTCTCCTTCCTTCTATCTGTCCAGTCAGTATCAGGTTCTCCAGGCTCTCCTTCCTCATTGCATATCCCAGGAACTTCAGTTGTCTCTTCCTGATGCTCAGCATCAATTTTCTTTTTGTTGCCATTCTTTCTAACACCTCGTCGTTGCTTGTATGCTCAGTCCACGGTATCCGTAGCATCCTTCTGTAGAATCACATTCAGTTTTGTCCTCATTTTCGATGATATTGTCCAGCATTCACAGCCGTATTGAAGAACTGACATCACGTAGCACGAAATTTGTCCCCACTATGTGTTGGACAAACCAAGTTTCATTTGGTTGTAACTCTTTTTTTGGGGATCACAAAAAGTAACAAAGTAGAAATTCAGATGTTGCATTAAATACTTTTTGGTAAATTAAATGCTTTCTTTGTCTACATCTTTTAGATTCACTAAACAGAGACACTGTTTCTGTTTAGAAGTGGAATCAAGAGTTTTATGTAATGCAGTAGTTCCTAAATTTTCTTGGAATGAAAATTTGCTCGCACCTCACCAAATTGGGAGAAAAGTGTATTTAAAAATAAAAAATACAATGACTAGTGCATTAAATATATAAGACAAATAACTGATAATGTTATTAAAGTACAAAAATTTAATGAAAGGTATGAGCTTGCTTTTTATAAGTAATCTCAAGAAGAGAAGCACAAACAGCTCTACAGCAAAGAAGATTCGGAAAGAGGGTTAAAAAGAGATAACCATGGGTTCAAAGTTAGAACATTATCATTGATAACTCTCTTCCCCAACTTGTAGACCCTAGTTACTATATTCTTAATACTTGATATAATGCAAAATATTACATTAATAAAATCGGTCAATAATTATTTATAACTATTTATACTGAGACTCATACATGCAATTCCAAGTAATTCATATTTTTCATTTTGAAATCATAATTTTTTTTTGCATATGAATGTTTCGCAACTGTTTTTCAATCTTTGGTTGTTTCTCAATCATTTTGCCTCACCTTTGAAGCATGCCACATCATTTGGGAACCACTGATTTAATATGTAAACTCAATGTCATGTGACCAGTTTTAAAAGACTGAAGATTTGTTTCACAAAATTAAATTTTTTTTTTATAATCATATCACCCCAAGCAAGGCATTTTACTGCCACTGTTTTGCAAGGGTTACATAGGAGGAAAGTTATGAGAAAGAGTGACAGGTTATAGGGGGTGTCAGGAAGTGGGTAAGAGAAGGATGAGAATAATGATGGGAGTTGAGTGGACAGATAAAGGAGCATGAGAGAGAGAATGCAGATTAATGAGAGAGGAGATGACTAGTGACTTTACATTTAAATTTTTGGAGAATGTAGCTGTCGGGGAAGCAGGTAAATGGAAGGGAATTCCACTGGCAAGAAGTGCGAGAAAAGAAGCTGCTGGAGTAGAATTTGCATTTACATTTTATTGGTTTCACAGTAAAAGGGTGGGACCTAGTTGCTAATTGTGTTTCCAGTAAAATCATATATAGGGGGCACCAGTGAGCTAAGTCCATCGAAGCAGAAGCCATGAAAGTATTTGTAGAAGAGACATCGGGAAGCCACATTACGCCGGTGAGAAAGTGGCTCTATCTGAGCTGCCAAGTCAGGATCGATCACATTACAGATTCTCTAAATTCTAATATATTATGTAACATATTCTAGAACATGTTATTATATAACATATTATATGACATATGTTATATAAAATATTCTAGAATTGGTTATATAAGGGCAAACAAGAAGTGATGAACTGTTTTCAAATGATTTCACTCCACTTCTGAAGAAGTTAGAAAAGATTGCAGAAAAATGATTCCATTTCAAGAGTTTCTTTGACTTCTGATTTCATTTTTTTATTGCTTTTATTTCAACATTTTTGCTGGTCATCCCTGTGGCCATAACCATCTATGCAAGCTCTATTTTTTCTGGTTCACACTATTTGTAAAAGAAACCTTCTTCCTTCTTACATGGATCGGAAACTTAAAGAAGGCCAAGGAATAGACAACAAGTAATCTGAACATTACTGAAGATATCTTTTATCTGTCATGAAATATATTTGATTTGTTTTAGGTAGCCTCATTAATAGCAATTATACACATCTTTGTTGTTTTGTTTTACAACCTTTTCCGTTCATCTTAGCCTATTATAGAAACCTGTGTAGTTTTAATTTTCTAATGTCCAGTCAAAGATTTATACACATTTTTGCAAGATGTGATGCTCTGCAATTATGCCAAAATAAATATCAGTGTTACTCAATCTATATGAATTAAGAAAGAAAATTCCGGAACTGTTTCTAGTCTCATATTCACGATAGATTAAAGCATATCTTAGCATTTATAGAGAAAACAAGATTCAAGTTGGTCATGTTATTAGCCTGAAAATTTATACTCTTAGAATTGGATATGCACACTTTTCCTGCTGATTTTGATGCTATTAATTGTCTTATATCTCATTTTCTCATGTTTAGTAGCTGCATTACTTGTTGTTCGTATGCAGATACAGTAGAGATATTTATTCTACTCTTAGGAATGGCTGAAGATACATGTTTCTTGACAATCTTTCTGTCTGCCATTTGTTGTATCCATGAAAAAAAATAAAAATTATAGTGTCAAAAATAATTATAAAAATTATAATTAATTTTAAACCAATGAAACTTTTCTCCTCTATACACACAAACACATCACATTCTTACTATTGGTGAGGCAAGTAACACAGACAGGCTGTCAAAATTTGTGTCAATGAAGATTTTGGCTCCTTTTCCTTTTTCAGCCCATAATAGTAACATTTATCATAGCACTCAACAAAATTTGAGTTTAGAAAACCTGGACACTTCTTCTATTTTTTAACTAAATTATCTGGATGCTCATTACACACATCTTTTTTTTTATATAATCATATTGCTCCAAGCAATGCAGTTCACTACCACTGGTTAGCAGGAGGTTACATAGGAGGAAAGTTATGAGAAAGAGTGACTGGTTATAGTGGGTGTCAGGAGGTGGGTAACAGAAGAATGAGAATACTGATGAGACTGGTGTGAACAGAGAAATAAGCATGAGAGAGAAGATGCAAATCAGTGAGATAGGAAATGACTATTGACTTTATATTTAAATTTTTAGAGATTGTAGCTGTTGGGGAAGTAAGTAAATGGAAGAGAATTCCACAGGTGGGAAGTGCAAGAAAAGAAGCTGCTGGAGTAGAAGTTGCATTTAAACATACAGGAAAAACTGTATACATTTTACTTGTTATTTTTTGTATCATTTTGTTAGATTCTGATCCATGTTTGATCTATATTTAATTTCAACTCACAATTTTACTCAGTATTACTGTCTCTTGGCTTTCCGACACCACATAACAGATAATAAATAATGCTTATTTTGTTGCTTCCACATCATGCTGTTTCTTATATATATATATATATATATATGTGTTTCTTATTTGTATATATAAATTTTGGGGCTTTACAATTGCTAGCTCAGAATTATCTCTCCTACACTCTCTTGGACTGATTAAAGCATTTTTCAAAGGTTACTTTTGAGAAATGCTAAAACCTGATTGATCGATTTTTCAAACTTCACTTTGGTTAATTAAAGTTAACAATGGTAAGCTCTGTAAGGTTTAAACTGCAGTCAAAAACAATCTGTGTTTATACAAGAAAACATGGATGCACTAAGTAGACTTAATGCATTAGGATGGCAGATATAACTAAAAAAAAACAACAGGCAGATAAGATGTGATAGAAAATATTTGAGGAAGGCTTGAAAATTAATGTATAAGAGAAATAAGGTAAATTTGATGGGAGCAAATTATTCAATTGCAAATTGAAATGACATTAAATTTACATGTTTTTGTTGATTTTCTAAGCGCCGCTTAGATGTGGCACAAGGCTGAAAGGGTACCTTGTGAGGATCGAACTCATTTCTCAGTTGTAATAGGTTCAGTGAGATAAGCTTGCCTGGTTTGTCCTTCTCCTCATGCTCCTCTAATCCTTTTACTCTTATGTAGCCCCCTGCACATCAGTGGCGTTACCGTCTTGCTCGAGGTGATATGATTAAAAAAAAAAAAAAAAAGAAACTATTACACCATGCTGAGGTGTCCAATTTACATGCTTTTGAATAATTCTTGTTTTAGCATAAAATAAAAAACTTGAATGATGAAGGACTTTAGGTGTCTCATGTGTGCAAATAATTTTTTTTTTATTTTGCATTGTTTCTCTTGAAACTATATTTCTAAAATCTTGTTATTTTTGTATCCAATTTTGATCCAACCATCAGTTATTTTCAATGATTCATCAATATGTAAATCTTTATTTGAATTACTGTTGATATTCTAGTTCCATTACTTTTAATACATTAATGGGGTGCTTTGAAAGGTGAAATACCTTGGTCGTTAGGCTCCAAGGTCCACTAGTGTCATTAGTATATCTGTGATAATCTAATACCTTAACAAGACAAAAGGAAGGACTAAAATAATGCAAAGAGACAAAATTAGAAACAAGTTGAACATCGAAACATTTTATTTATGAGCCATGAGCAGGATATGCATATCCAGGTCACACTTACATAAAATAACAAATTGTTCTATAGAGTGAATTTTAAGAACATCTAAAACCGCAAGCAGTATATAAAGATGATGAATAATAAGGTCTTATTTGTAATGTCCCAAGTAGATTGCCATTGCTTTCTGCAGTAGACTGGTTGCCAGCCAAGTCTATAGAACCCAATCTACTTTATTATTTAACCCATAACTGGAAGGAAGAGACAGATTAATACCTTTCCCAAGGGTATTTGTGCATAAGTGAATGCAAAGAATTCAACTGGAATTCAAATTCTGCTCCCCGATTTGTCATTCCAAATCAATATCCACTGCACCACAATGCACTTTCTCTATACCTACACCATTAATTCTTGCTATAAATCCAGGATTTTAGGTTACTAAAATAAAATCTGGTATTAACAGGTTTATACAAATAAATTTAGAATTATAGTTTTCTGTCAATCACTCATTAATACTCACTGTCCCAAATGTCTATTATTAGTAGATCGGGGAGCCGAGTTTGAATTCCAGCTGAATTCATTGCATTCACTTACGCGCAAATACCCTTGGGAAAGGTATTAATCCGTCTATTCCTTCCAGTTATGGGTTAAATAACAGGACAGATTGGGTTCTATAGCCTTGGTCGGCAACCTACTGCGGGATAATCTTCTGCCCAGTCAGTCATGTCTCTTTTGAGACATGATCGCTGAAGCGTGTATCACGTATGGCATTTAACTGACTGACTGACAGCAAAGAACAAAAATAATATTAGAAATGTGATGCTTAATAAGAATCCTAGAAATTTACTACATAGACAATAGAGCATCAATAAGAAACATGCCTGTTTATGGTTATTTTTTTAATCATTTTACCCCAAACAAGGCAGTTTTACTGCCACTGTTGCATAGGGGGTAAGTGATGAGAAAGAAGGGATATCAGGAGGAGAGGAATAGACAAATGAGAATACTTTTTTATTTTCTTTTTTTTTTCATTGTATCACCCCAAGCAAGGCGGTACAGCCACTGATGTGCAGGGGGCTACGTAAAAGTGAAAAGATTGGAAAAGAGAACGCTGGAAACCACATCCTAAACAGGGAACAAGGAATGAGCCTCTTAACCTGTTCAATAGACATGGGTGGAGTGTGAACCGGGCGATAGATAGATCTATCTACTCCAATTAAACTGGTGTAATGGGAGTGGAGTGGATGAAAAGTGCTTGAGAGAAAGGATGCGAGTTAGTGAGATAGATGTCTATTGACCTTAAATTTAAATTCCTGGAGATTGTAGCTGTCAGAGAAGCAAGTATATGGAAGGAAATTCCACTGGTGGGAAGTGCGAGAAAATAAGCTGTTAAAGTAGAAATTGTAGTTACATTTTATCGGTTTCACTGTAAAAGGGTGGGACCTAGTTGCTAGTTCAGTAGCTCATGTAAATTCATACCTAGGTGGCACCAGTGAGCTAAGTTCATTAGAGCAGAAGCCGTGAAAGTATTTGTAGAAGAGGCACAGGGAAGCCACGTCATGCCAGTGGGAGAGCAACTGCATTTGGGCTACCAAGTCAGTATGGATCACATTACAGATTCTCTGTTGGATTTTGTCAAGAACCCCCAGGTGAATAGCAGGGGCACCTGACCAGATGTGGCAGCAGTATTCAATACACTGGCAGATGGTAGATTTGGAAGCCTTCATAATCACCATCAAGAAGAGAAACTTGAAATGGTAGGGCTATGTCATAAGGGCCAGTAATCTTTTCATTGCAAACATGCAAGGTACCATAATGAATCAAAGAAGAGGAAGAAAAAAAGCACTGACAATATCAATAAGGGAACTGGATGATCATACATTGAGACATACATTGGCAAGTCAGATGCTCAACTGCACAGCAGCTATATGACCACACTTGGTCAAGAGACTGATGTTGATGATATCATTGCAAAACCAAAATCATATCACCTATATGAAAATCGTGTTAGAATTTTTATCATGATATAGCCTTGATTTGGGTTTATATGAACTTGTTATATGAACTAATGCTTAACATTAGTATTGACAATTTTAGTAGCTTTGTTGAGGTTTAAATGAAAACAAAATAAGAGTATTCTCCTGATATCAGTGCCTATTTCATGAATTAACTTCTTTTTAATTTAAATCAGAAGCCATAGTTGGCTGTTTGTATTTTTTGAAAAAATACTGAATAAAATTTAAAAAAAAATGAAAAAAAGACATTGTATAAATTAAGTGGAACATTGGTTATTGAATAAGATTGACAAGTAGCATTTTATTCAGATGACTGAGTGTTTTGTTAAATTATGTCATATTAAAATAGGAAGCCATACTGAACACACAAAAAAGCATGTTTTTGTGACTTGTTGTCATTTAACCAATAAAAAAAATAATTAAAAATACAGGTCACTTAAAAAGTTTGTACTATATGAGGTGACATGGTGGATAATGGATAGCAACGCAGATTGAGGAATTGGAGAAATTAGTTTGATTTCATTACATTCACTTACATGCTAATACTCTTGGTATGAATCCATCACTTCTCTCCCCAGGTATGGGTAAATAGCAGAAAAGACTTGATCCTATAGCCTTTGGTAGCAACTGATCTGGGAGAAGAAAAAAAAAGTTTGAATTCAAAACCATCCTGGAGAAGGTTGGTCTTCATGAATCTATCTTACCCTGAGATCACCACTGCTATTACTGTAGCAGTACATGCAGTGCCTCTACAACACCTGAGGGTTATAGATTTAAAAAAACAATTACAATCAAAGCACTTTGAATAGTGACGACCGTGAATGAAACCTATGAGCAACAAAGAAGTTTTAAGGAAAATTGGTAGGAGGAGGATGCTTTTGATTAGTTTCAGAAAGAGATTAAATTTTTTGGAAGATGGTCAGGAGAAAGGTCTTGGGAAATCTGACACTTAAATGATATACTGAAAGCAAAAGAGAACAGTCAGTAACATACCAAATGAGCTTGAGTAAATGGGTGTCAGAACACTAACAAGAGTTCAAACATTGCTTAGGACGACAAGTGATAAGAATATGTGGAGAGCCATAATTGCCCACATTGGGGAGGCACATAAAAGAAGTGATTTAAATTACAAAATATGAAACTGAAAAAGCAAAGAAATCATGTAAATTTTTTTTTTTTTTAATTAAAATAATACTTCCATTTCTGGACACCAGAAGTGCTGTGGTTCATTGAAGACCCTAAATTCATGTACGAGGTGTTAGAAAGAATGGCAACAAAAAGGAAATTGATGCTGAGCATCAGGAAGAGACAACTGAAGTTCCTGGGACATGCAATGAGGAAGGAGAGCCTGGAGAACCTGATACTGACTGGACAGATAGAAGGAAGGAGAGACAGAGGAAGGCAGTGGATAACATATTTGCAGGGCCTGATCAGGTGGATGACGGAACGGGGGTTGCCAGGAGCAACGGGAGCAAACATACTAAGAGTCACAAGGGATAGGGAGACGTGAAGAGCCATGATCGCCTACGTCCTGAAGGGACAGGGCACATAGAAAAAGAAGAAGAGGTAGTAAGTGATTGTTGTATTATGAAGAAAACAACTGGTTTCTCATGCTGTGAGGTGGAGTGGAGTATTGTGTTTCTTTGTTTTTGCCAGTGGTAACAGTTGGGGAAGATGCATCAACTTAACACCATTGTATTTGTTTCGTGCTTCACATCACTCCATGAAAATTCACCAACTGTTAATAGCTTCATTAATGAGAACTGCAGGAGGTGACTTTCCTTATCATGTCTGTATTAACATTATTTTAACACAGTTTAAAGTGACAGTGTCATTAAAACAGAATGATTATTTTCTATTCACAAACAGAGAAACTGCAAACTAGTAAACACCATCAGAGTTGAATAATCTATGTTCAGATAACTGACGTTTTCCAGTATATATTAATGTTTAATTGAATGTAATTGAAAGTATAGGGACAGTGACTTTATCTTAAACTAGCTTAAAGTCTGCCCAGTGTGTGGACTTTTAAGCTGGCTGCTGCAAAGGGCTAATTGGACATCTGAGCCAAAACTAAAATAACCTCTGGTTCAGTTTAGAAAACAGCAATTATAATTTTTACTGAAATGCTTGTGCTACTGTTGGTTGAAGTTTATAAAATCTTACTCTTAAAAAAGTCTTTCAGGAAAATAGGCTTCTGAAGACCAAATCTAGTGTTTCCTACTCCTATTGGAGGAATCTCTTTCTGATTGGCCATCTTTTCAGTAGCCATATTCACCATGCTTGGCCAGTTCTGGTTTAGTGAGCTTATTTAACCCATAGCTGGGTGCTTTGAATCCAGAGTTGTCTTTTTCCTGAACTGGTACCTATTCAAGGCTACAGGATCTAGTCTGTATTGCTGTTTACCCATACTAGTCTGTATTGCTATTTACCCATACCTGAAGGAGGAAAAAAGAGTGATTCATACTTTTCCTAAAGGTATATTCACATAAATGGATGTAATGAACTCAACAGGAATTTGAACTCTGCTCTCCAATACTCCACTATACCATGAAGCCAGTAGCTGTTAATTTGAGTTTCCTTTCTAACCTTTTGTTTAAGGTAGTATGGAAAGTCAGCATCCTTATTATATCATAATTTCTTCTTCTAGTTAAATGTGCTACTCATTTTAGTTGTTGTTGCTGTTGGAAATCTTCAAGTAATGATGTTTTTGTTGTTTGGTAAAATTCTTTGTTTATGTTTCTGGAGCAGCAGTCTATGAAATCTAATGAAAGATTGTTTTCTGTAAGACCTAGTGGATTAATTTGATGAAGCTATTTTTAATCATTGGTCTGATAAAACAACCACATATGGCTGATAGTTCGCTCATTTCTAAATGTGTTTGTTGCTATTCTTTATATCTGTATATAAATCTACATCTGCTGTGGCTATTTATGAATATGACACCAGTTCTTAAGTTTTGGTGCAACATATCCAGTGTTAAATTTTCCTTATCTTCTATAATAAATTTATTTTAACTGATCCATATATGCTGAGGGATTTGAAGTGTTATTTTGAATAGTTTGCTTATTTAAAAAAGAAGAAAAAAAAAAGAAAAGGCAAAATGAATACAATGATAATTGTACACTGATTTATCTGAGTAAGGAAACATAATCAAGAAGGAATGCTAGGACGGCTTGACACTCAGATGACTTAAGGGACAAAGAAAAAATGAAGAACTAAGCTAATGAGCTTGTGTAAATGGATGGTAAATAAATGATAGTTGTGGAGAGTCATGATCACTCAAGTCCTGAAGAAAGATAGCATATTAAAGAAGATATAATTATGATTTTAGTAATTCAAACAGAACTTATATGACAAAACTTTCAGAAACGTATGGGTATATTTTTTTATTAACAGAATTCTTAACACCACAAACTACACATTTTTCCCTTCATGAGTTCATGTCCTGCTCTTCCTACAATATTATAATGTTACTCTGGACATATTTTTACTATTACAAAAAAATGCTTTTTTTTTTACTTTTTAATTTTTCTGCTTCATAAAAAATATCTATGAAGCTTAGAATGTGTAAATGATAGAAAGTGTCACACATTGAAGTCTAATTCATTTTATACAAGTGCTGTTTTCTCTTTCTTTTTTTTGTATATATTTGTTTTTTCTGAAATTATCACAATCTGAGTTATTGGTTGATGAATAATTGTTTTTTCTCCACTTTTTACTTTCTGAAAGCTTTTTAAAATTTTGAGCAATATTTCCTATTTTTATTATGATAATGTGTATGATTTCATGGTACACAGGCTAAAGTATACTTACTGTTTAAATAATAAAAACTAAAAATTTCAAACACCAATATGTAAATGAGAAATTTGGATTTCTGTTTTGGTAATGACATTTTAAAATGCTTAATCATTTTGTACAAAGTTTAATTTATAGGATGATAAAGATTCAAACATTTTATCAATGAAGATTTCTTGTTAATGTTTACTGTTGCATCTGATGTCTTTTCTATATTGTTATAAAGTAACAATTTTAAAACATGGCATATTCACAAATTGAATATATATATATATATATATATAGTGTTGAGTTGTGATAATGTTTAGAGCTAAGATTGTTTTTTTAGTAGTTTTACTGATAAAAGATAATTTGGCAAGCTGATCCCTTATTGTAAAGTGCTTGATATCAGGGTGAAGATCGTGTTAACTGAATTAATGCAGAGAAACTTGTTACTTAACTCGGCAGGTTGCCACAGATTTTGAAGTTTCATGAGGATGCTGGTACAATGTTGTCACTTGTCAGGGCTAGGTTTTTGATCTGCTCAAAAGTCTAGCCCTGACAAACTTCTCTGCATTAATCCTGTGTGTATATATATGTATATAGTCTTCCGCAGACAGATCTGTGTCGCTGTATCACAACTCATCAGTATGGTTAGACTTCGATTACTTTTTAACCCAGGATTGAAACCCGACCAAATTGGTGCCAGTTCTTGATTCTACCTCTGAGCTATGGGCGCTTGGTGGAAGGAGGCAGACATTTTAGCATGTATATTATCATTATACGTGCCCAATAGCTGATAGTGTTCTCATTTATTGCTGAATGAATGATGTGTAGATGCTAGACTAGCTACTGCTTTTCAAAGTCTACCATTCTTCCAGAGTGCTCGATCAGGGTATGAGAGCATAATATATATTTCTTATTATTATAAATGTTATTTTTAAGACATCTCAATTTTAGATTAGTTGCTTTTAATTTCACTTTTTTGGAAAATAAAAACATGTAGCAAAATATAAAAAAATAACATTCCCCTTCATATTATGATCTTCACGTCCAGTAATTTTTCAATAGATGTTTTTTTATCCAATATTCTTACTGGATAAAAAAATGATCATTCAAAAATGACTATATGTGAATAAATACTTAAATATAAAAGAAATTAACACGAAGTGGTGACAGTCTGTTCCATACTTGAATGCAATCTTCAGGCTTTGCGTGTTATATTTCGGATTGACTATTTACATATCCTAGTCAGTAGTACATTATTGGTAGTAAGGTCTATTGTATTATCCTTATGGTTGTTGGGTAGGAGGTAACAGCTATGTTTCAGATTATTTTATAGGTGGGAATAATTGCGGATTTGAATGCAAGTATTTGTTAGTTATTTGATAGTGTTATTAACTGTTTACTCGTTATTTTTAATGATTACTTTTTTATATTCTTACATTTATTTGTTCTTATGATGTATTTATTGTTTGCCAATTTGTTTATTATTTATTCAGATTTATATCTTTTATTTATTTTTGGAAGTTGGTTATTAGGTTGATTTTTGGGGGGTTAGCTTCATTGCATTAGCTTTGTTTAATCTATGCTGCATTGTGCATAGTGAATATATTTGCCATTTGGTGTTGATCTCAATGTCCACATTTACATTTACATGCTGTCTTTCTGATATTTAACACATATTTACCTACAAATATAACATACCTCAAAAATATGTTTTTATCATATATATATATATATATACAAAAAAGATTGGCTCAGATAGTAAATCTCAAACAGATCCTATCATTTTTAATTATTAAATCTTCAATATTAAAACTGATCTAGCCAGAATGCTCAATGTAATTAAATTTATATACAGAGCTAATATTTATTCTATATAAAAAATTCAAATTTTCCAAAATTTTTCCTTTCAACAAGTGGATTTAACACTTGTCTCTTCAGTGAATACAATTGTGTGCATATGTGTGTGAAAAAGAAACCCAAAAAACACATAAAAGTAGTGAAAAGGAAGAAAAAAATGAATTTATTTCAATGTATCTGTTTTAACTTCCACCACACAATGACAACTTTTCTGTTCCATCAATCTGATAGGTTTTTCCTTTCCTTTTTCCTTTCTTTTTGCTACTTTTACTTATATTTTTTACACACACACACACACACACACACACACAATCAAATTTTGCCATAATGAATTGTTCTTGCTGAAGAGATGAGTGTTGAAAGGATCATACAATTTTAGAAAATTTGAATTTTTTATATGTAACATATATATATGATGATGAAAAGCAAATAAGAAGTGTTTATAAATTTAATATATTTCACTTTTAATGAAGCTTCATCACGGAATGAGATATAGAGAAAGAAAGAAGAAATAATGCCTGGCATTTTTACTTTGGTGCTGTTTGATTTTCTTTCAGGAAGCTTTATTTAAGGTCAAATCTTTTTGATTGATAGAAGTTTTCTATTTGTTCTTTATTATATTCTTTTGGATTCTAATCCATAATTGATCTGTATTTGATTGCAACTCTCTCTCTCTATATATATATATATATACATACACACAAGCAGGTGTGGATTGTATCATAATAAAAATTAGAGACAGATGTTGATAGTATCAAAATAATTTTTATTTATATTATCATTAAATATGAATGGGCAAACAAATGATGGCAAAAAGTTTATATTGATCAGTCAGTCAGTTAAGTGCCATACATGATACATGCTTGGGTGATCGCGTCTTGAGAGAGACATGACTGACTGGGCAGATGATTATCCTGTTGTAGGTTTCCATTACTTTCTGCGGTAGACTGGTTACCAGCCAAGGCTATATAACCCCATCTATTTTATTATTTAACCTATAACTGGAGGGAAGAGATGGATTAATACCTTTCCTAAGGATGTTTGTGCATAAGTGTAATGCAAGGAATTCAACAAAAAAGACAAAAATAAAATAATCCAAATTCTTCAGTGTGACTGGAGGGTTATATATATATATATATATATATATATATATATATATATATGCACAATGGTATTTATTATAATAGGGAGAATATACATATTTTTCACTTCTTGATGTTGTAATTATTGCAAAAATATAAAATAAGGCACTGTTTAAGAACAAGCATGCAGCAAAAACTTTCATAAGTGATAGTAAAGTTTAATAATTGGTGGTAAAAAGACTGAATTGAGCTGACGCTGCCTTGCTTTGTCTCTCTCTCTCTCCATAAGTGTGACAGGTGGGAAATTTATAATATATATCTATAAATATATATATTATAAATTATTATTTAGAATATATTCAAAATACAATTTGAACATGTTCTAAATTATAATTTATAATAAATATTCATAGCTCTATTTCTATATTGAGCACTTTTTTCTATTTAATGTTTTGAACATTGTTAATATTTTCTTATTCATTTGGATATATGTATGTATGTGTATATATATATATATATATATATATATATACACACACACAAATACACAAGAGTCTTTATTATAATGGAGAGGATATTATTATTTATATTTTTTTTTTGCCAATATTAGATTAGAATGGCAATATGGCAGATCAGTGTGTGACATAAAATTCCAATGAAGTAGAAGTGTATTTTTGAATTCTTCAGTGTAGAAAAAAATTGAGACAAAATACAAAAATACCTAAACCCAGTTTTTGAGCATTAAAATAAAAACAAGAATGGATTGGCTATTAACTGGAAAAAGACAAATGCATGGTTGTTAGCAAAAGATGACCCAAGTAAAAATTGAAATATAATAACTCATAATTCATAATGATGAGTTCGATTATAAAAACGTTTAAGATTCCTACTTACGTTTTTTCATTTCTATGATATTAAAATTTCTTTCACATCAAAATTAAATATTTCTAATTTCCTCCTTCACTTTACAACTAGTGAAATTGTGTTCATGTGAAGATGTAATTTGACTTATCTTTCAAAGGCTTGCTTAATTAAATGGCTTTCTATAAATATATAACATAAAAGAGATATATTTATAGAAAGCCAGTTAACGTAATAAAATTAAAAAGTAAGAGAAAGAATTAACTATAAACAGAAAGAATGCTTGGTTGTTAGCAAAAGAGACAATGCAAAATGTGAGCTACAACTTGGGGTTGTTAAAGTCTAACAGGTACAGAATTTTAACTGAAGTGGATAAACAAAATAATAGAAAAACCAAGTACCATCATAGCATAATTTGGTTAAACTGCCAAAAGATAAAGGCTGTTTATTTTTATGTTTATTGATTTAATATTAGTGATACTTCATTTTTTGCTAAAATTGTTGTTTTTTACTGATATTATTTAAATAGATTTATTAAAATCAACAGTCAGAACTATTTGAGAATTTTAAGCGATCAGCTTCATTCTATGGTTCAGGAACTGTTTACGGAGGAAAATGCTGTCTTTCAGGATGATAATGCACTCCTTCATCCTGCTAAAGTTGTAGCTGAATGGCACAAGGAACATTCTAGTGAAGTAGGACATCTTATCTGGCCACCACAGTCCTGAGATCTCAACATTATTGAAAATTTATGGTTCATTTTAGAAAAATAAGTGAGAAGTTGATATCTTCCACCATATAGTCATTAAAAGAACTGGAAAGTGTTTTAGCTGAAAAATGGATAAAAATTCCTTTGGAAACAATTTAAACTTTGTATGAGTCAGTCCCATGCAGAATTCTAGCTGTAATTAATTAATGCCAAAAGTGGTTCTGCTCGATATTGAAATGAAGTTGCAGGAAATTTCAAGGTGTTTCCATTATTTTGTCCACTCTCTGTATCTGAGTCATGTCGTAATAGATGATGGAAAATATATCTTAGATGTCTCAAGACATATAGGAATGGTAAAGATTTTTTTTTCAGTAAATAAGCCAAGTATTAAGAGATAAAATCTCCTTGAGAACAAATAAGTGTTCTTAACTGCTATATAAGATCTAATCTCTTAGATGGCAATGAATGCTGGATCATTTTCTCATAGATGAAGAAGAGTCTTGAAATGACAGATGTAGTTTTAAAAAATGCAAAGAATATCATATACAGAACATGTGAACAATGAGGAAAATTTATACATACTTCTTTTTTTTTTCATTTCCTTTTAAGCAAGGTGGAACGGCCACGAGAGTGCAGCATGTTATAGTGAGAGAAATGGCTGGGTACAGGAGGTATTCAAGAAAGGGTCAAAGGTAAATGGGATTCAAGAAGATAAAAGATGGCAACTGACATTGAATTTTAATATTTTGGAAATTGTATCTATTAGAGAAGTAATTAAATGGAAGGAAGTTCCACAGGTTCAAGTATAAGTGGCAGTTACATTTAACTACTTCAGTGGTAAAATGGTGGGACCTAAATGCCAATCTAGTAGTATGCTTAAATTCACATGGTCAGGACACCAAGGTAAAAATCTCATTAGAGCAGTTGCAGTGAAAATATTTGGAGAAAATATAGAAGAAAGCAAGATCACGTCAGTGAGAGAGTGACTGAAGTTGAGATGCCGAGTCAAATCCTTCTTGGGATTTTGTTGAGAACCTTGAAATGAATAGAATAGCAGGAGCACTCAACCAGATATGGCTACAGTATTCAATTAAATATGAACAAGGAATATTATACTTACTAGCAGAAAAAAAAACAAAAGAAATTTCTGGGTTACATAACAAGTAAAAAGGACCTAGAGAATTTAATACTCTCACTTGTTTGTCTGTGGCAATCAGAGTTTTTGCTTGTTTTTATTTGTATTTTTTACACACACACACAATAGATACCTGGGGTATGTGTATGTTTTATTTTTCCTATTTTTATGCAACAGACACAGAAAGTTTTTTTCTTTTCAGTTCTGATTGAATGATTGATATGAATGAGGCAAAAAATAGGAGATGAATACATTAACATTGTGTAGCGACTGTTTATTTGTTCATTTTTGAATATATATATATCTGTGAGTGTAACAAAAGATTGTTACAGCTTCAAGTTGACACTGTCGTTATATCTGCTAAAATGGCTGTCACTGTGTTTCCTTCCCTTTTTTATGGGAGAGCAAAGAAGTTGGTGAACTAGAATTTGCTTATGATTGGTATATAAGGGCTTGAGGATTTGTAGATAGTTAGGAGAGCCTTAAACTAAAAAACATTGTAGCTGATGGATGATGCACATGTTGATATCCAATTTGTATCAGCTGGGTTACTGTGGAGGAGGGGTTTGATGTTGTAAGACCTGAAACTCCTAATGATTCTTGGTTAAAAAAACAAAAAAATCACTGAGGATGTGTGTCAAGGCATCAACCAAATGTATTTCATGAAATACACACAGGACATCTTGATACATGATAAAAATGATAGCAAACAGCAAGTAACCTACTTAATGATTTTGTGTGGCAGAATAGTGACAAAGAAGGAGGGTAAAGGGTCAAAAGACAAGAAGTTGTGAGAAACTGTGATTGTCCATGGAATATAAAAGAAAGTATTGGATTCTTCGAGTTGAAGGAAAATAATTTGTCTTGTCATTTTTTTTTCCTTTTTCAAAGAATTTTCTTGATTGTGATTGTTTGCAAATAGTCAGTCTTTCTTTGGCATTCCTTGTAGGAAGGTTGGCTGTAAGCCAGACAAGAATAATCATCAGGTCTTCCAGTAATATTCCAGAATTTATTGACCATAAACTGTGCCTTTTATGGTAATGTTTCTCCAACATATTTATCTGGCATGACTGCTGAGTTCTCTGGTGTGTAATATTAGGGTTGAATGTTGACAGTTTCTGATTTGTAACATGATTCAATCTTTTTCTTTGTTGGCAAATATATTTGCATAAGAAAGGTATTAATTTAATTCAAAATTCCCATCTTTTGGGAAATCTTTGATGGTTGCTCTCAAAGCTTCTTTTCTAATGTCCCAGCTTCATGTCTGCATAATTACTTGAAGAATGTTCCTATTTATCTTAATAGTGGATCATTTCAATGCCTAGCCTGAATTCTTTGCCATTGAGATTTTATATATATATGTTTTTTTTCGTTTCTCTGTCTCACCTTAGTTTGCTCAAGCAGTTTTCTTTCTTTTGATTTCTGTTTTAGACATGAAAGAAATGCTGTACAAGTTTGTAATATGACATCAACAGTCACATATTGCATTTATATGTTAACTCAAGAGATATCAAGTTTTAAATTTGACTATCTCATTCATTTTCACACTTTTAATCTTTTGGTTTACAAAGAGATATTCTACAGCCCTTAACCCACAGACACAACGTTGCAAACCTTTCTTATCACTATTTTAATGGAAAATGTTCAAATGAGTCCCATTTTATGGTGCTACCAGTTAAGACCTTTACAGCGAAGACCCATTTTACCAAATCCACAAGGTTGAATCTGTAGTTAGTTTCATCTGGCTTGTAATAAGGTTCTCTAATTTATTTCTGCCAACCTGTAACCAAAAATGTAGCATAAAGTAAACAATTCAACAACATATGTCTCCTGTTTACTATCACAGTGACACTCTCTCACTGTTGCCTCTTTAAGACCTTTTTATAGATTGATAAAGGATGGTTCAAATATGCATAGTTGGAAAGAGATTCTCATGAATGTATCTGACTATAAGATCTATTTTTTAAATGGTGACTTATAAAGCCACCATTTTCATTTTGAAGAATATTTTATTTGCGAGATATTTCTGAATTCATTTTCATTCAAGTGATAATTCATTTTCTCTAGAGTTACAAAATAATTCCAATTTTCTACATATTCTTTTGCTGAAAGGGTGTTCTACTCTAAAACTTCTTCCTGACAACCATTGCTTTGTGTAGGAGAGACTCACATGTGGACATTTCCCAGAGCTTTATAATCTTCAAGTGTAGGATCAACTATTATCTATTTGCCATGTCCTTGGAATCTTCGCTTCCTATTTTCTCCCCTCATATTCATATCACAGATTCAGTGACTTTTCAACCTTGTCTTGCATTAATTTTAGGAAAAAAAAACTACAAAAAGAAAGTAATCTAGTGAGTGCATGATTTTGTAACTGTTGTGTTGCAGCTCAGATCAGACCAGCTTCACTGACAGGGTGCTGTTTCTTGCAGTTAAATGCTTGTAGCTTAAAATTAACTTTTGGCCAGAGTGTTACCCATGAGTGAAGAACAATATATTTCCTAGTAGTAAACCAGAACTTATTCTTGGGTTGTAACATGCTGTTATAAGCAAGCAAAATAGGAATGAGGTCCAAGTAGGTAGAGAGAAGTACACAGTTCAGCGGCCATCTTCTTTTTTTTTTTTATAATCATGTCACTCCAAGCAAGGCATTTCACTGCCACTGGTGAGCAGGGGGTTACATAGAAAGAAAATTAAGAGAAAGAGTGACAGGTTACAAGGGATGTCAGAGGGTAAGAGAAGGATTAGAATACTGATGAGAGTGGAGTGGATTAAGAAAAAAGCATGCAAAAGAGGATGCAAGTTGGTGAGATAGGAGATGACTAATGACTTTACATTTAAATTCATGGAGATTGTAGCTATCGGGGAAGCAAGTAAATGGAAGGGAATTTCACAGGTGGGAAGTATGAGAAAAGAAGCTTTGAAATTTGTGTTTACAATTTATTGGGTTCATAGTAGAAGGGTGGGACCTAGTTGCTAATCTTGTGGTTTGAGTAAATTCATATATAAGGGGTACCAGTGAGCTAAGTTCATTTGAGCAGAAGCCATGAAAGTATTTGTAGAAGAGACACAGGGAAGCCACATTGTGTCAGTGAGAATGTGACTGTATCCTAGCTGCCAAGTTGGGATCGATCACATTACAGATTCTCTGGGCAGATGGTAGATTTGTATATATGCAGATGGGAAAAATTTCCTGGCGCTGCACATAGAACTGACCTTCTTAGCAGCAGATTTAGCTATGGATTCTATATAGTCATTCCACTCAAGGTCTGTTGTGAGAGTTAACCCAAGGAGGTGGAGTGTTTTACTTTCAGGAAGACTAGCCTGATCTATGCTAATTCTTTTTAATCGTATCATCCCGAGCAAGGTGGAAATGCCACTGATGTGCAGGGGGCTACGTAATAGTGAAAAGATTGGAAAAGAGAAAGCTGGAAACTACATCCTAAACAGGGAACAAGGGATGAGCCTCTTCACCTGTTCAATAGACGTGGGTGGAGTGTGAACCGGGCGATAGATAGATCTATCTACTCCAATTGAAAAAAAAAAAAACAAAGTGATAAGATTGGAAAAGAGAAAGTTGGAAACCACATCCCAAACAGGGAATAAGGGATGAGCCTCTTAACCTGTTCAATAGATGTGGGTGGAGTGTGAATCGGGCGATAGATAGATCTATCTACTCCAGATAGGGAGATGGGGGGGGGGGGTTTAGGAGCAATTGTTCTATATCCATTCTGTGAAGCCAACTTTATTCTTTCTATTTGCTTTTTCACAGGATGGTCCATTTTATTGACAAAAATGTTCTTTGTTTTGTCATATTAACTAAAATTGTAATTAATTTTCTTGCCACAACTTTTTTTCAGTCGGACCCTCTTGCTCTTGTACGTTGAAGCTGACTTACTAATAACCATGGGTTGAAAGAAAATGTTCCATATTGAGTTGTGCAACAGGCCCCTGCTGTTTTAAATTTAAGAAGACATCAGTCAGTTAAATGCCATATATACACTTTGGGCGATCATGTCTCAAAAGAAACATGACTGACTGAGCTGAAGGTTATTCTGCAGTAGGTTGCCATTGCTTTCTGCAGTATATTGGTTGCCAGGCAAGTAGCAATAGAACCCAATCTATTTTATTATTTAACCCATAACCTGAGGGAAGAGACAGATTAATACTTTTCACAAGTGTATTTGTGCATAAGTGAATGCAAGGAATTCAACTGGCATTCAATCTCGGGTCCCTGATTTGTCATTCCTAGTTGATATCCATTGCACCACAATGCACATCCAACAAGACATCAGTTGACTCATATTGCTACATAACTCAACACAAATTTATAAAAAGAGTACTTATCCATTTTTTAAAAATTTGCTAATACTGAGTAGAAAAATGTAAAAAAATTAGGTGTTAGATTATGTCTCTGGAATGTTTTGGCATTATATTTTTGTGGTGTACAGCAATAGTGGTACCTAGCTTAAGGCTAATTAAAATTGTTGAATACACATAAAGAGACCATATATATTTGACAAAATGCTAAAATGGAATGTATGTGGTAAGTTGTTAAATACTCTCCACTTATCTTTATCCATACAGAAGTGATATTATAGTAGTCTATCTCTTCCAAACACATATACATGTATAAACAAGAATGCAAACGCATTTCAACACATACACACACATGCTCACAAAGATCAGTTTCTTGCTTTAACAGTATTTTTTTATACTAGACCTTTCTAAATAAATGTTTCTTAAAAAAAGCGTTGTTATCCCTTTTTGATTTCACTGAGATCTGAAGGAGAATTGGTATGCAAAGAAGCTGAGTAGAGTATCAAGAAACAGGAAAATTTCACTAGAAACAAAGAAGAGAGTACCGAATTGCTATGTGATACCTGTTCTTCAGTATGGCAGAAAATGCTGGACAAAATCATTAAAGATGAAGGAAAAACTTGAAGCAATTGAAATGTGGTTTTACAGAAGGATGCTGCGGATATAATAGATCAAGCATGTGAGCAATGATAAGGTTTTTAGAAAGGATGGAAAGGAAAAGGAAATTAATACTATAAAAAAGACAGCTTCTGGGACATGTAATGAGGTAGGAGGGATTAATGAATTTGATACTCACAGGTTAGACAGGGGAAAGCAGTGGGTAACATACTTGACAGGCCTACAGTTTGGGTGGGGTAACAGGGAAAAGCATACTAAGAGCCACCAAGAATCTGAAGACGTGGAGGGCCATGATCGCCTACATCCTGAAGCAACATGGCACATAGAAGAAGTGGGCAAATAAAAAGACAGACTAAAAGTTCACAACAATCTCTTTCTGTTATTTTGTTTGGCTATAGTCTTTACCAAAAAAATTATTCATTGGATTTCTCAGTTAACATTATATGTTTGTCCTAAAATTGTATAGCAACTCCCTAAATAGATTCCAAAACAAGACTGTATTTTAGAATCACCAACAATTTTCCAGAAACTGTCTCCATCAAAAACTGTTTGTTTTGTTTTTCTCATTCCAGTAGATGATAGTTATTTACTTTACTATCGTGGTGATTTTTTTGTACTTCTAAAACACATACATAATATTTATATATGTACATTATATATGTTCTCAAAGTGGTCATAACCTGGGATGATAATGGAGACAAGCATAAATGACTTCTGACAAGTAAGTCCAGCTCAAATCCAGAGAATGAACAAAGTCAGGCAATTTGCTCTTCCTAACCAGCAGCATTGAGTAAATGTAGCTCAATAGACCAGGAAGGCAGTCATATAAAGAAAAAGAAATCCTGATTTGAAACCTCTACTCCCTTGCAGTCATATCTAAATATGGAAAAGACTATGAAAAAAAATCCAGACAGAAAATAAGGAGTGAAACCCTGATGGTGGTTGGCTGTCAACACTCATGATTTGACATCTCCTTCAGCCACACCATCCTCAATTATAACACCTTGGTTAGGTCACTCAGGTTCATCATCAAAAAATAGAATTTTGACCAAAAAGGGTGCTATCTTTACCTTGCAAGATAAATGGATGCCTATTATGGTGAAGTTTTATATTTTTGTAATTTGATTTGGAGGTAGGAAGGTGGTTCCCCTACAGTCTGCATTTGGATAGATTTTACAGCATAAGACTTAATTTTTTAACAATTAGTTGATTGTTATGATCTGATCTGATTCTGTGTCTCCTTCTAGGCTTCTCAATGTCCATAAACAACTTTTGCGTTCTTTATCATTTAGTCCATTGCTGTGCACCATTGGACTCGTCATTTACTATATTCACAATGGATACATAGTCTTACCTTGCTTAATATTTTGACACCTTATTCATTTATAACTTTGGCATTTAGGTTTCCCATGAAGATACTAATTTTCTGACTCATGCAGTTTAACTTCACAGTGAGAAAAGAGACTGGTTAAAGAGAGATATGATAAAAAAGCATGTACAAAAAAAAAACCCAAATAAACTCATTAGAACAATATATAACCCAATTTTTGCATTTGTTAATTGCATTATCTTCTAGGAGAGTGACTCATTGTGCCTTCTTGGGCTAATGTTCTAATCTGACATGAAGTGGAAAGACTATATTGAATCCATTGCTAGGTCAGCTGCTAAGAAATTTGGTTTAATGTGTCAGGTGAGACAATTTTTCTCTCCAGAATCTATCTTGCATATCTATAAGTCTGCCATTCACCCATGCTCAGAATATTACTGCTACATATAGTCCAGTGCTTCTGCTATTCATCTAGAGCACCTTGATAAAATCAAAAGACTCAGTAATATTATTGGTCTTGATCTGACATCACAGCTTCACTCACTTTCCCATCACTATAAGGTTACTACCTTGTACCTTTTCTATAAATACTTTTATGGCAATTGTTCCAATGAGATTTTTGCTATGACACCTAGACTTTTTGAATTTAAATGCAGTACTAGACTGGCATTGAACTTAATTTTTTATGCTAAGTTTTCACATGTATTTTAAACATTTCCCTGCCTGAATTCATCTCTTAATTTTACCAGTTATAAAGTTAAAATTCAATTAGTGAGTTTTTTAAGTTTAAAAGTAGATTGGCAACTAGATCACATCATTTTACTAATGAAATAGATGCAACCATATATTTTTGTAGTTTATTTTATGGTAATACTTCCCTGTGGAACTTTCTCCAGGCTTCTTGCTTCTTTTCACCAATGATTTTCAGAAAATTAAATACGTTAATTACTATCTCCTGTTTTCCTGAACTTGTTCTCTTATTAGCCTTTTCTTCAAAAACATTTTCTCATTTCTTTCAGTAATCTACTTGGGGTGAAAGTATAAATGATTATGATAATGAAGAAAAAAAGAAGCTAATATGTTTTGGGAGGATTATACCCATTTCTTATAGAAAAGACACTTCATTAATGAATTTCTTAATAATCATTTTATCCCAAGCAAGGCAGGACCACCACTGATGTGCAGTGGGTTACAGTGTGAGAAAAAAAAACAACAAAGGATGGGATGTCAAAGAAAGGGTAAGAAATGGATGGGAATCGAGTAGATAGAAGATGGCAATTGATATTGCATTTAGACTTTTGGAAATTATAGCTATCAGAGAAGCAAGCAAATGATTAGAATTTCCACAAATAGATATCTGCTGGTGGTCACTTTCATGAAAACCAGATACAATAAAATAAAAGAAAAAAAGAAGCTTATATATTCTGGGAGGATTATACTCATTTCTTATATGAAAGGCACTTCACTCATGAATATCTGCTATTGGTTACTTTCATGAAAACCAGAGACAATAAATTTGTCTGAATAAAATAGTAAATATAACTGTATGTGATGTTACCATAAACATGCTATGCTATTGGCAAACTGCCTTTGTAACTAAAATCCATTATCATTAGAACTATATTCATCAGCATCAAACTTGTCATTATTCACGTCTAGTTTTTATGTCTTATTTTTCTTCTTTTATGAACCGAATCTCTTCAGTCTGTGGCTGATCATGGCTTTCCACATTTTCCTATCCAGTGTAGTACTTAGCAGTTACTTGAGTTTATTACATGATGACCTTATTCAGAAAAGAGGCAAGTAAGCGAGATAATACTTTAGAAAATTAATGACTGATTTATTAACCTTCTGGTCTCTAACTGACTGACTAATTAAGTTCTGTACATCATTAAAATTATAGATTTCACTCTGAGATATGATTCTGTGTACGCTGTTGTGGCATAATAAAAACTTAATGGTATGTCTTCTGGCAAATAAATAAATTTTCTTTGATAAAATATTTTGTTCCTACTGATCCAGATGATTCAATCTGACAGACAGAACTCATTAGTGCTTCATATAATTTCTCTGAACTGGAATTGATAACAAGATTAATGTATTTTGAAATTTAGTCAGTAGAGCTGGTTTTTCTTAACTATTAGTCAAACCAATACAAGGCCCAAGGGTCTTTCAAGGTAGAGGGTTAAAGGAAGTAAGAAATGTATATTATGGTGATGTGTAGGACAGATATCGGTTAAACTTGCACTTGAAGAGACCAAGATTTTAGTGGTTAGGAAAGAATCCTTTTGGAAGTTAATTTGCCAAAGTAACAGTTTTTGGGAATAAAAAAATGTGGAAGTTACTCTTTATCAGAGAAACAATGTGCATGGGGATGAATTGCTTCCTTGAAAATGGCTTGGCAGGTCTTAACTGTGAAGGATTGAATAGGTAGAACTAAAGAATATAACTCTTGTGAACATCTACCATATTAATAGCAATAGAGTAGTGAGAGGCTACTAATATTTCCTCCATGGGCTAAAAGTTGCAGGGTGGAGAATAATATCTCACCAAGGCCGCAAAATTGCTTTTGAACTCTCTCAAGGCTGGACAGTGAAACAGGGCAGCACTATCCCAGAAACACTCTTCCCATCTGCCCAACCCATCTATCACCCTCCTTCTGACATTTCCTATATCTAACCACACTTTCTGTTTACCTTCCCCTATGTAACCCCTTGTGCAATAGTGGCAGTGGAATGCCTTGCTTGGGGTGAAATGATTTTAAAAAAATGCTCTATTCTTGGTCTGATCTGACTCTTGCAAAAATAGAGCATAGCAGCTGGTATTTTCTGAAGTGTTACAATGAACCAACCATTCATCCAGCATGCTTTGTGATGACACAAATATATGAATTTTGTCTGAGGTTGGGAGGGAGCTTTAGACTCACTAGGCATCAAAAGCAAGGACCTTCTTTGAGAGTATGACAAGTTTCTAGTGCCCCTGCCTCAGAAGTTTACTCATGCAACCAGGCTGGCAACTGGGTCCCACCCATTCACAGTTAGATCAACCAAATGCAGATGATAATTCTACTCCAGCAGCTTCTTTTCTTGCACTTCTCGCCTTCGGAACTCTCTTCCATATTCTTGCTTTCCTGATGGCAACAACCTCTAAGAATTTAAATGCAATGTCAATATCCATCTCTTAACCATTCATCTAGCATGCTTTGTGATGACACAAATATATGCATTTTGTCTGAGGTTGGGAGGGAGCTTTAGATTCACTAGGCATCAAAAGCAAGGACCTCCTTTGAGAGTATGACTCACTAATCAGGGTGAGTGCATGATTAAGATTTGCTTGGTGGTGATGAAATGTATTAATTTAGTTTTGAATGTATTGAATGGTACCAACTAGTCTTTAATTGAGCTGTGAAAGTTAAGTCAGACTAGAGATCATCTGCCAGCTATTGATCATCCAGATATTTGAAGGCACATCTGTATACATTTGCAAAGGGGCTTCAGGTCGAAATAATTAATGTCTATGTTCAACTAACTGAATTTAATTTCCAAATGGATCACTGAATACTGAGGAGGTCTAGAAACAATTTTATTTTTGAAACTGAATGATCTATCACTCAACTAATAATTCTAATAACAATAGTTAGCTGTAAATAGATATATTTTATTGAATAATCTTGAGCATCGTTGAAGCTTCTATGTAGTAGTGAAATGCTTTCAAAGTATTTTTTTCTTGTTAGATGACTAATGCTTGATGCCTTGACTAACAAAGAGAGGCAGCGGTTAAACACAAAGTTACTGATAAATTTGTGTAAATAGATGGTAGAACAGTGGCCTTATTATGCCAATCAATATTATTAGAGTTGACTGCAAAAAACAATGTATATCTCACCAGCAAAATTTGATTATTCTGTCTGGAAAATGTTAATAAATCTTAATGAAGTTATAAAGTATTTTAAACAGATTATTTTTTCTATTGTTAATCCAATATATGGCCCAAGAGCAACTTAACCCAGAAGCTTACTGATTGAGATTGTTGTAAAGGCATAAATATATAAGATAAATATTGGTTGATCCTAGATTTGAAGAGGTTAACATTGTCGGGGTTAGGGAAGCATCCTTAGTGACAGTTCTTGAATAGAAGCTGTGTTGAACTTCCTTCTTATGAAAAGTATACAATGATTTGACATGTATGTGGAATGGCAGGTTTTCACTGTGAAGATCTGACCTGGTGAAACTATTGTCACTTGTTTCAAAATTTGTTATAAAATAATGATAGAATATTGAGAGGTGAGCAACGTTTCATGTATTAATATAAAAAATGTAAACATTTAATTTCATAACAGCAGTATGTCAAAATTAATCATATATGACTTAATTGTTAGGTGTTTTATAATTAATTATTAGGTATTTTTTTTAATTTGTGGGATAACTTCTCTAATTCAAAATTACTTTTATAAAAGTTTTCATGTTGCACTATTTTTAAAATAATGAATTTTACAATTATTGGCAGACCTTTCTTAAAAATGTGAATCTGATCAAAATGTATTTGCATATAGTTAGTGGTATTAGTTTTTATAAATATCCTTTTGGAATAAATATTTTTGATAAATTCAGCTTTATTTAATGCTTGATATTAAAACAACCAAAATGATTTATGGTGTTTATTTTAACATATCCACAGGTGCAAAATATAACAAAGTTTTTTCTAATGTTTATTAATGCTCAAATCTACTTTTAGTTTATTGATTGTTGCTGTAGACATCAGGCCAACCCTAAATCTCTTAATGGAGTAAGAAGTTACTGTTTCTGGGCCTGAGCATCTAATCTCAAATCTATTTCTGGACCTTCTCAGGATTCAAAAGTTGCAGTGTTCTACTTGGAATTTGACCTCACTTGGTTGAATTGAGGCTTTAGTCATTGACACCTGAAGCTCCATTGACTTAGTTTCAAAACACATTGATCTTCATGTCATTATCTGTTTCAGTTCAGATAACGACTAATGAGTTCTCTTCTGTCAGAATGAATCATTTGGATCAGTGGGCATAAAATATGTTATCAAAGAGAAGTTAAATATCTTAATATTAATAGTTTTTTTTTTTTTAGCTGAAAGACACTCCAAATTTTTTTTTAATAATGCCTGAACAACATAGATATAATCATATCTCAGAATTAAATCAGTACTTTTAAGATGTGCAGAATGTAATTAGTAAATTAAAAGACCAGAAGGTTTGGGATTCAATCATTAATTCTCTAAGGTATTATTTTGTTTACTTGTATTTTTTTCTGAGTTAGGTTTATGTGCAATAAACATAACTAAGTCTAACAGGTTTTATAGGATTTTAAACCTTAGCAAAAAATACAAAAAATGTATGATGTTTTAGAATTTTACATCTTCCAGTGCAATTCTGAGATGGCTACAAAACCAAATTATAAATCTGAAAAAAGAAATGAAAGACAAATTTATTATTAAAACTATGATGCAAGTATATATATATATATATATATATATATATATATATATATATATAGGGTTTTCTGGAAAGCTCATGTTGATTTTTAAAGGTAATTAAAACATGTAGTAAAATTATGCCATTAAATATTTATTGAATTAAATATAAACCATTTTGTTGCACAAGCTTTTCTAATTTTCCTTTAACTTAGATTCAATTTTTCCAGGATTTCAGAGGTTTCTTGGCAAAGAAATAATTAAAGTGATTTTTTATGTCATCCAAAAAATTAAAACTTTTATCACTGAAATTATTTTTCAATAAATGAAAATTGGACATAGCAATGTCTAGTGAATATGACAAGTGGGGTAACATATCCCAGCCAAGCTGCAACAATTTTTGCCAGGTTACCAGAGAAAAGTGAGGTCTGGCATTATCCTGATGGAAAACACGTTTCTCTTCATCAATTGTAGGTGTTTTTCTTGAATTGTTCTGTTTAAGTCATCCAGTTGTGAGGAATACTTATCTGAATCAACTGAGTGGTTACTTGGCAGAAGCTCATAGTACAAGGTTCCTTTCCAATTACATTAGATGCACAGCATAAATTTCTTTGGATGAAGTGCTTTTGGATTGCTAAAGTTGGCTAATCTTGCTTACCCCAGGATCTTTTTTGGCTGAAAATTATTGTAAGCAATGTATAAATTTCATAAGCATTTATAGTGGAAATATAGAGGGGTCTGTCAGTCAAAAAGTTTGAAAACCCCTGAGCTAAAGTACCTTTGTATCCATAGGGTGGTGGTTAATGTTTCTTTAATTCAGCCTTGTTTTAGACATAACTGAACTCCCTACAGCTTACAAGTTTTATCCAGAATTATTATCAGAATTATCAGAAGGTTTTCATCATTATCAGAAGGTTGGTTGTCGGCAGGTTGGAACATGTGAAATGTTGTAAAATAGTGTAAGAATAAAATATACATTTTGCATTTTAAAATTAAAATTTTTTAAAAGGAAATAATAACATGTGTTGTAGTAGTTAATGTGCAATTAGAAACATTATTTAAGAGTCAAGTGTGTGTTCAATGATAAAGTTGAGTTAAGGATATCAAGATTTGTAGAAAATGTTCATAGTAGTAATTGATGAAAGAGTATATGCGCACATACGTGTGTATGTATTCAGTAGGAAAAAGAATTAGCAGAAGGAAAGAGAAAGAAGACAAATGTCTGGGTCAGCTTGAAGCTTCTCTTGTTACATTTTAAAGTTTTTAGCAGAGAGCTAAGCAGAACTGCTGCTTATATATAGTTTGGGAGAATTGATATGTCATATGGGTAAGTCACCATAACATAAATAATAATTCTGTTTGGTTCTAATGAAATTTTTTCTGTTTTTTTCCTATGTCACATTTGAAAATTTTATGTTTCAGTCTAAGTTGTAAAATTGAAAAATAAACAAAAGATAACAAAGAAAGATTTATAAAAAAAAATATCATTCAAGAATGTATATATTTAGAATTATGTTTATTTAGATATGAATATATAATCTGTAAGTAAGCATGTTGCTGAGTGTTTCAAACCTGAGCAGTCCAATCATGAAATCTGGGTTTCAAATGTTACTACGGTCAATTTGCTAAGGAGGTGAAAACTTGATATTTGCCCACAGAGATGATTCTAGCATGTTATACCATTACAGAATACCTCGAGAATTATATTATGGTTTGCCCAAAGCCTTCTGAATTAAAGTGAGTTGATAAATCTGTTCAAAAGTCATAGATGCTTGTACTAGAATGAAGTCACATGTCATTGTATATTGGTTATATTAAGCAGGCTCTCCAAAAAACTTTTTGCAATATAAACCACAAGTTGCCTCTATCAGTGTTGAACAAACACAAAACTGTGCCTGCTCAGGCATTTGCTGTTGTGATTAGCTAGCCACCCAAGCTGATAGACATACTTGAAAGGAAACAGCTAGCCAAACATGTAGTCACTGCAGGGTTTCATCTTCCAGCTGTCTGAGTATGGGTCTGCATGTGTAAGTATTAGCCATAGTATAGTCTTGTGCCTCATCTTGAAATGCGTTCTCTCTGTTTTCTAGACTGGTTTTCTGCTTTGAGGATCGAGCATCTATTTTCATTTAATTTTTTTCTTTTTGGCTGTTCAGGCTTGGTTTATTTGTACAGGGTGCAATGGATGAATCGTTATTTAAAGTTCATCTTTGGTGTTAAAAAGAGTTCTGTTGGTTTATCCCTCAGCTATTTGTATTGGAGCTCCCAATGCAAGTGCCAAGCAGTACAGCATGCTGTTTCCATATTTCTGTTAGAGTGAATTGCATCATGTGTTTCTTTTACTCACAGATGGTGTCCAACTGACCCTACCATATTGTGCAGTCTACAAAAACAGACAACATGCATGTGTGAAATTAAAAATATAATATGCCAGACATTTTGGCATTGCACCCTGTATTTTGTTCATTGGATCACGATTATACACAAACACACACACACACATGCATATAAGCCTCACAAATAAATATCTATTTGTCATACCAGAGTAGGTGTGCAAGTGGTGTAATCGATAGTGATTCACAATGAGAAATCAGAGAGTCGTGTTCAGATTCTAATTGGATTTCTAATATTAACTTATGTGCAAATATTCTTGGGATAAACATGAATCCATCACCTTCACCCAACTTTGGATTAAATAGTAAGACTTGTATCTGAAAAAAATCATTGATACAGTTTTTTAATTAATTTCACTATTTAAGGAAAAAAAAGGGGTATAAACTCAAACATGTGTACCCACTAAAAATAATGTTTATAATGACAAGAAATAA
This sequence comes from Ascarosepion bandense, assembly GCA_037127315.1. Taxonomy (NCBI): domain Eukaryota; kingdom Metazoa; phylum Mollusca; class Cephalopoda; order Sepiida; family Sepiidae; genus Ascarosepion; species Ascarosepion bandense. The sequence continues at coordinate 4,184,051 of JBBBDQ010001439.1, read as the reverse complement.
TGTTAGATTAAAAATTCCATTTAAAAACAAACATACATATATATATATATATATATATATATATATATCTGAGATGACATATTTATTTTGCAATACTTACATTGTCCCAACTGTTGTCGCCATATTTACAATGATTAGTCCATTGTGTACTCCAATCTTCTTCAGGTGAATATATGAACAAGAAATGGTCAGTATAACTATTACTCTACAATGGAACAACTACCCTGAGTATATGACAGTAGTTCTAACAAACTGGAAACTTTTATTTTAGAATGTGTTCCCTGTCTTTTCTAGGCTGGTCTTCTAGTCTGGTCTATTAAAAAACTCATTGTTCGTTTCTGGTTACTCAGGTGTATTTATTTATTTTTTCTTTTTAAGTTTCACTTGTTTATCACATATATATTTATTATTATACTTTAAAACATGTACAAACCACAAACTACTACAAAATTGTACATTTTGTTTTGACATTGAAAGAACAATGCCTCATCAGGTAGTTAATGTTCTTTCAATGTTGAAACAAAACATACAATTTTGTAGTTTTAAACATTGCAATTATTTTCTTGGGTGTGTATATATATATATATATATATATATATATATATATATATATATATATATATATAACAAAAATTAGGACAGACACGTTATTCCATGGTTAAGTAGAAGTATAGGCCTATTTCAGGCGAATCATCTTCAGCTTCTATCTTTATTGTACAGAAGATTTTACACAAATGAAATTTACAAACCCTGAAAAAATCAAAAACAGAAATAAAAATAAAGATCACTCCCTTAAAAGTGAAAATTTTACATATGAAAATTTATAAAATAAATTAAATCCAACATATTTTGAATTGAATTGTATAAACATTTTTAATGGGTATTCATGTTTGAATAGATGCTCTGTTTTTTTATTTTTTTTATTTTTATTCCAGCCATTAGATATAAATAGCCTGGAGAAGGTTGGGCTCCATCAGACTGTCATGCCTAAAGAAACATCACTTGTACTGCAGCCGCAGTACATGTAGTGTCCCTATGACTCTAATAAGTCATGGAATATCTGGATCTGGATCTAGATAAATCAACCATCAATCTGTGTATAGAATACTGCTGTCATACATATTCAGGCGCCCCTACTGTTCATCTCAGTATTCTTGACTGGTTCCAAAGGAGAATTAGTAATGTGATAGGTACCGACTTGGCGGCTCGACTCCAGCCGCTTTCTCACTGATGGGATGTGGCTTCTCTCTGTCTGTTCTATAGATATTTTCATGGCTTCTGCTTTGATGAACTTATGTCACTAGTGCCCCTGCCCCAGAAGTTTACTCATCCAACCAGGCTGGCAATTGGGTCCCACCCATTCACAGTTAGATCAACCAAATGCAGATGATAATTCTACTCCAGCAGCTTCTTTTCTTGCACTTCTCCCCTTGGAACTCTCTTCCATATTCTTGCTTTCCTGATGGCCACAACCTCTAGGAATTTAAATGCAATGTCAATACTCATCTCTTAACCATTTGACTCTAGTTCTTTCTATATCACTCTGTATATCTTTTTGTTTCTCTCTACCTTTGCAACTGTCATCACACCTGTGTTCCCATCCTTCTCTTGCTCCTTTCTCTGACACCCCTTGTAACTGGTTAATCTTTCTCTTTACTCTCCTTTTATTTCATCTTTTACTCTTATGAAGCCTCTTGCACATCAGTGGAATTACCACCTTGCTTGGGGTGAAACAATTTATAAAAAAAAATATGCTGTTTCATAAAAAGAAAAGAAGAGCTAAGAAAGCATCTACTGAAATGAGTATCTATTAGAAATAATGTTTAAACAGATAAATTCAAAAAATTATAGTGATTTGTTCATTTAACATCCTAATGCTTTTAGTGATTTTCTGTTCGTAAATTACAGATACACCTACCGAAGTGGATAGTATATGTTCATATTGCATGACATGTTTTTACACAAGAGATGAAAAATAAGCAAAAATACTCATCATCTATTCAGTGTTTCTCTGATCAACAAATTTTAATCCTCTTTCTGATGTCTGCATTTATTGATTGAATTTCTGTCTTGTGTTGGCCTGCAGTCTAAACAGATTGAAAAGAGACTGGCTAGAATCAAGTGGAGAAAGGTGGAGATTGATATTTTGCCTGACCTGAAATATTACCTCCTGATTGATAACACTTGTCCTGATATTCTCATTGCAATTCAGACTGAATGATCCTTTTGAATTACTCATGACACACTCACCACCAGTAAGCACATTTCTTTCCCTTCTTTTTTCTTTGCTTCTTTTCTTCTAGCCACATCTCGAAGTGATATGTGTGCAGTCACCTGTATCTACAGCTGACATTTATCTCATCAGACAATTTACTGATGAAGTTTGCTGAGAACTTTCTTTGGGGAGTGATTCCTTTGAAACATTTTTGTGGCAGAGAAAGGTTGGGATATAGTTTTAACTGTAAAGGAGAATGTTATGCATGCATATGCACTGACCGTGTATTTCTTTTCTCGCATTTCCCGCCTGTGGAATTCTCTTCCGCATACTTGCTTTCCCGACAGTTACAATCTCCTAGAATTTAAATGTAAAGTCAATAGTTATCTCCTGTCTCACTAACTCTCTCATGCTTTTCTACATCCACCCCACTCTCATCAGTACTCTCTTCCCGACACCCCAGCAACCTCTCACTTCTCATAACATTCCTCCTCATCCACCCCACTCTCATCAATAATCTCTTCTCTCTCCTACTCTCTTCCTGACACCTCCTGCAACCTCTCACTCCTCAACATTCCTCCTATGTAATCCCCTGCACAAAAGTGGCAGTAAAATGCCTTGCTTGGGGCAACACGATTATATAAAAATATATATATATATATATATATATATATATATATCCTTCCTATTTTAATAAAGAGTTTTGTGTATTTGTTTATATATATATATATATATATATATCCTCCTGTAATGCTCATGAAGAGAGAGACAACAGTGAGAGGCAGTGTCGGCTCAGTTCTTTCTCTTTATTACTAGTTGTGAAAGCACTTTCCATGTGTTTACTCTTTAACACTGCCTTATTATTTTAATTTTTTGCAATAATTATATAATTGAGCTGTGAAGAATGAATATATATATATATATATATATATATATATGTGTGTGTGTGTCTTCTCTATTATAATAAAGGCCTTTGTGTGTGTGTGTGTGTGTGTATATATATATATATGTAATCTTCTAAAATATTATGCTGTCATTGGTACACTCATATATTTATGGATGGATATAAATAAGTATACATATATCTGTATGCATGCACGTACACACCTATATATATATAAATATATATAAGGTGTAATTCTAGTGAAAATAATGTTAACAGAATCTTTTAATGAAATCATAAATTAATAAATATCATTAACGGTTAGTATCTTTCAATGTAATAAAATATAACTATGTATTGAAATTATTATAATAACATAAGTAATAATATTATATATATTATATAAATAAGAACCATGTATATAAATTATCATAAAAATATTAATGGTTAGAATCTTTCAATGAAATAATAAATTACCAAATAAAATGTAATAATGATAATAATAATAAGAAGAAAGAAACAACTCTAAATAATGATAGGAAGAAAACTATTAGATTGTTAAGAAATATAAGGAACTATCTATAACTAATTTAATAATATCTACTGGTATTTTGGATTCATTCATTATTACTTAGTGAAAAAATTTGGAAGTAATGTAATGTTTTAATCATGTGTTTATAGTTGGTAGTAATGTTTTTAATATGTTCTCAAAGTACTTCCTCCTTAAAGGGTTATGTTTTTTTTAAATGGAAATATATTTCGTTTATGATTCATATGTGATTCTCATGTTATTTTGACTGTTCATAACTGTTTTTTTTATTTTATTTAAAAAGAACGCATTGACACATACAAACAAACACAAGTTTTATCTTCTACATTTTAATATTCATTCGTTGCTTTATCACATGTGACACATATCTGACCAATGAAACCATGTGTCAACATACTGTCTCTTAGATTTTTTAAATCATTCGTTATTGAAGAATCTCTGAAGAAGCTTGTTATAAGTGAAACAAGTTAGATTAAAGGCACTTATTTCCTACTTGTTCTTTATTCTATTCATCTTGTCGGATTCTGATCCATATATATATATATATATATATATATATATATATATAAAGAACAAGTAAGAAAAAAGTGTCTTTAGTCTAACATGTTTCACTTTAACAAGCTTCTTAAGAAATTTTTTAAAGATGAAAACGTCTTTAAAAAAAATCCCTGAAGAAGCATGTTAAAGTGAAACACGTTGGATTAAAGTCACTTTTTTCTTACTTGTTCTTTATTTATTCTATTCATATATATATATATATATATATATATATATATATGTCCCCACAAAGATGTATACACACTTTAAATAACTGTAAAGTCAGTATTTATTAAAATATGTCATTTTCAAAATTAGATAGAATCTGCAGCCATTATTTTATTGTTTTGTCAATGCCTGTTTTCAGTTGACATCTGTTCTGGTCCAGCCACTTCTGACAATTCAAAGCAATGGAATCACAAACATCACAAGACACTTTGTTTGGTATTTGTGTGGATTCTTGTTCAATGATTGCTCTCAATTCGGCAACTGTTGAAGGTTTGTTAGCATACACATTGCCTTTTAGGTATACCTATAAACAAAGAGTATTCTATGAAACCACTTCATCTCATTCACCTGTTTGGCAAGATCTTATCAAGGAAGTATCTTATTGTAAACTGCTCAATATTGGGGTGGAGATAGAGCATTGATATGTTTAATGCAAAGAATTCATCACTTTAACTGAGCAGATTCATGCCAATTTTGAAGTTTCATGAGGATGGCACATCAAAAAACTCAACCCTGATAAGTGACAACATCATAGCAGTGTCTTTACAAAACTTCAAAGTTGGCATGTATCTGCTCAGTTAAAGTGACAAATTCTTTACAGTAAACATCTATCTATCTATCTATCTATATATATATATATATATATATATATATATAAATTAATATGTGTATGACATCAGCCTCAAGAAACCTTGGATCTGTGCCCAAAGAGTTATGCCTAAACTGGTGATTGCAGAGCAACATCTGTTATGGCTATACATTTCTCCGCTTGGATTTTTTCTCAAAAGACCATATCTACCCACAGTCTTTTCTTCCTGCTTCTACCTTGTCTAGGAGTTTCTTCAGGTATCTTTCTGTGTCTGCCCTTTTGCTTGACTTTGAAAATATAAGATGTATTTTTGTTCAGATATAAAGAAAGCAATATGTGATGCAAAGGAAGGTCATGAGATTAAGGATGTGAGTCACTTCCAAACAAACTCCCACCATTGGCAAATTCTTTTTGTCTGATTTTCTTTCACCTTCAACCAACTCTTGTAAAACAACACAGTGACAGGGAATAGATGACAAGAGCAGTCTTTGTTGAATCTAGAAGCTTCTTAGTCTGGCAGCAAATCTATTCATCAGCATCATCATCATAAAGGAATCAATCAGCACAGAAAAAAATGAGTTCTTGCATAGGAAATAAAGTTGAAAATGAAACAAAGCAGAATTCCAGCTTTGCAGCTAATGGTCTTCCCTCTCTTATTTAGAATAATAATAATAAGATTTTTTTCCTTTATTTTTTTATGATAGCATTGTGGCCTTGTTGGGGCTAGAAATAAAGACACAAAGATGGAACAGAGTTAAATATATTAACAAAGAACAATAGTACAAACAAATACTACATGAGAAGATCACCAGCATGACTGCATTAATCTGCTGTCAGATCTATCTGCTGGAATAGCCTTCCCTGCACAAAGCAGAAACTGCTGCTTATTTATAGTTTGGAAGAGTTCATTTGTGCATGGGTAAATTACCATAACACCTGTTTCCTAAGTATGACCTTGCATGAGTCTTGATATTTTTTATTTTTGTTTTAACAAAGATAAAGTTTGTCAGTTTCTTTAAATGGCAAAAGTAAAGAGTAATGATAGTAATTGAATACCCCATTAAGTCCTGTCGAGAAGTTTGCACAGACTCGGATCTCCTTGGACTTTTTCTTCATGTAGACATTTGGTGAAGCCCATTGCACATGAATTTCAACAAGACACCGCTTCTTTCTAGTCTGTTGAGTTCTTCACTTATTTGGGGCAAAGAGGTGAAAAGGAGATTTTGTTTTTTCTTAACACTGGCTGGAGGTCATCTTTTAATGCAAATTTTGCCATCATTTTAATATACTGACCAAGGCCCTCAGGAAAACTTCTGGAAAAGTTTCTTTTAAATCCTTTATTGAATTATTTGCCTTGGTAGCCAGGTTTTCAAGCTTTTGGCAAAACAAATTAATTGTTATTTCTCATAACTTAAATTTCTCTATCCAGTTTGTGCCAAGTAAATTTTTTGTATTCATAAAACAAATGTTTTTAGTTTTAACCTCCTTTCTTGAAAAGATACATTAATGATAAGTTCTCCCTCAAACTTGATTTTCTCTCCTGTCATGGACCTGGCCTTTTTATTAGTTCTTAGCAAGATTGTTTTTCCTAACTTTTTCCAAGGGTGTAGATTTATGATTGTTAAATCTGAACTAGAATCCAACTGCAGTTTAATATTTTTATTTAGGATTTATACTGCATATATTTCTTAATGTTTAACGTGTCTTGTTATGTCTGATTTTGTGTTTTTTTTCACAGCTATTAACCTTTTTTCTTGCTCAACAATGTGATCTCTTGTGCCCAACATAGCTACAATTTAGGCACTTTTTATTGCACTAAGGGCAGTCTTGGTACCAATGTAGTGAACCACAACCAAACATGGGTTAGAGCACAAGTTGTCTTGTTTCTTTTTTGATTGGTTTGATTTAAGAGGAGAATTAGATTGTTTTTTCCTTTGGTGTATTTTTCTTATATGAGCTATGCCAGATTGCTTAATATTTTTTGAATATTGGCATATGCTTATGAATCTCTGATAGTTTTCCAGTATTTGTTGGAGAGTAAGATTTATATCATTTTCTAATTTATTCAGAACTCTGTCTAATTTCAGTGTCTTTAGCTGAAACGAGTCCCTGAACAAATATCAGACACTTGAAATTATTCAAACTCAGTTTGAAATTGTCACAATGCTTGTTCACAACCAACATGGATTTAGTGCAATCTGTTTGGTTAAATTCATACACTTCCATTTCTTATGAAAGAGTGAAGTTTTTTGACTAAAACATTCTCTAAGAAGTTTAACCACTTTTCTAAATATCAGTTCACTTGTTTTACGGAGTAAAATATAGTTCACAAATTTGGTGTGCTCTGTGGTGTCCAGTTTTCAAAGAAGAAAGCAAACTTTCTTAGAGTCAGACCAATTTTTGCAATCTGTGGCATATAAATCCTCAAATCTTCTAAAATAGGTGATGAAAGTTATATCTTTGTTTGGAGAATATGTAAAAATGTCTATTGCACCCCAGATCGGGTTTTGAAAGAACACATTTTCATTTTCACTAATTTGTCTCCTGTCTGTCAGTTCAGTAAGTTGTTGAGTTGAAAGCAAAATTTCTTTGAGTTTTTGATGTCTGATTTATGTAGGTTTTGGAAATTCAAGTCATTCTTTTTCAGCCTGCTTTTGAATTTCAAGTCATTCTTTTTCTATATCCAGCTGGAGTTTCTGTAGTTTTTTTTGCTGCTCAAGCTGCTTCTCTTGCCAATTAAGTTCTTGTTAATTTTACTGTTCAAGTTGGAACTTCAGAAATTTGTGCATGACAGATTTAAATTTATTGATGTTTATTCGTGATTTTTTTAGGATTAAACTGAATACAATTACAAAAAAAAATTTAGTAAATCAAAATAAAAATTAATTGAAGTGAATAAACAAAAAATAGCTTTAATTTCTGACTCACTCAGGGAATCACGAGTGCTTTCTTTTTTTCTCGAAAAACATGAATTCTTTTAGTTTATTTTAAGTTAGTTCCACTTTTTTTTGTTCAGTTTCCTTTTCTGGATTATCAAGTACTGTTATGCAGAACAATTTGTGATGAAAAATAGAATTCCATGCATGCAATTTTAAACCAATATTGACAATTTCCATGCAGTCCTTTTGGGGTTTTTAGGGGTCCTCAAGAGTCTTCATCACCAAGTTGTTGAAGCCTTGTTGGGAGCCAGAAATAAAGACACAAACACAGAATAGAGTTAAACAAATATATTAACAAAGAACAATAGTACAAACATATACAACATGAGAAGATTACCAGCATGACTGTATTAATCCGGCTGTCAGAGCTAATTGCTGGAACAGCCTTCCCTTCACAAAGCAGAAACTGCTGCTTATTTATAGTTTGGAAGAGTTCATTTGTGCATTACTATAACAGATAGATTGGTGATTTCTATTAGTAACTGAACTTTCAATGTTATAATTTGTTATATTTGTAAGCTCAGATATGGTTGGAAATGTTTTGTCAGAGAATTGGTAATTGCATTTGTGAGCGCCACCTCTCTTCAACTATTTTTAGTTTTATTTGTTGAACCTTTTGAAATTGGTTTGAAACAAAGAATCTAAGAGATAAATGTGGACTTAAAGGGAAGAAACAAAAAAGTTCTGTAAGTCTTGTGTGTTCTTTAGAAAACAATTTGGAATAATAAATGTTGGATTGTATTATGCAAAAGAATCTCTAGATCAACTGTGTACTTTTTATAAAAAGCATTTTGTTTTTAAGATTTTAGATTTTAAAAGATTAATAAAAGAAAAGAAAATCTATCCTATATTTAAAAAGGAAAAATAAAAAGGTTTTTCTTCATTTAGTAGAGAAATGTATTTGCTTCAAAGAACATCAAAACTTTTCTTTTTTTAATAAAAAAATTGTTTCTTTTTTGTAAAATATTAAAAGAAAAGTTAACTATTGCAGAGATGAAAATAAAAACAAACAACTGCTCTCATCTTCATGAGGCATATTGTTAGATCAAATCAAAGAAATAAAAGTATAGAAATTAAGAAAAAAAATGATATTTTTTGTGGAGTGATTGTTTTTGGAATACAAAAATATCTTTTTGCATTTCTTTCTTGAGCAGATCTTATTCTTGAGGGTTATAAAATGCATTGTTTGTAAAAATCAATCACAGTGCAGAGCAATATTGTAGCATTTGACTCCTTCATTTAAAACAAAAGAAGTTAATTTTGCAAAGTATATTTCTAACAGGCACATGCTACCAATGACCTTTGCACTTCCACCCAAAATAGATGCAGTTTTCCTGCATTGTTTGCCATGATCTCTTTGTCATCCACCTACATGAACATATACATTTTTCCTTTCTCATAAGGAGAAAAGAATAATGAATTGCATTCTGCAAGGAAAATCTGTCTTTGCCATATCAAATTAAATATGAATGCCACTGGGGGCAAAGGTGAATATTTTTATGGTAGAATAAACATTGGCTCTATTTTTGGTTCATTGATTCATGGGAAAGTTGTTCAATGAAGTGGAACAATCTATCAGACCTACTTAAAACTGACAGAACTGTTTTAAAATTGTTTTAATATTGTCTTTGGTTTTATTTTTACTGTTGTTATTTTTTTGTTTATTTTTTATTTTCCATGTTATTTTATTTCTGATACATATCTTTTAAATTTTGTCATATATTATTACATAAATCAAAAACAAACTTCTTGTTTTTTTCTGTTTGTAGTCACACAATTCATAGAATGTAGATCCCCCAAATGTATCAGATTTTCATGTCATTTCATTGTTTATATTGAACAGTAATCTAGACATCTAATATATTTGAAACTGATCAATTTCTTGACAGATGCTTTTTTGTTTTATCAAATTTTAGTTCAATACAAAACAAAAGAGCCACTCAATGTAGGGGATTATTAATATAACACATGGGCCTCATGACATGAAAAATGACAGTAAAATATTTATATTGATATGTTGTCTAAAATGACAGCAACATATATGTAGTGGAATGAAGGCCGTCCACTGACTAATTTATATTTTAACGGTCGACTCGACGTAACATTCGTTGAGGTTTGAAGCAAGATTTATGAATGAACAAGAAGGCGAAAGTAAACGGAAAAACAATATATTGAAAAAGGTTACATAGGGTTGAGAAAGCATGCATAAGAAGTTGTAGAGTCCGGTTTCAATGAAAGTTAATGTCAGAGAAGAAAATTAAGAGAATAAAAAATATATGCGCCACTAACTGCTACCCGCAATTAGTGCGCGTGTGTTTGTATGAGTTAGGGAGGCATGTCTGTTCTTGTCTGCCCTCGCCCCGGGACGAAATCCTAACTGCTGTCTCACGTGCTGTTTTCGGTTTTTTAAAGGCTTCGTTTTTGGCGGGAACTACGACTGTCACGTAGACGCCGCGTGACCATGCGTATGTATGTGTGTGTGTGGGTGTCAATGTATGAGACCTACAAATAGCCCCCCTAGATTGAAACAAATATTAAAAATATTTTTTTCAATATGTCCGTATAGATGGTGGTTTGGTTACGTTGATGATGATGCCTGTAGTAGTAGTAGTAATCATGCCAAAAATGACAGAGAAGGCTGGTTGCTGAAAAAAAAAGGTGGGGGCACAGACGTTGCTCATAGGTGTGGGAGGAGGTTGCTGAAACGTCTGACTGCTGGTCAGCCATATTGGATTCTCAAAAAGCACATGGTGAAATGGAAAAATGAGAAAAATTTGTGAAAGGTGAATTTTTTTTTTTTTTTCGGTTGTCTCTCGTAGGCTGAAAAGAAGAAGAGTCTAAAATGCGATGCGCGTGAGTAGGGATTTTGCTGCAGTGTCCCCTATCAGAGTGCCAGGATGCGGCATGCTCTGGAAAATTCTCGGTAGTTGATGTGTCTGTTAAAGATCTTCTAATTTATTCCAATGCTCCACGTTGAGTTGCTTGCGTTTGTAAGAGTTTCCGTGTTTTGCTGTACGTGTGGATTTTTATGTTGGTGTTAGAAGAATTAACAGTTGGTTATAAACTTTGATTTGCAAAGTGGTTGGTTGAAGCTTGTTGATACCGAGTGTACGCGTTTGAGAGAACTAAAAAGATATCGATGTTTAATGTCGAATTTTCTGGAGGTCACAATTCTCCAGTATTAATAATTCGGCTTGTCGATTTCCTCAGTGTTCTGGTTGAGAAAAAAAAGGCGTCTTTAAGTCGACGTTGTGTTTGGTTGAGTGACATTGCGTTGAATGCTGAAAGAAACGTCTTTAAGTCGACGTTGTGTTACTCTTTTTCTGGAAAACCTGGGAGAGAGAGATGACAGTTGTGCTGTCTAGTGCGCGATTGTAAAAATTCTGTGTGGGGTCGCCATCTTGGAGTCCTGTAGAAAGAGTTGGGAGATAACGACGTTGAATAGTAGTTCTTGTTGATAGACACAGAAGAATGCTGAGTTCCATTTCCAACGATGCTGGACTGAATTACGCCGAATCGAGATCACGTCGGGGTCACCATTGTAGTGGAATGAAGGCCGTCCACTGACTAATTTATATTTTAACGGTCGACTCGACGTAACATTCGTTGAGGTTTGAAGCAAGATTTATGAATGAACAAGAAGGCGAAAGTAAACGGAAAAACAATATATTGAAAAAGGTTACATAGGGTTGAGAAAGCATGCATAAGAAGTTGTAGAGTCCGGTTTCAATGAAAGTTAATGTCAGAGAAGAAAATTAAGAGAATAAAAAATATATGCGCCACTAACTGCTACCCGCAATTAGTGCGCGTGTGTTTGTATGAGTTAGGGAGGCATGTCTGTTCTTGTCTGCCCTCGCCCCGGGACGAAATCCTAACTGCTGTCTCACGTGCTGTTTTCGGTTTTTTAAAGGCTTCGTTTTTGGCGGGAACTACGACTGTCACGTAGACGCCGCGTGACCATGCATATGTATGTGTGTGTGTGGGTGTCAATGTATGAGACCTACATATATATTGATATACCTTCTATATATCTATTGATATATATATATATATATATATATATATATATATCGTAATTTTGTTATTACAATGTTTTATAAAAGTATAATAAAGAGTACTCAATACATAGCAGAACTTAATATTGTAATTTTATTACAATGCTTTTATTTTCATGTTTCCAAGCAATATTGTTCTTCTTCAGGTAACATTTCAAAAACAAATGGGGAAAATGATTTATTTTAGAAGATATAAGATGAATTTATATTATTTAAGTTCCTTTAAACACCCCTCCTTAATTTTCTGAATTCATCTTAAATTTTCTAAAAAAAACAATGTTCTCTTCATAATAGTAAATGCATGAACAGTAGGTTTTTAATCTGTCTGTTCTTTTCTTATATATATATATATTTATAGAGGCCATCTACATTAAATCCTAACAACCCACACTTAATAAAATCACTGGTCATAACACATTACATTGCATCTATATATATGGTTCTGTTATCATTTCGAGCTCTTACGCAGTGTGACATCATAAAACCGCATTACAAATTTGCGAACTGCGTTTGCTATTTTTGGTAACTGTTGCCATTGCTTAGCAGAGTTTTATGTTAACACAAGATAAAATCTTCACTGATGGTGGATGTTTTTGTGTTAATGTCCTTGTAACCTCTCTGAAGATTGCTCATGTGAACCGAAAGCTTAGAATCAACTTAATAAACAATTATCCAAATGTTGGAGAATTTTTGTCTTTATTTTCAACTGAAATTAAAGCCAAAATATGATGTTTAGAACAGCTCATGATTAAACATAATAGACATTCATTGTCTCTTATATTTTACAGTATATGTTTAGAATATATATATATATATATATATATATATATATATATATTCTTCATTACTAGACAACATAATGTTTTCGAAAAAATAAACTAATAAAGCACTGTTAAAGAGCAAACATGCAGCAAGAGCTTTCATAACTGGTAGTACAGTTTAATAACTGGTAGTAAAGAGAATGAACTGGCCCAACATTGCATCTTTTTTGTCTCTCTCCCCATGAGCCAGATAGAAGGAATAAATATATATATATTTAGAACATGTACAAATATTTTATATATCCACCACAAATTGTACATTTTGTTTTGACATCAAAATTATAATGTCTCATCAGGTGGTGTGAAAAGGAATATATAAAAAATTTGTACATGTTCTAAAATATAATTTATAATAAATATTCATAGTTCTATATTATACATCAAGCACTGTTTTAAATTAATGTTTTGGATGTTGTAAAATTTTTCTTTGTTCCTTATTCACTCATATATATTTATATATCTACATACACACACAAACAAAGGAATACACAATGGCCTTTATGAAAATAGAGAGCTTTGTAATTATGAATAATGTTTGTAATCTGAATAAAAAAAAGAAGTGCTATGAAGTTAAGAATATGGGTATAAGGAGGATAGATTATGACTTGACTTCTTTATGTCAAGTGTTATTCATTTTTAAAATTCATAGAAAGAATTCTTGAATAATACAACTCAATATTTCTATTTGTTATTTATTTTCTAATATGTTTTATCTTTTTTAAGCTATAATTTTGATTTATTGTTTTAGAATATTTTTGTTTCGTTTATTATTTTTAAAAAGCTTTATTTCACTTCATTTGGCGATTTCTAATATGAGATATTCTTTTTCGTCTGATTCTGATGCTATATGTTCTTTTCACGTTCTTTTTGATGTGGGGCATTTTTTTTCTCATTGTTTTATTTAGTATATTCTTTTCTAGCTGTTTTATGACGTGGGATGTCATTTTTTTGCTGTTTCTGAAGTGGGTTTTGTGTTTTTCACTGCATCTGATGAGATTTTTTTTCATAGCATTTCTGATATTGTCATTTTTTTATTTCCCTACTTCTTAGATAGAAATCTTTTTTCTTTTAATCACCATTTCTAATATAGATTTCTCTTTTCACTATTTCTAATAGGACCTTTTTTGTTGTTACAGTAGGGTTCAATATCAAGAATACATCTTCGTATTTAAAATATACTTGTCTTTCTCTTTTCTAAACATTTGGCATTATCATACATCTTATTTAATCCCAATATCAGTCAAATTTACTGTTTTTATTATCTTGATACATAAAACATGCCAAGTAGTGGGAAAACACATTAAAATATATATATATATATATATATATAATGTGTAGATTTTGAGTTTCATGCTGATAATCATTTTTCCCACTACTTGGCATGTTTTATGTATCCACATACAAACATACAAGCATGTTTTGCTGTATCACAGCTCGTCAGTGTGGCTAGACATATCCACTTGCTTCTGGCCGGGATCGAAAACTCGATAGGTAATGATGTCAAATCCTTAAATGAATGGGATAATCCAAATAGATCTGTATGTGTCTATATTTCTTAGATGAGGTAGCATTTACATTTTTTGGACAATTGTCCTCATCTTTGTGGTATGATGTTTCAGTCGTTGTACGCTCCGGCTTTCTTCAGGAGTAGAAGGATGGAGTGTACAACGTTTGAAATGTCATACAAATGGCAACAAAGATGAAGACAATAGTCTGAATAATGTAAATAGTCAAAATAGATCTATTAATATAAATTATTAAAGAGTTAGGTCATTACAGATAGCTCAATGGGTACTATCCAGAGCAATATGCATATATGTGTGTGTGCATTTTTTAACTTCATATCTTCTGCAAGCCAGGCTTCTGTATGAACCTAGACCATGTTAAAATATTTTATTTTTATATTCTTTGTGTATTGGCTTATAGAATCAGTCAGTAAATTGCCATGAATGATATATGCTTGGGCAATCCTGTCTCTTTCAAGAGATGAGTGACGAGGGAGAAGATTTTCCTGCAGTAGGATGGCATTTCTTTCTGCAGTAGACTGGTTTTTAACTGCTATTCGCTTACTACCATATCACGCTGAATAAACTGGTTCTCGCTCGATCACCAAAGTTAAGCAACGTTGAGCCTGGTCAGTACTTAGATGGGTGACCACTTGGGAATACCAGGTGCTGTAAGCGTTTAGTGAGGGTTGTTTGTTGTGGTGCAGTGGATATCAGCTTGGAAAGAGAAATCGGTGAGCTTAGTACAAATTCCAGTTGAATACCCTGCATTCACTTAAGCACTGGTACCCTTGGGAAAGGTATTATTCCATCTCTTCCCTCCAGTTATGGGTTAAATAACAGGGTAGGACTTGGGGACCCTGCCCTTAAAAACAAATTCCAATGAATCTTGATACTCGAAAAAGAAAAAAGTATTACTAGACACAAAACTTATATAAATTGTTGAAAGAAAAAGGTATTACCAGAAATAAATAAATAAAATTTAGTTGGCAATAAATAACCTGCTGAGGTTGATATGCCATAAAAACAAAACAACCTAACAACTGCTATTCATCCCATAGCTGGAGGGAGAAGAGATGGATTCATCTCTTTCCAAAGGGTATTTGCCTGTAAGTGAATGCAATGGATTCAATTGAAATTTGAACCTAGAGAATTCAATCTCAGCTTTCTATTGTTCCTTTCTAACTAGTTTGTACTCCTCACTCTTTTCTAATTAATCTTTTTACATTTATGTAACCCCCTGCACATCAGTGGCGTTTCCGCCTTGCTCGGGGTGAAATGATTAAAAAAAAAAAAAGTGATGAATTAATACCTTTCCCAATGGTATTTGTGCGTAAGTGAATGCAAGGAATTCAACTGGAATTTGAACTCGGCTCTCAGATTTGTCATTCCAAGTTCATATCCACTGCGCCACATCCATGTATTTAAGACAAGAGAGGCAGAAAAAAGTTAGTAACCTACCTAATAAATAGCAGAGTAAGGACATGGTGATGACTAAGAGATGGCTGACTCAAATTGGAGTCAAAAGTTTCTTAAAGTTAAAAGGGACAGAATTTCGTGGAGAGCTATTATCATCTGAGTTCTGAAGAGACACTACAAGAAAATAACTATAACATGTCTTCTATTTAGTTTGCTACTGAAAAAGCCATTCTTAAAAGAAAACTTAATTGAATTAAATTGAAAATAGTGTTTTTTTTTCTTCAGTAGAAACAGCATGGTTTACACTCAATAGATTTGTTTAATCATTCAATGTTACTGCAATGGTTTTTTTTTTCTTGATTATTTTTCTCCTCTTCTCTTTCTTTTCTATTCCTCAGCCTTTCTCAACAATTCTCTCATATTTTACATCATCTCTTTCACTCTTTGTTTTTATTATTCTTTGTCAGGGTTCATTTCATTTGATATAATCTCTCTCACTCTGTCTCTATTCTTTTTTTTTTTAATATTTTTTTAAAATATTTTTTTAATTTGATTTGGTTTAAAGTCATTCTTAGCACATCTTCGTTTTGTAATTGCCATCATGCATTACAAGCATGTCTTAAAGATTGGATATTTTTTCTCAATATCAGAATAAAATTGGAATTTCTGGAGAGCATGGAGAATTTGCTTTTCAAATTGTTCTTGACTTGTTTTCATTTAAAATTGAAAACAAATTTCTAATGCACTTTGGTGCCACTCAAAGCTGTTAAAAAATTTAAGCATATTTAAAAAATATTGTTTTGTCAATAAACAAATATTACATTGATTTTCTGGGCCAAGCAAACAATGTCTTTTTCTTGATTGCTTTTTCACATTGAGGCTAGCTCAAAGAAACAGACCTTGATATTGGCTTACAACCTTAAATTCTACAAAGGAGAGATTGGCTGGAAATTAAAGATAAAAAAAAAGAGAGATTTAATCTGCTACACATAAGAGTTTACCATAATTGTATCTTTCTTTTAAATATTTTCTTCTTTTCTTGACACAAATACATAAAATGCAGCAAAGAATAACAATATTATGTTAAAACATTTTATTAGGGTCATCCTTATTACCAGTACGTCAGGAAAATAAACCAGAATGTGCACATGTTCTTCTTTTCTTCTATTTACCACTTTTCCTACAATACATAGACAAATGTCGCTTTCTATAGTATCCTATCTTTTGTAGTTCTAAGTAACATTTGTCTTCTTTTTACCCCTCCTAGTCTGTGTGCATTTACATATGCTCGTTTGTCATGGGTATGACAGTAAACTGCATCTGACAGTAAGGCCTCTGATTGGGAGGTTGTGAGGGGCATAGAACCACCTCTTAATTGCTGTTGTTCCCAGGTCCACCCTGACCCAGAGTGGTAGCATCTGTTAGGATCCAAGCTATGGGCAAATATTTAACCCCCAAACTGGGGTCAAAACACTATGACAGTATAAAAATAGACTTTTGTAGCAATACATACATAAAAATAGACTTTTATCAAAATATATACATTTTTGAAGGAAAAATATTACCAACAATATATTTTTGAAAGAGAAAAATTATTACCATTAAACATTTTTGAAGGAAAAACAATTATTGCCATCATACATTTTTGGAAAAAAATTATTACCAGCAATACATTATTAAATACAAAATTGGAAGACATCTTCAGTTTTCTTAAAAAAAAAAAAAGAAAAAATTTTCATCCAAATCTGACGAAATCAACTTACTCACTATAACTTGGCTCTGTCTGATATCACTCTCAGTAATTTTCTTCTTGGTATCTCTCCCAAACCCTGCTCTGCCATCTTTCTGCTCAGGCCTATCCTGTGCTGCTTCCCTCTGTCTCTCTTTCCCTCTATCCATTCTGTGAGTATTAAATTCTCCAGGACCTCCTTCCTCATTACATGTTTTAGGAACCCCACTTGTCTCTCCCTGATAAATGATAGAATACAAATAAGAATCTGCAATGGTATTGTTACTGGCATCTCAGCTTCAGTCAATTTCCTACTACAATAGCATAGCTTTCCTGTACCTTTTCTATAAATAC
This sequence comes from Ascarosepion bandense, assembly GCA_037127315.1. Classification (NCBI taxonomy): domain Eukaryota; kingdom Metazoa; phylum Mollusca; class Cephalopoda; order Sepiida; family Sepiidae; genus Ascarosepion; species Ascarosepion bandense. The sequence goes on along the minus strand of JBBBDQ010001439.1, from coordinate 4,166,227 downwards.
TTTCATGATAATTGATAATTGTTCTGATGAACTTTCCTCTATTTAAGCGCAGCACTAGATTGGCTAAGGATGTGCGTTGTGGTGCATTGGATATCAGCTCGGAACGAGAAATTGGGGAGCCGAGTCCAAATTCCAGCTGAATTCATTGCATTGACTTACGTGCAAATGCCCTTAGGAAAGGTATTAATCCATCTCTTCCTTCCAGTTATGGGTTAAATAACAGGACAGATTGGGTTCTTTAGCCTTGGTCGGCAACCAGTCTACCGCAGAAAGCAATGGCAACCTACTGCGGGATAATCTTCTGCTCAGTCAGTCATGTCTCTTTCAAGACATGATCGCCCAAGTGTGTTTCACGTATGGCAATTAACTGAAAGACTGACTAGATTGGCAGCAAGATCTAATCATTTTACAATTGAAATGGTTTGACTTGACCACAAATTTTATGCTAATAATTTCTTCTCTCAATAGTTTTCTTTTCTGGAGCTCTCTTCCAGCTTCCAAATCAATTTTGATATTCAAAAAGTTTAAATGCTAATCATTATTTTTTGTCTTCTTAATTCCTGTTCTTTTATTGTTTTCTTTCCTTAATAGTGTTTGTTTTTTTCTCACACTTAGTAATCCCGTGTATCTTAGTGGCTTTATTGCATTGCGTGGGGTGTACAATTAAAAGAAATGTGTCTTTTGCTAAAATTGGTTTCAGGAAATATCAATATCTTCGTCTACATTATTTGTTTCCCACAAAGGTCAATAACAGAGAAAATTGAATTAGAAAACACTTTGAGGTGAAGAAAATGAGATAGAACAACTATGGATTAAGATTGATTATAATAATAATAATAATAATCAATGCATGAATTATCAAAGTTTGCGAAACTAATCAATAAATGTGAACTAAATGCCATGCAGAAACTGTTCCATCTCTTCATATCACTGGTCCTGGGTATGATGGTAAACTGCATCTGGCAGCAAGGCCTCTGATTTAGAGGTTGTGAGGAGCATGGAACCACCTCTTAATTGCTGTTGTTCCCAAGTCCATCCTGATCTTGGGTGGTAGCATCTGTTAGGGTCCCAGCTATGGGTAAATAGTTAACCCCAAAACTATGGAAGTCGAAAAATAGACTTTTATAGAAAAATATACATTTTTGAATGAAAAATACTACCAACAATGCAGTTTTGAAGAAAAAATTTTACCATAACACATTTTTTGAAGGAAAAAAAATATTATTACCAGCAATACATTTTTGAATACAAAACTAGAAGACATTTTCAGTTTCTGAAATAAAAAAATTCATCAAAATCTGATTAAATCAACCTTCTTACTATCACCGAACATTGAAAAAATACCTTAAAACTCTAACTTTTTGGCATTAAACAACCCACAGAGGTTGATATGTCATTAAACAAAACTCAAACTCTTCATATTGCCTATTGAAGCAAAACTAATAGAAATGTGAATTAATGCAAACATTTATAATCCGGTTGATGAAAGCAAATAAGTAAATCACATATTTTTGGCAGGTTTTTTTTCTTTTTTTTGACACTGAGTACATTTTTGTCTTGAATAACGTCAAATATCAATTTATTGAAGATGGAAAAAGAAACAATTGGGAAGAATTTGCTTTCCAGCTGAGCAGTTTTCTCAAATTGTTTCCATTTTTGTCTTTAACTTTTTTAGAATGGATGGCATAGATTTCATTCATAAATGTCAAAACTTTTAACTATATTCATCTGTTTTCTCAGATCAATGATTACAAATGGCTTCAAGTGAATGAATCATCTAGGCTTTCATCAGATTGGCACTACAGAATTACAAACAAGGAATGATACCAAATATAAGTGACATTCCTTGAAGATGTACAGACTTGCATAAGTGCTTACAACTAAAATTAATACATGAAACTAGCAGAGAAATAAGGAAGATGTTGATTAAAAGATCTGCTTAAAAAAAATAAATAAAGAGAAAAACCAGAGGCAAGACTTTCATCCTACAACTATTCATGGGTATACATGTCGAAAGAAGATTCAAATTAGGGAAAATTTGCATAAAATTTAGGTAAAGTTTATTTTTCTTAATTTTAAAGTAAATTTTTCATAATTTTAATCTTCATCTTCCAACATATGCCCATGAATAGTTGTCAGAAGAAAGGCTTGCCTTGGGGTTTTCTCTTTATTTTTTATTTTTTTTAAGTGAATCTTTTTATCCTTTTTGGTTTCTCCCTCTTTCTGTTTTTTTCATTTTTTTAAGAGATATTATTAAAACTATTTGTTTTATAGTTTGTCATTTTTCCCCCATGGTCCCCTTCTTTACATATGTATTAATGTTTAGTTGTACTAAAAAACGTTTGTGTGTGTATATATATATATATATATATATACACACACACACACACACACACACACACAGGGTGATTGAAAAGTAACTCCCCATTTCAAAATACTTACAATTTATTTATCAACTATAATTTTTGCTAGAAATGGATAGGTGACAAAAGAGTTTAGCATGAGATTTTATTTAAAATTTAACACAGACACCAGATTTCACTACCAGATTCCCAAACTGACAAGGAATAGCATTAACTCATTTCCCCGGGAACTTTTGGGGTATGAGAAACATGACTTCCTGGGTTCAACCTTTCTGTTCTTCCAAAGTAGACTTGATTCTTTAACCAACCCCATAGAAAAAAGTCACAGGATGTTAAGTCAAGATTCTGAGCTGGCTACTGATACATAAAATAGGGAATTAATTTTTAATCACCCTGTTTATATGGTTTGAAAATCGCCCTGAAACATGTAACTAAAGTCAGCATGCAGTATTGATTCTCATGTCCACACTGTCTATATACACATTTTCGCATTTTTCTTTCTTCTTTTTTTTTTTTTTTAAATATACTTATTATTGGTAGGGTTGTTCTTTGAGGCTTTGCTAATGGCTTACTTGGTTTTGATTTGGCTTGGCTTGGCTTATACATACATACATACATATATATATATATATATATATATATATATATATATATATATAATTGTACTTGAGCAGCAATTCTACTTCATTGAGTATTGTATAGCTACAGTCAGTTTTTGTTTATATCACATTTCAATTCATATGAAAACCTACGAACCTCTATCTGCAGCATTATATATATATATATATATATATATATATATAGTCATCTGCAGACAAATCTGTTTTGCTCTATCACAGCTCATCAGTACAATTAGATATCCAATTGCTTCTAGCCAGGGTTGAAACCCAACTGAATTGACATCATTAGGCAATTCTACCTTTGAGCTATGGGCGGTCGGCAGAGGATGGCAGACTTTAGCATGTTATATACAATGTAAACACTCACTAGTAGCCAAGAGTGTTCAAATTTATTACTGAGTGAACGATGTGTAGATGCATGAGTATCTACAGTTTTTTCATATATGTTTATATATATATATATATATATATATATATAAAAACAGCTCAGAGGTAGAATCGCCGACTGACGCCAATTCGGTCGGGTTTTAATCCTGGGTTAAAAAGCAATTGGAGTCTAACCGTACTGATGAGCTGTAATACAGCAAAACAGATTTGTCTGCGGATGACTATATATATATATATATATATATATATATATACACACACATATTTTTGAAAACATTCTGTTGCTTTAGTTTTATTCTTCCTTTTATTTATATATACATACACACACACACACCTTTATTTAATCAGGTAAATTATAAAAATTAATCATGATTATGTAAAATGTCTGGACATAGTAGCGACTTTTATTTTTTTCTTTTATTTCAGATTTTTTTTTTTAAAGTTTGGCTATTTTACAGAAAATATTAATCATGTTCAGAAATTCCTCTCATGATTTTGGGATGCATATTAAAAAGTTAATTTTCTATGTAACCAAGTGAAATCTCAGATAAATGATACTTGAAATTAATTATCAGGTGTTGAGAATCTCAAAACTCTGTCAGTAAAATGAATGCAGACTTGCATCTGGTTAATGAATAATATTTAAATATTGAGATAAAAACCAAACGCAGATATTCTTCTTAAAGTGCACATACATATGCACATGGGTGTGCACATATGCAGTGAACATAGGCTTTGTTTATTTTTGCATTAAAAATAATTTCTATCTGAATGAATATTAAATAGAGGAATGTAAATAAAAAACGTAGTTTGAACATGTGTATCAAATAAATTAATAAGTAAAAAAAAATAAATGCCTTTTTGGTTGAAAGTAGATGGCATAATGCATAAGTATTTTAGTCACATATATAAGTAAATATTTGTATCCTTTTACTGTCAAAAATATGCAAAAATGGATGCTTGGTTTCAGTATATGTTATAACACATACTGAAGCCAAACATCCCTTGACATTATACCAGCGGTATATCAAGCATCTCTCTTCTACTATCAACCTCACCTTATTTAACAGTGGAAATAGTGTGTTCAAAGGTTTTTTTTTAAATAGTAAGATGTGAACTCCAGCAATGAACAAAATTTTTTTAATGTAAACTTAAATCATTCTGTTGTCTCTAACACCAAATACTGTTTTATTTTGTTTTTACAATAGTAAAAAGAGAGATTGATATATATATATATATATATATATATATATATATAATCTCTCTCTTTTTACTATTGTAAAAAAATTCATTCGATAATGAATTGGAGCACTCTAGCTATTAGGCATGTTTATATGTGCTAAAAAGCCTGCCTTATTCTATTGGACGCTTGTGGCCTAGGTGTAGAATCGCCGGCTGACGCCAATTCGGTCAGGTTTCAATCCTAGGTTAGGAAGCGACCAGATTCTAAGCCGTACTGATGAGCTGTAATACAGTGAAACAGATCTGTCTGCGGATGACTACAGTATATATATATATATATATATATATATATATATATATATAAAATAGTATTTGGGAAGCAATCCCTCTTTTATGCAGGTTTCATTAAAGGCCACTGACAAGGTACTGTAGTTAAGTTTTTTTTTAATTTATCTGTTCTAGACATAAAGTCTGTAAGATACACACACACATAAATATACATACATGTATATTTATAAGCATTTATTTTATCAATGATTGTGTGTGTTACCTTTGAGCACTGGCATCAGGTATGATGAATTACTTCTTTGTAATTCTCTTGTAGACTCTTTTCATTTGCAGATGTAATTCTGTTGGGAAATATCTTAGAAAATTGTCTTTTTGCATATTCCCTTCATGTATCACATATATGTTTGTATCTATGTACACACCAACATGTCTTTGTCATCTCAATAGTTTTATTAATTTTATTTATAACTGTTCCTCAAGCACTAAGTTAGTACATGAAGATTGACAGAGTATCTTTCATCGTACGGATTAAGACTTTCTTCATCTAGATGTAAATCTTTCACTCTGTCTGGATAAGGATTTCTCACCAATTTTTATTTTGAAATTTTCTTAAATTCTCTTAATATTGAATTATTTTCAATCTGTCTGGACTTTTTTTTTTTTGGTCTTTCAATTTTGTTCAAATTTTGTTATTCATCTACCAAAGAAAATTACTACTTAATTCTTAAAAAGGATTCTTTGATTCAAATATGATATTACTTTTCCTTTGGTTGTTATGCTTATAACTAATGGCCTCAGCACCTGTAAGAGCCTTTATCTTTAAAAATAATGGGAATTTTTCTGGTATCAAAACTTCCAACAAAAATCAGTCTTGGAGAATCTATACTTCTGATGTATACCATATCACTTGTTCTTTATATATAGAGTATTACCTTCATATATGAAATCTGAACTTCAGTTGGCCTGATTGATACTTAAATCTTCGACCAATTTTTCTCAGTATGACATGCCGTTTTTTAATGCTTTGCAACAAAAGAAATTAAAGATTTTAAATAGTCTGTTTGAATTTTCTACAAATGTAACTAAAAAATGACAGTGGCCTCAAAATACCAAAGACTTTATAATGTTTTATTTATTTAAATATTTTCAGCTATACTTTTATCCATTATCAAGAATAAATTCTATTTTACTTTTAACCGAATATATAAATTGTTTTACGTATATCTCTAGAATTATAGGAATGCTTTATTTTCCAAATATTGTCAGCACATTATGGACACGTTCATTGTTGATATTATTGAGTGTTGGCCTTTTCTTTTTTATTAATAAGGCTTCCATTATTTTTATTATTTTTATTTTTTACGTGTGGATGTTATATTTTTATTATGTCTGTTATATTTGTATTATCAATGAGTATGTTACAGATTGTTTGGTAGGTTTTCATGTGTATTGAAATGAGACCATATCTAAGAAAGCTATGGTCAAAGAGATATATAGCCAAAAGCCCTTGGATAAATAAAACATTCAGACAAATTTTATAAAATTTATATGCTGAAAAGAAAATATTATGACATGAAAAATTATATGATAAACTTAACCACAGCTCTTTGTCTTTCACTTTTAATGAACTTATATAAAGAGGGATTGCTGGTTTATTACATTATATATATATATATATATAGTAAGAAAGTTATGGAACATGTAGGTTTTAAACCCACTGTTCATGCATTTACTTTTATAAAGAGTGCTCGATACAATGTAGAGTTTATATTGTAATGGTTGTTACAATGGTTTATAAAAGCATAGTATCACTACACAAAAATCTTTGCATTTCGGAGCTACGTTTGCTCCCCATCTGGTGAGAGGTTGAAATGAAAAATAAATGGTGAAAACGATTTATTTTTTGTAATATGATATGTAAGTAAATGTAGTGGGAGTTTAGTATGATTTAGTCAGCTAAATTGTACTAAACTCCCACTACATTCACTTACATATTGTATTATGAAAAATAAATCATTTTCGCCATTTATTATTCATTTCAACTTCTCATCAGATGAGGAGCAAATGTAGCTTCAAAACGCGAAGATTTTTGTGTAGTGATACTATGCTTTTATAAACCATTGTAACAACCATTACAATATATATATATATATATGTGTGTGTGTGTGTCTAATTAGTGTTAAACAGACATTTAATCTTACAGAATTATTAAATGAAGTGCAAGCAGAAGAATCTTTATAAATTTAATTTGCTATCTATTTAGCTTCGTTAAAGATTCTTAGAAATAAATTGATGTAGATTTATGCATCAATTTTTAAATTCAATGTTTTGTTTTTCTTTGGTGTGCAAACATTATACATATGGCATGTTTTTGTTTAATTCATGAAATGTTAACAGAATTTAACAAATAATAAATGATAGGCTTATCCTTCCTCTTTTTCTATGTGCTCTGTCCATTCAGGACATAGTTGATCATGGCCCTCCACATCTTTCTGTCCTTTATAGTGTTCATTAAGGTTTGTCTTTTTCCCATTTCTTCTGATCCCTGCCCTGCAAACAATTTACACAAGCCTGTCAGGTAAACTGTTTATTACTTTTCTTTCTCACATTTGCCTTCAGTACATGCTGTGCAGATGTGTGTTATCGGCTCAGAACGAGAAATCGGGAAACCGAGTTTGAATTCCAGTTGAATTCCTTGCATTCACTTATGCACAAATATCCTTGGGAAAGGTATTAATCCGTCTCTTCCCTCCAGTTATGGGTTAAATAATAGGACAGATTGGGTTCTATAGCCTTGGCTGGCAACCAGTCTACTGCAGAAAGCAATGGCAACCTACTGCGGGATAATCTTCTGCCCAGTCAGTCATGTCTCTTTCGAGACATGATTGCCCAAGCGTGTATCGCGCATGGCACTTAACTGACTGACATGCTGTGTGTGTGTGAATTTCTTCAAGTGCTCTTTCTTCCTTATGTGCTTCAGAAATTTCAATTTTCTCTTTCTGCTTCTAACTATAAATATTTTTTGTTTTTATTTTCCCTAAAACTGCCCCTTTACTTACAGGTTAAGTTTTTAGTATTCTCGGCGTTCTTTTATAGAACCACATTTCTCATGCCTTAAATCTCTCCTTCCTCTATAAAAAAAATTGTCTAGCATATTGGACAGTGCAGTACTCATTTCTTTGTTTCTAAGAATATTTCTTGACTCCTTTGTATAGATTTTGGAAGGTCTCTTTCACTATACCAATGCACTTTTGCATTTTCTGTTTTCTGCTGAAAAACTTCCTGAGTTTAAATTTTTGTACTTGCTTGATTTTGGTGTGTTCAATTCATAGACTGCATCTTGAGCTGTTCATTTTGCTGATTATTATACATTTTGTCTTATTCCAATTCATATTTAGTCATTTCTACCTTTTTAGTCCTTTTTCCTGTACTACCTTAAAACCATGAATAAACATAATTTTCAATACACACTTAAATTACGTTACAAATTCAAGAAGTAAACATAAATACAACTACCATAAGATATACGCATGACATCTACACAACTAATGAAAACAAAGCATGAAATTTAAAGATTGAATTATAAATCTGCGTTTTTCTACTACCACAATCTTTTAAAAGATTCATGAAGATTCTCCAATTTTTTTAATTATATATATATATATATATATATATATATATATATATATAAGCATGCAGTGTGGGTATAGAAGAATTCAAAGGAGTATCCTGTACATACAGTGATAGGATAACTCTCTAAGAGAGCTCTAAACATATATGCATATAAATACATATAGAGCAAATATAAGAAAAATTAAGGCAGACACACTATTTCATGGTGAATCAGAAGTATAGGCCTATTTCATATATATATATATATATATATATATATGTGTGTGTGTGTGTGTGAAAAGTAAAGTGTATGTATATAGTTATAAATATCAATATATATATATATATATATATTTGCACTTTGTTATATATTATATATGTGTGGTACTTATTTAAAAGCACTAAATATCAGTGATAGAGCAGACATATTCATATAGATAGGTGTGAGTTTGTAACCCTGGGTTTCACGCTCTTGCAATTGTCATACAAACCCAGGGTTACAAACTCACACCTATCTATATGAATATATATATATATATATATATATATATATATATATATATATACACATATATAAAAATATCATTTTTATTTATTTATCTATTTACTGCCTGTTTTATGTACACATGTGCATTGAAGATTCTCAAGTTAAAGCCATTCTGAAAAATGGCTATGAATGCAACCATCTGTAAATGCATAACCAAATATAACATTTTAAAATAGTGGTTCATTCGGATGAGCTTGAATCTCTCAGATATGTATGTGAGTTATGAAGCTATGACTCTTAATAAAAGCATTCAGTCAAAGCATATGTGTAAGAAAAAACAATAAATATTGGGAGTGCCCAAAATAAACAACCATTTTGAAAAATTCCTATGATTGAAACAGGCTGTAAATAGATAGCTAAATAAAAAGTGTATTTTTCCTGTGTATTAAAACTTTAAAAGTGTATTATATTAAGCACGCAGGTATTGCTGATTGCTAGATGAAGAGTTTTAAAAGTTCCAAAACCAGCCAGATCCTCCTCAGTAGGGAAGAGATTGTTACATAATGGGTTTGGCTAGCTTTGAACTTTTTAAAACTCTTCATTTTGCAGTCAGCACCATTACTTGACAAGACACAAGAAGAATCAAAACAAAATAGGTAGTTTGTATTGATGTTATAACATAATTATGTTATAAATTTTAAATGGATACCATTCGGTCTGCTTTGTATTGAGCGCTTTTTAAAGAATAGCTTTTTTTGGAGATGGAATTTTATTCTGTCCATACCAATCCTATACATACATGTGTGTATACATATATATATATATATATATGAGAGAGTGAGTCACATATGAAAATCACATTGAAGCATAAAAGTGAGTCACTATACTGTGCTGATTCATATATCCACACTATTTATTTTGATAAATACTGTATCTCCAGTAGTTATTCTTCTATAAATATAGCACATTTTAAACAATATATATATATATATATATAATGATAGATGATGTAAAGTGTGTATACACTTGTATAGATATATGTATAAGCTAATTCATATATATTTGCACAAGTTATCTGTGAAAAGAACACACCAATATACACAGTTGTTGAGTATGTGCATAAGGCCAGTTAATATATATATATATATATATATATTTATGTATGTCCATAATGTGTGTTGATGGGATGCCTTAATACCATATGTGTATAATTGTGGCATACATATATGCACCTAGCCCAGGAAAGAATAAAGAAGAGAAAAATCTGAAAATTATTTAAAGGAACATGGGAAGATAGAAAGGAAGAAAAAAACGTCTCTTAGAAAAAGTGGTCTTTTTTGGCAATTGTCATGCAGCAGACCTTTTCCAATCTGTCAGTTTTAGTTTCACAATCTTACTTTTGGCTTGCAATCAAATTAGTTTTGGAGTACAGTTGTTCTGCAAAGCATATAAATATTCATTGTCCACTTCCTTCATCCATGCATGCTTGATGCAAAAGTAGTGGACAGATATTGAAAAGAATGTCTTCTCTCTGACAAACAATATTTAGTTTACCATTCTTAGCAATTTGAAAAAATGTTTTTCCTGGTACACTTGTCTCTCAGCAGAATTTTAACAAATTACTCATCACCTGTTTTTTTTATTATTTTAATATTAAAAGATGTTTTTTGTCATTTTCACTTAAGTTTCTTTGACTTCATTTCTGCCTTTTTTTGTATTTATTTCACAAAGTGCTTTTCAAAATCATAAATTCATTACTTAACTTTTTTCTTATACTGTATAAATTTTAAACGTTTTAGTTAGTGTACATATACAAATAGATATACGTTTTAAAGTTAGTAAATTTGTAAACAGTAATTTCTTGCTCCCCATGAATTTAATAACTGTGAGTGCTAGAAACTTCTTTCAGTTTCTTAATTTGGAAGATGTTAAAATAAGTTGATGCCATTAGTGTCTTCTGTTTTAACACCAAAAATAAAAGGAGTCAGCAAGAAAGTGTAAAAAAAAAAAATCCAGGGATCATAGTAAGTGGATATCAGTCATTCAGTTAAGTGCCATACATGATACATGCTTGGACAATTATGTTTCAAAAGAAACATGACTGACTGGGCAGAAAATTTTCTCTCAGTAGGTTGCTATTACTTTCTGAAGTAGGCTGGTTGTCTACCAAGGCTGATATCCACTGCACTGCAACACACCTGCACCTTCGCAAGTGAGTATCGGTGCTAAAAAATAGATAAAATGGAAGTTGAGCCCACACCATTGGCTTATTAGGTTCCAGTTCTTACAATAGTGCAGAAAATCGATTATATATATATATATATATATATATATATATATATAAGGCAAGATGTTTGCGTGTGTGTCTCTTTATCTGCCTGTATGTCTGTATTTTTTTCAGCCGTTTTATTTTAGTTTTTGCTTCAGGTTTGGCTCTAATTAGGTATAATTGTAGTTCTTAGTCTCAGCCATGGTACCATTTACTCAGAGGACCTATTTAGCCTTCAAAATTCAGTTTATGAAGAAAAAAACTTATTTGATATTGATATGAGGAAATCAAAATTTGACTTACATCCATTCATTTTTTTTTTCAGTCTACAGTTTTGCTTTAACTAGAAACAACTATTGCTTTTTAGTCTTTCGTGCCAATGTCCAAAGAGTCTGAGCTCCAGGACCATGGATTAGTTTCAAAGCTTTCATTACACCCGAGCAACACTGGGCTATACTGCTAGTATATATATATATGTGTGTGTGTTGTTTTAGGTTAACAAGACTAGATTATAATATTACAAACAGAATCATATATGAGATACAGTGGAATAAACATAGAAATAAACTGATAAACTCCTTAAGTATACATTTCAAAGAAATGATTGTGTAATTTAAATAATATATATGTATACAGAAATAAAGAAATATTGCCTGTCTGTTTTTGGCAACATGTTTCATCTAAGTCTGTCCCAAATGCCTGCCTCTTTCAGTGGTCAAAGTCAAAAGAGAGAAGAAAGTTTTAACTTTTTATTCATTTTACATAAAGAATGTTCTAAATTTCATTTAACTTTATTTTTTATAATCTAACGTTTTCTTTCATTATTGATTACTATCATTATTATCTTGTAATTTAAAGTATTTTGTAAACTTCTATTTTTTGGTTTAAATTAATTATCAGTTATTTTACTGCAAGACTTCTATATAGTCTACAAATAGATATTGGGGATTATTTAGTAATTTATTTATTGCTATTACTACAATGTCACTGATTTCCTTGGAAAAGGCATGGAGTTTATTCGCTTTGCTTTCAATTGATTTTCACTATTGTTTTGTTTCTGGTGAGACAAGACAATGGAAAAGTCAGTGTAGATGTTAACAATGTTGTGTATTTTGTGTGTATTTCTTAGGTGAAGGGGCATGTTCAATATTTAAACAAAGAAATAGAAGAAGCATAGAAAACACTTGAGTGTCTGCTACGGATGTTTATTCCTTTCATGTTGACTGTATTGAAATAAAGTTAAAAGATCTCAAGAATGTTTGTTTTCCTTTTGGTTCTGAACTAATTTCTAAGAAGTAATGATATGAGTGGGTAAATCTGCTTGAGCTCAAGTCAGCTTTGTGCTGAGTTGGGATGACTTGAACATTTACTTCAGCAGTAGGGCTGCTAAAACATAAATAATGATGATGTTGCTAAGTTGAAAAAAATCAGTTGTCAGTGGACCAGGAAAACTAATGTCCCATGGTGGGAGTGCTATTACTGTGTGGTTCACATCTTGAAACCAAAAGAAGAAAGAGGAAACTTCTGTCGATGTTGGAAATGGGCTCATAAAATTAGACATATGGCTAGAAACATTTTCCAGCTTTTTATGATTTTCATCATGGGAAAATGTATTATTATTTATTATTATTATTATTTTTTTTTTTTATAAGCGTTTCACCCCGAGCAAGTATTCATTTTATTTCATTTCACCCACAAGAGTGGGTAAAGGGGAGCACCACTGATTCATTCTCCTTTTCAGATGAGGACTGTGACATAGGTAGTCCCCCTCAAGTATGTTAAGTTGCAAAACTGAAATTTTAGGTTGAACTGCTGACAATATTTAAAAGTTACTTTTTGAATTTTTTAAAACTTTAAGTTATTAGAATTATATCACTGATTACAAGCATTGAAATCATTTACATGTGTGTATATGTAGATACATATATATTCAGCATCCACATACAAGCCTGTTTTGCTGTGTTTCTTAACTCTCTAGCGGGGCTAGACATCCACTTGCTTCTGGTTTGGATCAAAACTCAATGGAGTTCGTGACAGTCGAAGTTGCTAACCCCTAAGCCATAGGTGCATGGAATCAGAGAAGGAAAATTTTAGCATGTTATATATAAGTGGTGTAAACACCTGCCAGTCACCGAACGAGCTCAATTCATTGCTGAAGAGTTATGTATAAATCGCAGAAGTGGTAACTGCTTTTTTAAAAATTTTGCTCTCTAGAGAGCTCAATCGTAATGTGAGCATAATATATTTGTCATACATTTGTGTGTGTGTGTGTGTATATATATGTACACTTGTGTATGTGTGCTTATATGTTTGTGTGTGCATATATATGTACGTTTGTGTGTGTACATATGTATGTCTGTGTGTATATATATATATTTGTATGTTTGTGTCTGTGTATATATATATATATATAAAAATATATGTATATTTGTGTGTGTATATATATATATATATACACACACACATTTTTATGTGTGTGTTTATATGTAAATTTGTATGCATGTATTTTTATATATGTACATCTGCATTTGTATGTTTGTGTATGTATATATATATATATATATATATATATATATGAACATTTGTATGTGTGTTTATATATATTTACATTAGTATGTGTGTGTGCATATGTACATTTCTATGTGCGTATATATATATATATATATATATGGTTGTGCGTGTATTTATATATGCATGTTTGTGTGTATGTGTGAAAATATATATGTATACTTCTGTGTATGTATATATTTTTCTGTATATGCAAATCTGTTTTCGTGTGTATATGTATGTGCATATTTGTATGTGTGTATATATATATATATATATGTGTGCGTGTGTAGTATATATAGGTATGTATATATATTTGCATATGTATATATATATATGTGTGTGTGAGTATATATGTTTATATATGTTTAAGTATATGTACATAAATATATAAGTTTGTGTGTATATATATATATATGTATGTATGTGTATGCATGCATCTGTATTGATTTATATATATATTTGTTTGTATATGTTTGTATGTTACTGTATGCATTTATGTGTGTGTGTATATATATGTTATTGTAAGCATTTCTTTGTGTGTGTGTATATATATATATATATGTGTGTGTGTGTGTGTGTGTGTGTGTGGTGGGACTGTGAATCCTATTCATTCCTTTTTATATTGAAAAGACAAAAGAAAATAATTTCTCAAGCTGGCTCCTGTAAAGGCACTTGATAGCACCAAATAAATTCCTAGTTCTTGTACATTTATCTGTCAATAAAACATGCCAGTCAGAAAGCTTGATGTTTCAGATGTACTTTTGTTAGGTGTCTGATTAAATTTATTGGCATTGCATTATGGAAATGTGAACTTATCAATGTTTGTCACAGATTATTGAGAGTTCTGGACATCCATTGCCAACTTTGGCTAGAGTGCCCAATACTTTTCAATCAGCCTAATTAACTGAGGAAAGGTTGCACCAAGCACTTTGAGAGAAAGTAGCATTCTAATCAAAATTTCTTGTTTTATTTTGTACTAAAGAAAATCTTTGTCAATTGGAATTGTTCACATGAGGATTTAGACATTATAGACTTCTTCTTCGTTCTTCTGTTATGTGCCAAATTCTTTTAGGACATTGTTGAATATGACTCTCCACAAACTCTTATCTTCTTTTGCTAGAGGTATTCTTTTATGATGATTCTGGATTTTTCCAAGATGGTTAAAATTTGTAAAATGTGAAAACCTAATAATATTAAAGATTAAAGAAAAATATCTCGTTATTTTTGAGTGACATGAATAAGCTCATATTTTATGTTTGTTACATGTTTTATTTTATGAATGAATAGTGATAAAAACAGATATACTAAAAAAACAATAGCACAGTATTATAAAATATTTACATTACTCTAAAGTGGTAATATCAAAATATAAAACAAAAAATCAGTTTAACCTGTTTATTGGACCGATTTCATTCAAATTTATGTTTGAGAGATAGATATTATATAATGAATATATAACACAAGTGAATTACATTTTAGCATAACAACCACTCCTTCTGCTTACAGAGATATGGCTGGGAGGACTTTATACTAATATCTTTAAATGAAAATCTGAAAGAATCTTCCTAAGTGCAGAGAATATGCCTTGGTTTATATTTATCGTTGTTTAATAAATTTGCTGAATTAGTTGTGCTAACACACCTATGCATTTTGTCACTATTGGCTAGTATGTTCTATATTTTATAAATTATTCATGATAAACAATGTGTATATTTCTTTATATATATATATATATATATATATATATGATTATATTTTACTCTATAGTATTTATTGTATTGAGTAGTTTTATAAAAATAGTAAATGTCAGAGAACTCAGAATTGTAAAACTGTTGGTTCTCTTCATTAGGATTTACATGTATATATATATATATATATATATATATATATATATATGCACTGCTATCCTCTACTTTTGCTAAAGTCAGTTCAGTCCATAAAAATGGAGTACTGCTAACATTTATAGGCAGGAGCTGCTCAGTCTTCACTTTTCAGTCACAATATAGTTCAAAGTGTTTCATCTCATCCTTTCTACCCACACCCTCTTTCTCACAGACAAAACATTGCTTGTTTCTCACTTGTCTATCACTATTTCCATAAAAAGTGTTCAGATGAACTATATTCCTTAGTTCCAAAATTTGTAAATTTCACAATTAAGACCTGGCATTTTTCACACATTCTAGTGATCCATCCCCATTCCCTTTCAATTAAAGTAATGAGATGTAAGTTCCACCCGACTAGCTTTTTTTCATGGACCATTGATTTGTGGAACCAACTCTCAAAGGGAATGCTTCCTTGATCACTACAATCTTAATCTAGTTAAGTCTAATCAACCATTAATCTATAAACTATTGCTCTTACTCTGTAGCCACCTACTTTGAGTGGCTCTTGAGCCTTTGTACAGAGTGAACATTATTGCTACATATATATATAGGATCCATACAAAATATCTGAACAAAGAATGTAAGATGGAATACATGATAAGCAGTTATATATATTTTTTTTTTAATCATTTCACCCCAAGCAAGGCCTTCCACTGCCACTATTGCGCATGGGGCTACATAGGGGAAGGTAAAGAGAAGGAGTGGTTAGACATAGGGAATGTCAGGAGGAAGGTGACAGATGAGTAAGGATAGCGAGGATGAGGGTTGAGCAGATGGGAAGAGTGTTTGATAGAATGGGAGCAGGTTAGTGTGTTAGGAGGTGTCTATTGACCTTACATTTAAACTCCTGGAGATTATATCCATTGGGGAAGCAATCGTGTGGAAGGGAATTCCACAGTCAGGAAGTGCGAGGAAAGAAACTGTTGGAGTAGAAGTTGTGGTTGCATTTTATCGGTTTCACTGTAAAAGGGTGGGATCTAGTTGCTAATCTAGATATGTTTAAATGCTTTTTCCTTCCTTAATTGAGATAGTCACTTATTTATTACTGGTATCTTTAGTTCACATTTGAAAAATTTTCTTGTATGATCTTAACAATATAGGTCAGCCTTTCTTGCTTGGGAAACTGGTGCATCACATTCTTTCAATGTTTATTTACTCTTGTACCAGACTAAAATGAGTTTAGTAAATAAGTATTTACATCTTTCATTTTGTCAGTACTTAGAAAATCTATTTTTTGTTTTAGTTTTTATTGTTGCTCAGGACTTTCTTATTCTGTTCGTATCAATCAGCCGCTGCCAATCAATGAAGCACTACCTCTATCAATTTGTTACCTGTTTATTTCTCTGTATAATTCTCTTGATCGTATTTGTTTTTTTCTTTTATGTAAACAGAGAGATAATCAATCTCAATTCATTCTTTAGCCCTCATTTTCTTTCTCAGGAAGTAAAAACCTTTGGATCCATGGTCTCTGCCACAATCTGATTTCATTTTTATTCCTTCTTATTTTACTATTTGTAGAAGTTTTCCTGCAAAATCACAGGAGAGATGTTATACCTTACCTTGAAGAAAAAATGATTTTTCTCGAACATATGAAACTTAAAATGTCAGTCTCATTGGCTTGCATAGATATTAACAAAACTGCTCAAAATAATAATGCCCATGTTTCCAGCTAAAAAAATAGTCCATTCAAAACTTGAATTGTGATACAAAAATGGTTTTGTGTGTCTTTGTAGGTAATTTATCTTAGTGTGCGATAGAATTACTTGGCAAATTGATTCTCTTGTTGTTTATATGTATTCGTTACTTGTTTTGTTTAAGTTTTTGTATTGTCAGCTGTCATTAACGTTATTGACACACAGCATGAATGAACAGGGTGGAGGTTTAACTGAACGCTATTTGTGGGCATTGGACCAATTTGTATGTTTCTAGATAAAACAAGAGCATCAATGAATTAAAAGAAAGACAAAAAGACTGAAGATGTCCACAGTTCATCTGTACATATAGATGTAAAATTTAGAGAGTTCTGAGAACTGTTTTGTTTTTGTTCATTGATTTGGGAATTAATTTTTTATGTTTTCATTTCTGAAATACTTTCCTCTAGTTTTTAATCAAAAAGAGGGTCTTGCATATAAAAAAATAAATGCTACTCACACATGTATATTTTATATTTTTAATATAAACAATTGAAAAAAAATAACACAGGATGCAAACTATAGATCTATAAAATCAAGCAAGTATAAAAATTTAAACTTATAAAATGTTTTCACAGAAAATGCAATAGTTAGAAATAAGAAATAACATTAGAAATAACAGCTCATTGTTATTATTACATGGACATATAAGGCAATTCTCAGAGAGTTTATGAGAAATTTAATGATTCTCCTCATAAATCCATGTAAAAGGAAAAAAGAGCAAGGTAATTGTATAGTTTAAAGCTATATTTTTATATAAATCATGCACTGTGCAATTAAAATGTGGATGTGCGTTGTGGTGCAGTGGATATCGGCTCGGAACGAGAGATCAGGGAGCCGAGTTCAAATTCCAGTTGAATTCATTGCATTCACTTACGCACAAATACCCTTGGGAAAGGTATTAATCCGTCTATTCCTTCCAGTTATGGGTTAAATAACAGGACAGATTGGGTTCTATAGCCTTGGCTGGCAACCAGTCTACTACAGAAAGCAATGGCAACCTACTGCGGGATAATCTTCTGCCCAGTCAGTCATGTCTCTTTCGAAACATGATCGCCCAAGCGTGTTTCATGTGTGGCACTTAACTGACTGACAATTAGAAAGAGGGTAGAGAAAACTAAATATATTTCTTTTAGCAGTAATTGCTATTTCAGAGGAAATGAAGTTCAAAAGATTGAGAATGGGTAGATACTCTTACTTTTAGTTGATTTTATATCTTTTCCATTGTCCACTTGCCCAGGCTATTCAATATTATTAGCTTCTCTACCTGGCATTTGGGCCAGGTTAAAACATGTCTTCACCATATGAGATTGCAAGTCTCACTGCTGTTTCAAATACTTTTTGGCACCTAAATGTATTTGGCACCAATATTTGGGTCATACACATTTATACCAGAAATAGACTCTTCTTATCAACTAAGGATCCAAGGGGAGATAACCTATATTTTTTCTAAGTTTGCTTTAGTGTTAATCTATTCATATTTTTTTCCAGTCACCATCATGATTTTCCAATCATGACAATTTTGTTAATATATCTAGTAATAAGGCAATGCACAGGGAGAAACTCATTCATGCCTTTCCAAAAAATATTAAGTATGAACAAAATTCTACATTTTGCAATGTGTATTTTCAGTGCTAAAGCACACAGCATCTTTTAGTCATTATTTTTCTGATAGTTGATGAGTGTATGTTGAGTGTAATGGTTAACAACTCGAGTAATTGTTCAGTGGAAATCAAATACTTCAGGCATTTGTTACATTAGTGTTCACACAAATACAAATAAAAAAAATTGCTTACAGTTCTTCTTCTTCTTTTATGTGCTCTATCCTTTCAGAACGTTGGTGATCATGGCATTCCACATCTCCATGTTCCTGTGGCTCTTAGCACACTTTCTTCTGTTGCACCATGCAACCCTCGTTCCGTCATCTACTTGTAGAGAGCCATGATCATCTGCGTTCTGCAGGAACATGATACATAAAAACAATATCCTGTCTTCTTCTATGTGCCTTGTCCTTTCAGCACGTAGGCGATCATGGCCTCCCTATCCCTGGTGGCTCTTAGCACGCTTTCTCCTGTAACATCTCGCAACCCCCATTCTGTCATCCATCTGCTCAGGCCCTTCATGTATGCTATCCGTTGCTTTCCTCTGTCTCTTTTTCTCTCTTTCTGGCCTGTTAGTATCAGGTTCTCCAAGCCCTCCTTCCTCATTGCATGTCCCAGGAACTTTAGTTGTTTCTTCCTGATGCTCAGTATTAATTTCCTTTTTGTTTCTATCCTTTAGTTATATTTATTTAATATTTTACATGATTGTATTTATTAATATACCTTCATACATAGAAGTGCTTAAATTGCAAGCATAGGAAAGAACCATATAACAGTAGATAGAAGCACTTACCCAAGAAAGAAGATAAGGGGCTTGAAGCTACACTCACTGTGTGATATCAACAGACCCTATCAGAAGTAGAATAAAATGTAATATAAGTATGAGTGATTAAGTAATGTGTTTTTTTAAGCAGCATTATTACGACAATGTGTTTGAAAGTAAAAGTATAGACAAAAATAAATATAAAAAATCAGTTGGCTCATCAGGAACAGAAGTGTAAAATTGAAAAGGAAAAATTTGTTTACTTGTAATAAATTCATGCAAAAATTATGAAATGTTATAAAGGCCATTTTGAAAAATTATTTGCAACCCTAATAAAGATTTAAGCTAGCCAGAAGTTGAGTAGAGTATTAAGAGACAGAAAAATTTTACTAGAAACAAAGAAAAGAGTACTGAATTGCTATGTGATGTCAGTTCTTCAATATGGCAGTGAATACTGGACAATATCATCAAAGATGAAGGAAAAACTTGAAGCAATTGAAATGTGATTCTACAGAAGGATGCTGCAGATTTTATGGTTCGAGCATGTGAGCAATGATGAGGTTTTGGAAAGGATGGAAACAAAAAGGAAATTAATACTGAGCATCAGGAGGAGACAGCTAAAGTTTCTGGGACATGCAATGAGGAAGGAGGACTTGGAGAACCTGATACTAACAGGTCAGATATTGGGAAAAAGAGACAGGGGAAAGCAGCAAATAACATATTTGAAGGGCCTGATCAGGTGAATGACAGAATGAGGATTGTGTGGTATAAAAGGAGAAAGTCTGCTAAGAGCCACCAGGGATAGAGAGACATGAAAAGCCATGTTTGCCTATATCCTGAAAGAACAGGACACATAGAAAAAGAAGAAAAAAAAATGTTCATGCAAAAGGAGAGCTTAAAAAGAGATACAATGTGTCTGTATCTGTATTTTGCTGACTGTCAGTTCTGATGAGGTGCAATATGTATACAACTCAGCTTCATTTAGGTCCAGAAAGAAAAGTCACACCAACATTATAATCTACATCTTTACTATTAGTAAAGTGTTAAATATTAGATTGTCAACATAATTTTATACAAGATCTCTTCCTTATTAAAGACTAGGTACGCTACTTAATCATTTCAATAGCTTTATCATTTCTGTCAGTCAAAATGCAAGCTAGTAAATTTTCATAATCATTGAGCAGACGCAGGGTTCTCTCCTATCACACTAAAGGTTTGTACTCTCAGTGAAAATGATTGCTTTGAATGTTTACTGGGATGCAGGTGTTCAACCCAAATCTTTAGTAGAACTATGATATAGGATCTGTTGCTAAAGATACTAGAAAAATATCAACACTCTGTCTCACTTTTCATGGAAAATATTTTGACAAGCTGCATTCCATAGTTTAAGTAGTTCGGACTTTCACAGCTTACATCCTACATACAAAGGACAGAACCATTCTTATTCTCTTTATGCACCATTGCTATGGAGAAATTTCTCTTAAAACAGTTTCTTCCCAAAAAGCCGCTGTTTTATGAAACATACTCCTGAGTGGATAATTTCCTGACAATTACAATATTAAATACTTCAATTGAATAAACAGCGATTTTCCATCAGCCAGAAACCTTATTTATGTTTAGGTCAGCAGGTTTCAACTTTCTTGTTGATGGAAAATAAGACAAAGAAGGATTTTCCAGGAAATTTGATTTTTATTTTCCTGAGCTAGATACAGCATCGTCATAAAAAGGTTTAATCAAGACCCTTTGAGAAAAGTCCCATCTGAACAACTAAATAACTCAAGTCTTTGTTTTAGGTAGTGGTAAGAGGCATAGGGTTGTATTTTTTTCACATAGTATATTTTTTATAAAAATATTCAATTTGTAAAATAAATTATAAGAAATTGATTTTTTTTTACATTTTCCTTGAATATACACTAAAATTATAATTTTGGAACATCTTGTATTATAATATACAGACACATGCACAAATATAGGAGAAAGATAAATACCATAGATGTTTGTATATGTGCGTGTTTGATAAAGGCTGAAGAAATTTGGAATGACTGCTTGACAGAGGGTAAAAATTAGTTTTCTAAGGAGACATTTGGCAGAAATGTTTATTTCATGGAAGCTGTTGGAAATCACAAAACTATAAATTTCCCTAATTTAGTAGACAGACTGACAGAAATTGGCAGGTAGAAGCCAACATTGAGCCAACATTAGAAACTTGTATAGACTTTCATTTTTAATCATTACATCTAATTCTAATCTTTTTCTTTAACTACGTATAAAAAATAAAAGGAATTTAGAGAACTTGCTTTGAAAATGATAGGTTTTCATGTTGGCATGAATTAGTTTGTATTATTCTGGTTAAATACACTGATGAACCAAAATCTCATGACAACCTGTTTAATATGGGGTTGGTCCTGTATATATCTAGAAAATCATTTTTGCCTTAACATACTGTTGTCTAGTGGCTCGTACCATATGACATCCAGTCGCTCAGATGTATAAAAGACAATGTGCGCTTAGCATGGGAGGGTGTTGTCATTATCACAGACTTATGGAAGTTACACCTACTACTGTGAGAGACTGTAAATATTGTATATACATCTCGGTTGTACCACTCTGTTAATAAAGTAGTTTAGCTACATTTCTCGGTGTATCTCTTCATTTCACAATACAACACATACTTCCTTTAGTTTTAGCATGTCAACAGCAAATCCTTTAAGTGCTGTAACTTATATATATATCAGACGTCTGTAGACTGAAGTTGCTGGATCAACACATCTGGTAAAGGATTGAGATCTGTGGAATCTCTTTCCATTTTCTGAAATCATTCTCATCTGACTTATGCAATGCAAGAGGATACATTCAACCAGTTAAGTGCCATACGTGATACACACTTGGGCAATCATGTTTCGAAAGAGACATGACTGACTGGGCAGAAGATTATCCCGCAGTAGGTTGCCATTACTTTCTGCGGTAGACTGGTTGCCGACCAAGGCTATAGAACCCAATCTGTCCTGCTATTTAACTCATAACTGGAAGGAAGAGATGGATTAATACCTTTTCCAAGGGTATTTGCACATAAGTGAATACAATGGATCAACTGGAATTTGAACTCAGCTCCCCAGCTTCTCCTCCCGAGTTGATATCCACTGCACCACAATGCACATATACATTATCCTGCTTAAAGGTATCACTTCCATCCTAGAAGCACATTGATATGAAGGGGTTTATCTGGCATTCAATTTAGTTGTGATGGCTGGGATATACCAAAAAAAAAAAAAAAAAGATTCTATATAAATGTTAAGAGCCAGGGTGTTCAAAATCATTACTCTAACTTTTGTCATCTTCTCAGTATGCCATTGCTATCTTTGGATAAGGATTCACACCTTGCCATCCACCTAAGAAAGCAAAACACATTCGACCAGGTGAAATTCTTTCTATATTACTTGGTCCAGTTACAAAGCTATTTCTGTTGAAAACATTTTGAGTGACTAACTTGGGACTATACAGCTTCAGTGCAACAGGGATCAAAGTACTATGTGTTGTCTTTATTTTATTTTTATAAAAACTATCAGCAAATTGTGCTACAATAATCTTGTTGGTTTGTATTTGGTTGGCAGGAAGGTTGCTGTTTACCTCTCATGATAAATCTTCATCAACAAATTTTCTGTTCTGAGACCATGACCATTAGGTACTCACTGTACATGGACACTATAACCTATACAATTTCGTAAATGTTCTCTCTCCTGGTTATAAGAATTTGGTCATTATAAAAAGTCATTCAAATTTCTTTTTTCCTAAGAGTGCAGCATTTTATATATGAGAGTTATTTGAGGCCAGCTTATTTGCTTATATATCTTTAACCCTGACAAGTGCTGTTGTTATGAGACAGTAGCAGTCATTCTTGCTACCTATTGCTGATCATAATGTTTTGGCCCATTAGTATTGCTTTTAACACTACTAAATAAAGTAATAAATTTTCATTGTACTAATTTACTCTTAATTATTTTTTTAAATTAAGAAACTTGTATTGATACAAATATTTTGTTAATTTGCGTCTTTTAATTTTTAGTTGACTTATTGAAATCTGAATATGCATCATAAATTATTTTCTCAACTTTAACATTTATTAAAGCTATGTATCTTGCTTATTGAGCAATCATGACAATGTCATTCTAAGCAGTTCTGAAAAAATGATGCGTTTTGAATAGTTTTTCTTTGATCATAAATATTATGAACTGTAACTCTTAATTTAATGGAAGAAAGAATCTTGATAACAATGTTGATAAATTCATAGAATAAAAGCAAAATGTAACAAAAATTGGGGAAATAAGCATTGAACTGATAAAGGGGATTAGATTTAATACATTTGTTATTTGGAAAATTATCAAAAAGAAAATACTATCTCCAATTGTGCAATTTCTGTGACTTAGTTTTCATTTATTGTGAATTTTCACTGGCTGATACATCTCTGGGAGTGGCCCAGGCTTCTGGGGGATGTATTTTCATCAAGTCATCAAATCTAGATAGACTGTCAAACAGACCATTAGAAAAGCTTAGATCCAGTTATGGTGTTTTTGGACATTTTCCAATTGTGTCTCATGCACATTGTATTGTCATTCAAAGATTATACTAACAAGAACTCAAATTTGTGGTAAAATTCAAAACTCATTGCTCATTGTTAGAATGCTAATACTCTAACCATTTGGCTATGTACTAACAAAATTCTAGTTGAATCCATTGTATTCACTTACGCGCAAATACCCTTGGGAAAGGTATTAATCCGTCTCTTCCTTCCAGTTATGGGTTAAATAGCAGGACAGATTGGGTTCTATAGCCTTGGTCGGCAACCAGTCTACCGCAGAAAGCAATGGCAACCTACTGCGGGATAATCTTCTGCCCAGTCAGTCATGCCTCTTTCGAGACATGATCGCCCAAGCATGTATCACGTATGGCACTTAACTGACTGACTTACAAAATAACATAGTCTATTTCAAGAAATAATACAGATGAATACTTTTTATATAATTGGAAAAAAAATAATTGTTGTGGGGCATTACTCACTTAACTATGGACTCTTCCTACCATTACTCACTTAACTATGGACTCTTCCTACCATTACTCACTTAACTATGGACTCTTCCTACCATTACTCACTTAACTATGGACTCTTCCTACCTAGTATATTAGCTTAGAGTTAATCACTCTAAGGTTTCAGTTCAGCTCAGCACAGTCTGTCTGTCTGTCAGTCACTAGTAAACCAAGCTTATGTTTATTATGTTATCTTGTATCTATTTTTGACTTAATATATGTTGTTAACCATCTCACCGTGTTTTCAGTACCATTACCAGTCAACATCAATAATATAAACATTTCAATGCAAATTTATTTCTTTGCAATAGTTAATAATAAAATTGTTTTAACTAAATAAAAAAAAATCAAGTGAGAATTCTATCATTTATCTTAGTTTAATCTTACACAGCCATTTTCTTTTCCTGTCATTGCAATAGTAATCTCTGGTTATTTATCTTAATCATAGTAATAGGCTACCTAGTGAGAGTCAAATTCACTGTTAGCAATTGTGTATCATTACCTTTCTGTCTGTCATGCCAACATTTGATTAATGAATCAATAAAACAATAGTTATTTGAGAGTGTAATAAATTATGTAACTTAAAAATTGGAATGTCTTAAATATAGCTCAATAATCATTACACTGTTTGCTGGACAAAAAGCAACAAATAATCATGCTTTTGAATCTTGTTCTGAAATTCCTTTACCTGTAATAAAAACAAAGGAGACTCATAATGTAGGAGAGGATTTGATTGAGTGATTTCAGTTTTTATCAAAACAGGTCAGAAGTAAAATGATAGTCATAGATGAGATGAGTAGAAATGTTGAAGAACAGCTTCGTGTAAAATTAAAACTAAGAAAACTTACAATGCAGGTTGATAAATCTACTGTAAAACTCAGTTGTTATATGTGGGATAGACTGACCACAAAGATTTTCTTGAAGTGATGTCTTATGAATCAGTAAAATGCTTATCATAAGAAATACATATATAAAGATGATTTTGAATAACAACAAAATACCAATGAAAAGCATTGTACCATGTACTACAGAGGATACTCTTGTAATGACAGAAAAGAAAAATGGTTGCTTAAAATTAAATAAAAATAACTATCTAGAAATGTTGCTTTTACACTGTTAGTAACAAATGAAATTTAACTGTCCAAAATATTTGACCAGGATTAAATAGTATATTGAAGTAGGTAATAAAACATTATTTGAATTAAGGCTAAATATTGAGCATCTTTTAAGACCAAAACTAGGAGGCAGTATTTACAGTATGTACATTATTGGGACTATTGTCCTCATCTTTGTTGACGTTGGTTAGTTCCTGTGACTTGACCCAAAGAGTTGTGAGTTCAATACCAGACTACAGCAGTGGTGAACAAGTAACTTACAGGGTTAAAGGCAGATAAATTATGACTACCAAAAAGAGGCTTTACACAAAGGGATGGAGATGATATACCCCAGCGATTGTAATAAAGGGTTCTGTTTGAAATTCCTAGCACCTGAAGAAGGCCGGAGTGTACAAAGGTTGAGATGTTGTATAAATGGCAACAAAGATGAGGACAATACCCTGAACAATGTAAATACTTGTTTACATTACTTGCATTGTTCAGACTGCTCTTCTCATATTTGTTGCTATATTCACAATGTTTCAGTTGTTGTACATTTTGAACTGAACTTTTATTTCATTCACTGGGTTAGGTTGTACTCGTTCCATGAGTCATGCTGCTCCAGATATCTCAGTTATCTCCCTTTAACTCAACTCTTTAAGTTTTTTGTTCACCTCTGCTGTAGCCAAGTATTCAGCTCACACTGTTTTGGGTCAAATCACTGGATCCAACTTACACTTTTATCCACTGGGCCATATGTCCTTCAGTACATAGCAGATGGCACTTTCTGCTCCATTATATATAATTTGACCTCTGTTTATACTGTGTGATGTTTGAATATCCCACAAAATTTTTTTTCTCTAATATTTAGTC
Source organism: Ascarosepion bandense (assembly GCA_037127315.1). Lineage (NCBI taxonomy): Eukaryota > Metazoa > Mollusca > Cephalopoda > Sepiida > Sepiidae > Ascarosepion > Ascarosepion bandense. The sequence goes on along the minus strand of JBBBDQ010001439.1, from coordinate 4,139,482 downwards.
AATGGCATGTCAAATTTTCATGGTTAGTGTAATATTTAAAAAGGGGTATTTGAAAAGCCCATGATGCTGACACTTTGATAATAGTCAGTTAAGTGCCATACGTGATACATGCTTGGGCGATCATGTCTCGAAAGAGACAGAATTAATTGGGCAGAAGATTATCCTGAAGTAGGTTGCCATTACTTTCTGTGATAGACTGGTTGCCAGCCAAGGCTATAGAACCCAATCTGTCCTCTTATTTAATCCATAACTGGAGGGAAGAAATGGATTAATATCTTTCCCAAGGGTATTTGTGTGTAAGTGAATGCAAGGAATTAAACTGGAATTCAAACTCGGTTCCCTGGTTTCTCATTCTGAACTGATATCCACACCACCACAACGCACATTCTGACAATAGTACTAAAGGAAAAAAATGCTTTTCTGCTAAGGAGTACATGAATTTTTTTTTTATGTTGAGGTGAGGCATTGAATAAAAAAAATGTTAGGAATCACTATTGTACAGATATTTTTTAGCTTAGACTGACACAAAACCAAATGTAGGATTAAAAAGGATTAGGATGTATGTATTCCACAAGTCTTTCAAAAATAGCAGAGAAAACTTATCAGGTTCCCTAGAAATTCAACAATTGAATATTTTACTTGATTTTAGACTCCAAAAGCAAATGATAGTCAAAAATAGGCAACTACCTCAGCCACAAAATCTTAAAACAATCTTAGTCTTTTATTATACACAGAGATTTGTTTGATGTACTAGTTACAATAAACAAAATAAAAAAAAATGCTTATTTTTTCCTATGGTAACCTCAGTTTTATCGGTTTTTCTACATGGTAGATATTTTTTTGAATGACCCAAACACAAAATGCTGCCCTCAGACTGTGTCAGGTTTTAGTGATTGTTTTTAAAATGAAAAAAAAGAAAAATTATCAAACTAATAATAATCAGCTTTATTGGAATTTTTTTCCCCTTCCAATTATCTTTCTAACGGATTTTCCTTTTCCTTTCTTTACTGTGTCATTAAAAAAAACAACAAAAAACTAACATTGTCTGACATTGCGTGATGGGCATCACTTATAATCCTAAATACCACCAGAAAAAAATTTGAAAAAATCAACAACCAAGTTAAGAATATTAAGGAAAATAAATTAATGTTTTGATTGTATTTATTTATTCCTTAAAAAATAATATTCCTTTCCTGGATTGAGTCACTGATATGGGAGTTATTGAGTTGGTAGTAAATAAATTAACCTTTCATTGTGTTCTGCATTATTTGGTGTTTAAACATTCTGTATGTTTACACTCTTTTAAATTTTTTATAAAAGTTTTATCTGAATGTGATTTTACATTCAAAAGCTGAAGTTTATTGGTTAAAAAAGAAATTTAAAGATAAAGGCATTTCATTGGAGGAAATCCAAACATAGGAAATAGGAGAATAAACACTGAACTTTCCAACTTTTATAATGAGTTTTGAATTAATCATTGATTAAGATTTGACTACAAGAAGTTATAAAATTTCTCAATATCTGCTTGCCTCATATTCCAAATAAAGAAAATTCTTGATTTGCAGAAACTTAAATATTGAACAGAAAGTTTCATAATGAATTTGTGTGGAATAAAATTTCATTGCATTTGAAAATGTAAGAGATACCTTTATTGTTCAATGTGTGATCGATTGCTTTAAAATGACGAAGGAATTTTGATGAGTCTATAATTTCACAACAGAAAAAAAAAAGGAGATTTTTTAATAGGATAGAACTTATGATTTATGTTCAAACATTAATTCTGTGCTTATTATGAAAGTTAAACAATATTCTTGCTGGCATCTAATGAAATGGTGGGAAATATTTTTTGAGGAATGGTAAAATATTTCTACAGAAGTTAGTGAAGGACAGTGAGAAGAAAAGATTAAACATCAACTGCAAAAAAACAGAATTTATGATTGTTAGCAAAAGGAAGAGCGAATTACAAATCAGGAATACTAAAATCAAACAAGTACATAAATTTAAATATTTGGGAAGTGTTTTAACAGAGTTTGGAAAGTATGACACTGAAATCAGGAGGTATATTGGGATAATCATACATACATTCCAAAAGCTAAGCAAAGTACCAAGAAATAGAAAAATTTTGCTAGAAATAAGGAAAAGAGTACTGCAAATGTGATTTCTGTCTTCCTGTATGGCAGTCAGTGCCAATTAATCTCCTGAAAGATCAAGTGAATACTTGAAGTAACAGATATGTGGTTCTACAGAAGGATGCTGAGGATACCATAGATATTATGTGAATAATGACAAAGTTTTTGAGAAAATGAAAGCAGAAAGCAAACTGTTGTATCCTGGACATGGGTACAATTTAACAAAGTGTAAATCCAAGTGCAAAAATTACTAAGCCAGGTGTAATAGAATAAAATATTCTTATTTTTTCAGCATGAGAATTATTACAGATGAGAATAGTACTACCAAGTTTTAAGTCATAAGCAAGACTCACTAATTCATAAAAGACTTAGTCCACCATAGTGTTCATAGGGGGTGCTGGGATATTCCATTATAACATTAATATTTAACATCAAGAAGAGACAGTTGGGGTCTTTTAGGGCACATATTGAGGAAGAAGGGCTTGGAAATCTGATACTTACAGGACAAATAGAAGAAAAGAGGAAAACGAGACATAATCTGCTTAGTAAGCTTGATGAAGTGCGTAGTGGACCAAGGCTGCAGAGAAATAATAAAAAGAGAAGGTTTACGAAAAGCTACAAGGAAGAGGAATTTGTGGAAAGCCGCGATCACCTGCATCCTGAGGTAACATGACACATCAAGAAGAAGAATGCCAAAATATTAGCATTCTACAGTATGAAATATTCAGGGTAATATTCTGATCTTTGTTTTTGATCATTGTTATGCTTAGTTTAGTACACCATCAGGTGAAGTGCTTGGTTGATTGTGTAGAGCTGTTCAGTACTTCTAATTCTTGATTAGTTAAAAAACGGATTTTTTTTTAATCATTTCACCCCAAGCAATGAGGTACCACCACTGATGTGCAGGGGGCTACATAAGAGAATAAAAGGTTAGGCAGCAGGAAAGTGAAGAGAAAGATGAACCAGTTACAGGGCGTGTCAGAGAAAGGGCAAGTGAAGGATGTGAACACAGGAGTAAAGACAGTTGCGAAGGTACAGAGAAAGGAAAAGAACAAGATACACAGTGATGTAGAAAGGGCTGGAGTCAAGTGGATAAGAAATGGAAATTGACATTGGATTTAAATTCCTGGAGGTTGTAACCGGCAGGAAAAGCAAGTATACCTTGTCATGAAAATGAGCATTCAAAATGCTAGCTATTTTTTTTTAGATCATGCACGATCTACTTGCACAGGTGCAATAACTTCAGTTACAAGGTTGATCTCTATGGATTTACAAAATTAACTAAGTCTAATACAAGGCCATCACTGTCAGCGACTTGGGAAAGATAATAATGAGGATATTAGCCATGTCCTTATAAGGAAACATTTAGCATTCATTAACAGAGCAGCTAGTTCTATTTTTGGTTGAAATTTTTTAAAAAATGCATATTAAAACAATTTTACAGGAAAGTAGATTTCTCAAGCTCAGTAGCTGTTATTGCTCTTTTCAGTATTGATAGAGGTTTCCTTTTTAATCTTCTGTTTGAAGTTGTGTGGAATGTCATAATCTTCATTATATGATCATTTTCTTGTAGATAGACTTTTTCTGCATGTAAAACTGATTTGAAATTTAAAGGAGCTCATGATTTGGGGTAAACTAAATAAAAATGAAGTTTTTTTGCTTTATTTTAAAAAGTATTTGAAGATCATACAGCTCAGTAGGATTGTCATAGAATCGGATCACAAAGTCAAATTTTGTCTTCAGTTTCATTTTCAATTTAAGCAAACATAAACGATATAAAGTACCACTGATGAATATTATGATCAATGTGTAAAAAAACATTAGGATCAATGTGTAAAAAAATAAATAAATAAATATGAGAGCTGAAGACAAGCCAACCCAGGATGGATAGTTACAACTTTTATTTTAATCTCTTTTGGTTGGTAAGTTTCTTAGTTCTCTTCAGCATTGAAACTGCTTCTAATAACCCTAGAATGGAATATCAATTAATATAACTAATAAAGTTCATCGACTCCTAGGTAAAGGGTAACCTAAAGCTCCCTTTTCTTTGCTGCTACCTTGCAGTAGGGGTGTCCATGACTCCTATCCTTAGATTTCTCCACTTACCCTTGATCTCTTTGTTGCTGAATGCTCAGTAGAGAGACATCAAGTATCATATTTAAAATCTTTGGTATGATGTGGTTGGGGATTGAAACCACAACCTATAACACTGCAGGTGAGCACTCCACCATTGCACTACAACTGGTATTCAAGAAATATCATAGTTACTAAATATTGCAAGTGGTTTGTTTCAGAAATTTATGGACCTAGAAACAGAAAATTCTATGGAGGACCAAAAGTATTTAGAAAATACTGAAAAACATATTTCTGAATTATGGCATTGTAAATTTTGTATTTTCCTCTCCTCACATGTCTGTTATGTCCTGCCATTAACTTGGATAAATAATGTACCATTTTGTGATGATTGCAATGGAGAAGAGATTATATACCAGAGATCCTCTCTGGCTTGAGTGGGAAAATTCAACAGAACAGAATAATAAGAAAGAAAAAAAGGAAACAATTGAATGCATAATGTTTGTTTTAGTGAAATAGAAAATCTTGTCAGTTTTAAAACTTTTCATTTAAACTCCTCTTTTACTTCTTTAAATAATGCACTGCATTCATAATTATTTTTGTTATTGCACCATTGCTCAGATATTTAGCAATGCAATCAGGGAATTTCCCATGGTATTTCATAATCATGGAAATTCGAGAAAGTGTATTCATTTATTAATTTAAGAATTTTGGGACAATTCTTATTCTAATCACTGATCATTATTCACTCATCTGCAAGAAAATGCAGTTTCCGGGTTTCTATTTTCCAATCTTCTCACTTTTTTTTTTTTTTAATTGGAGTAGATAGACTAAACTATCACCCAGTTCACACTCCACCCACATCTATTGAACAGGTGTAGAGGCTCATCCCTTGTTCCCTGTTTAGGATGCGGTTTCCAGTTTTCTCTTTTCCAATCTTTTCACTCCTATGTAGCCCCCTGCACATCAGTGGCATTACCACCTTGCTCGGGGTGATATGTTTAAAAAAAAATAAAAATGAAGAAAGATAAAATAAGTTACGTTTTTTGTTTGTGTCTATTGTTTTTTTTTTATCAAGCGTGGTATTTAAAAAAAAAAAAAGAAGCTTGCTGCCAGTGTGTCTGTGTGCAAATATATATATATATATATATATATATATATTGGCAGCATTTGAAGAACAATCATTAAATATAAGCAGAAAGAACTAACCTGAACAAATTTTTTTTTTTTTAATTATATCACCTCGAGCAAGGCGGTAAGGCCACTGGTGTGCAGGGGGTTACGTAAGAGTGAATAGATTAGAAAAGAGAAAGCCAGAACCCGCATCCTAAACAGGGAACAAGGGATGAGCCTCTTCACCTGTTCAATAGACGTGGGTGGAGTGTGAACCGGGCGATAGTTCAGTCTATCTACTCCAATTGAAAAAAAAAATAAACAAAAAAGAAAAGTGAAAAGATTGGAAAAGAGAAAGCCGGAAACCACATCCTAAACAGGGAACAACGGATGAGCCTCTACACCTGTTCAATAGACGTGGGTGGAGTGTGAACTGGGCGATAATTACATTCAGTTTTAACTGACAAGGTCTGTTTTAAAGTTTTATGGCTTATTTATAATTTTCATATGAGATGTTGTGCATTAAGAACAAAATTGGAGATAAATTACCCAAATATTTTTGACAAATATATATATATATATATATATAGACACACACACACATAATGTATGCCTTTATGTCAATATACATATCTGTGTCAATATATATAAACATACAAGGTGCTATGAATAAATTGTCATCCACATTGTGTAAAAATGAAAATAGCACTGACATCTCATTACAGCAGGTATTTTCACCAAAATCACACAAAAATATCATGAAATACTGAACAGTAAATTTATTTAATAAAATTGCCATTGGCTTCATCCATGGCCTCCAGATGACTTTAGAATCTCCTGCAACTCCTCTTGGCAGTTTTTTGTTTAATTCTTTATTGGTGAATGTTGCCATAACCCTTTCCTTCAGCTCATTTTTGGTGTTACAAGGAGTTGTGTTGGTCTCTGGTGCAACTACACCACACACATAATAATCAAGGGAGTTTCAGTCTGGGGAGTTAAGTGAGCAGATATAAGGGGTCACTTTTTTTAATCATTTCACCCCAAGCAAGGCAGAACTGCCACTGGTGCGCAGGGGTTACAGAAGAAGTAAGTGATGAGAAAGAGAAACAGGTTACAGGGGAGTCAGGGAATGAGTAAGAAAGGGATGAGAATACAGGTGTGAAAAGAGATGCATTAGATTGGAGTGGAAAGGAAGAAGAACATGATACAAGGGTTGTCAGGGAAAGGATGTGAGTCAAGATGTGAGTCAGTCAGTTAAGTGCCATATGTGATACATGCTTAGGCGATCATGCCTCGAAAGAGACATGAGTGACTGGGCAGAAGATTATCCTGCAGTAGGTTGCCATTGCTTTTTGCGGTAGACTGGTTGCCAGCCAAGGCTATAGAACCCAATCTGTCCTGTTATTTAACCCATAAATGAAGGAAAAAGATGGATTAATATCTTTCCTAAGGGAATCGTGTAAGTGAATGCAAAGAAATTCAACTGGAATTTGAACTCGGGTACCCGATTTCTCATTCCGAGTTGATATCCATTGCACCACAATACAGAAAGAGATGGTAGTTGACTCTGCATTTAAATTCTTGGAGATTGTAGCTTTCAGGGAAGCAAGTATATGGAAGAGAATTCCACAAGTGGGAAGTGTGAGCAAAGAAGCTGATAGAGTAGAAGTCATGGGTGCAAAAATTATCTGACAATCATGACTGGATTATCCTGCTTGTGTGGCATGGCACAGATTCCTGTTGCCAGACATCAGTTCTTCCAGCAGATACCCTCTTGACCCAGGGCAGCACTACTTCCACCAAGCACTTGCTGTAGGTTTCCATGTTGAGCCTGAGGGAAGCAGAATGGAGGTATAACATTGTCATCGCTATTGAGCTCTCCAAAAACTTTCATAATTCTTATTAGGCACATCAAACTTATTTCTGAATCTTCTGTATTGTTCTGAAATTGACACCCAAACACTCTGAAAAGTTTGTGTTGGATCTTCCAGCATGAACTGCTTGTCATTTTCCAATTTCAGACCTAGTGAATTGTGTCATGGTTCTCTTTTTCTCACAGATCGTGACCAGTTAATCCTGCTATACTGTGCAGCTGACAAAATAAAAAATAAATACCACATGTGCACAAAATTAAAAATATAAAATGGCGACAATTTACCTATCGGATCCTGTATATAATATATATATATATATATATATATATATATATATATTAATCAAGCCTATATAACATAATTTTCGATTCATCCTAACAACCATATCTGCTCTGAAATGTATCATAATACATATTAATATGATTGTTACGATGAATCGATGAATCGAAAATTGTGTTATATAGGCTTCATTAAAATCTTGTTTAGACTGGAGGTCATTTGTGGTCGTGGTCCAGAGGCCTAAGAATGTTGCCATATATATATATATATATGACAGTAAAAAATAAAAATTTTTAAATTTCAAGACCAAATTATACTCCTTAACAAATGAAGGGAGATCATAAGTATATGTCGCCATAGAAATAAGTATAAATTACAATAATTACCCTATTCCCCCAATTAGTCCCAATAAATGTTTTTAAAATTTGACTAAGCAGTTACTTCTCCAGCACCTACCACTACTAACTCAAGGATCAAGCCACATACCTCCCACTACTAAATTCTTTCCCCCAGCCCAACCCAAATAAAACCAATACATCTCTACCCCTTCTTTTACCTAAGCTAACCTCTTGGCTTAGAATTTTTCCTGTTCTCTGTTTATAAGGGGTCCAAGAAATGACATGCTGAAAATTGGCTATTTCCCCACTAAGTTTTATCTGAACTTACAGATAAAGATATATATTCTTAGATGTGATCTGTAGGAAAGTTAATATGAATAAAAGAGAAATGAGGAAAACTATACTTAGTCTTAGCTGATGTGTTTCGTTATCTGATGGACTTAATCAAGACAAATGAAATTTTTTATTTTGCAAAAACTATCTATATACAAAAGCAAAATGTTGCTACTCAAAATTTTTTAAATTATAAAACTATTCATCAAGTTAATTGAAATATTGGATATTAAATTAAGTCACTTAACACACTCAAAAATTTAGTTAGGTACTTATTGCGAATGTCTGTTCTTATTCAGTTTGAAAAAAGTATACCTGGTTTGTTCTGTGAAATATATATATATATATATATATATATATATATATAGGTAGAAGCTAACTTATAACTCCCAAACAGACATTTAACCCTCTAGGGCCATTCGTATCATATTTGATACAGTATTTCCCTATAAGGAAACATTTGGTATTTCCCTATAAGGAAACATTTGGTATTCATTGACTGAGCAGTCAGTACTGCTTTCATTTGAAATTTATAAAATATTTCTCTTAAAAAATTTTTCAGGAAAATATTTCTTTCAAGGCTTGCTTTCATACTGTATCAAATATGATACGAATGGCCCTAGAGGGTTAAGGTATGTTTTGTATGTTCTTGATGATATGATGAAATCTTAAATGCCTCCTAAGTTCTACAAGTAACCTCCAACTCATTCCACATTGAGTACATATGATTATATACTAACCTGATTATCTAGATGTTTAGTTTTATGTTGCCAAGTATTATATATTTATATATATAATAATCTGCAGACAGATCTGTTTCGCTGTATCACAGGTCTTCAGTATGGTTAGACATCTGTTTGCTTCTAGCCAGGATTGAAACCCATCTGAATTGATGTCAGTCTGCAATTCTACTTCTGAGCTATGTGTGCTCGGTAGAGGAAGGTGAACTTTAGTATGTTATATACAATGTAAACACACGCCAGCAGCTGAGAGTGTTCAAATTCATGGCTGAATGAACAATGAAAAAAAAATATATATATATATATTTCATTCATAAATAAGTTATTATGCATCCTAGGTTTCTACCATCTGGTGTCTTCAAGCAATTAACAATAATTGATTTTACTATTTTTTTAAGAATGCTCACATAACAGGGATTTATATGTATAAAACCATTTCACACAAAGTAAAGTGATAATGCCACTAGAGACAAAATACAGAAGTGGTTACTGGATGTGAAAAAGAATAAGACGACTTTAAGAGAAGTAAATGGAAACTGAGTCCTAAACAGGAAAGAATTTATAAGCCTGTCTCTATTCTTGTTCAAAAGACAGAGAAGTAGTGTGAAGTGGGTGATTGGGGAACATATCTACACCCACACACACGCACACATAGGAATTAATGAAATTTTTTATCTGAAATTGTTTCTTATTACCTTCAATAAATCTAGTGGTTCCATATGTTTGAGAAAACCTAGAGACAATAATCCTGTTTTTATAGACAGCCTAGAGATTGAATGTCTTACTGAAGAAAATGTGCCTCTTGATAAGAAACAAACCTGTATTTCTTTTTTAATTAAGGAAACTACTTCCAGACCAAGCATGCTTTACACTTTAGCTACAAGAAGTCAGTACAGCAAAGCATTCCTCTATAATCCTTTTTAAGAAATGTACATTTCTTGTAAAACCATTTCTCAAGTCTATATCTGCTAACATTATGTTTTGGTATGAAAAGTAATTATCTTAAGTAATTAATAAATTTCTTTACTTCATATTAATACACAGTGAAATTAATATCTGCTGAAATTGAAAGTCTTAATGAAGAAAATCTACTTCGTGATATACTCAAACTAACCATTCAAATACTGAAGCGGGTAGTATAAATGGATTGGGATTTTGGCACTTTTGGTATGTGATGGATTAGGGACATAGAATTGCTGATTTAACAGAAGGAAAAATAGAACTTCAATTTTACTGTTTTGGATCAAGTTCTATAAATTTAAGGTGTTTGACTGCAGACTAATATAATGGTGATTGACTCATAAAATACATTTGGAATATATAATTAAAAATTTTGATTATTTTTTTTCTTCACTTTTGCTAAACAAAATATTCTTAAAAAGACATGTCCAACTCTTCTTGCACAATATTCTAATGCCAGTAATCATGATCATGATCTTATTTCTGTTGTCCCATGAATGGTGAATAATTTTGGTCAGCTTGCCTGCCACTGGTACCATGCCTAATCCTGCCACAATTATAGGAGAAAATGAACATTATTTCTTTCCATCTCAAAGATTCTATGTGATACCTCGACTGCTCAATCTTGCATAGTTCACTAAAAACTTCTCATCATGGGACCAATGAACAATTGTTATTGTTGCTCAGAGATGAATATTTCAATAGATTCAGTCATAGTAATCTCAGTGGACTTACATTTGAATTTAAATTTGAGATATTATCTTAATGAATAAGGTATATCAGTTAAGGAAATATTTCATCTCAAAACCAATTATAAATGATTTATAATTTTCTTCACAGATCTGAAATTCCTAATAGACTCAAGCCAATTGAAATGAATTCTGGGTCTAGCTTTGCAGTCTGAAATTGCTCTGATTTTGAACTCACTAAATTGAGCCATAGTTGATGTCAGCACACTACCACCGATCTTGCTTTACTAACAATATTAACCTGTTTCATCATATCACAGATCAAAGGTCGCCTATTCCTCTAATAATTTTCACTTGTTACTGTATTTGATGGTATCTAATACTCCTTACTTGCAAAAAAAGAGAATTTAAAATTCATTGTTTGCATTCAGCATGAAGAAGTTTCTACCTAAGCTAAAATTTTAACCATTTCTATTAAAAAAATTCTTTGTTTAAATGAAAGCGTCATATATTTACTTTTAAATCCTTACTGCCATCAAATATGGTGTTTTGAACTCATTAACCTTTGCACTCTGCCTAAGTAAAATATTTCAGTCTTATTTTTTCTGTAACAGTTGAAGGCATAATTAATGAAATATGAACCTGAATGGATGTAAATAACAACAAATAAATTTAATTTTAATGAAAAATGTTGAAATTTCTCATTACATTTTGAAACTGAATCAACAAATAAATTTAATTTTAATGAAAAATGTTGAAATTTCTCATTACATTTTGAAACTGAATAGGACATTCACTAATCCAGATTCAATGACAAGAAAAAGAATCATTTTACAAATAGACCTTTTATGTTTATAAAGTCTAATGAATAAGTATTGTGATTGATGTTATGAATAGAGAACTACAGCACGTACCAATTCGGTATTTAATCTCCTTCAAAGTAATCTGCTTCTGAAGGCATGCACATTATTCAGCAATGTTCCTATTGATGGCGTCATTTCTGGCACTCAGTTTTGGAGTTAGTGAGCAGCTTTATTGTTGCATTCTCTTGGATAATCCTTCACATCTGGGAATCTTGTTCTTTTCAAATAGAATTTGATTTTAAAAAAGGAAAAAGTTTCAAGCAGTGAAATCTTAGGAATATGGTAGCTATAAGACCTGTGAAATGTTTTTCTTAACCAACATCTTCTGTACAATCCATGGTCACGGATGAAACCTCTGTGGTGTGGGGACATGACCACACTCTACACATTTTTCTTGTAAGCACTGTTATGAACAACAGAAGTAAATGAGAACATTATAACTTAGTGTATATGCATGAAAGATTTTAATTCAGGCTATTGGTTCAACACTTGTCAGTCAGTTAAGTACCATATGTAATACACACTTGGGTGATCATGTCTCAAAAGAGACATGACTGACCGGACAATTGCCATTACTTTCTGCAGTAGACTGGTTGCTATCCAAGGGTATTTGCCTGTAAGAGAATGCAACAAATTCAACTGGAATTTTAACTCAACTCCCTAATTTCTTATTCCGAGCTGATACTTGAGCTATATATATATATATATATATATATAGACTGAATATTATTTAAGAATATATAGACTGAATATTATTTAAGAATATATAGACTGAATATTATTTAAGAATATATAGACTGAATATTATTTAAGAATATATAGACTGAATATTATTTAAGAATATATAGACTGAATATTATTTAAGAAAATATAGACTGAATATTATTTAAGAATATATAGACTGAATATTATTTAAGAATATATAGACTGAATATTATTTAAGAATATATAGACTGAATATTATTTAAGAATATATAGACTGAATATTATTTAAGAATATATAGACTGAATATTATTTAAGAATATATAGACTGAATATTATTTAAGAATATATAGACTGAATATTATTTAAGAATATATAGACTGAATATTATTTAAGAATATATAGACTGAATATTATTTAAGAATATATAGACTGAATATTATTTAAGAATATATAGACTGAATATTATTTAAGAATATATAGACTGAATATTATTTAAGAATATATAGACTGAATATTATTTAAGAATATATAGACTGAATATTATTTAAGAATATATAGACTGAATATTATTTAAGAATATATAGACTGAATATTATTTAAGAATATATAGACTGAATATTATTTAAGAATATATAGACTGAATATTATTTAAGAATATATAGACTGAATATTATTTAAGAATATATAGACTGAATATTATTTAAGAATATATAGACTGAATATTATTTAAGAATATATAGACTGAATATTATTTAAGAATATATAGACTGAATATTATTTAAGAATATATAGACTGAATATTATTTAAGAATATATAGACTGAATATTATTTAAGAATATATAGACTGAATATTATTTAAGAATATATAGACTGAATATTATTTAAGAAAATATAGACTGAATATTATTTAAGAATATATAGACTGAATATTATTTAAGAATATATAGACTGAATATTATTTAAGAATATATAGACTGAATATTATTTAAGAATATATAGACTGAATATTATTTAAGAATATATAGACTGAATATTATTTAAGAATATATAGACTGAATATTATTTAAGAATATATAGACTGAATATTATTTAAGAATATATAGACTGAATATTATTTAAGAATATATAGACTGAATATTATTTAAGAATATATAGACTGAATATTATTTAAGAATATATAGACTGAATATTATTTAGAATATATAGACTGAATATTATTTAAGAATATATAGACTGAATATTATTTAAGAATATATAGACTGAATATTATTTAAGAATATATAGACTGAATATTATTTAAGAATATATAGACTGAATATTATTTAAGAATATATAGACTGAATATTATTTAAGAATATATAGACTGAATATTATTTAAGAATATATAGACTGAATATTATTTTTGTTATTCTAAATTGCCTAAATGATGACAGTACATGCTTGTGTGTATTTGTAAAGTTTTACACTAGTAAATTATTTTGTTACAATATGATACAAATTATTAAATTCACCTAAAGCTTGTTTTTTGTTTTTGATTCAAACTATTTACTCATGGCTACTGAATGTGCATTGTGGTGCATTGGATATCGGTTCGGAATGAGAAATCGGGGAGCCAAGTTCGAATTTCACCTGAATTCATTGCATTCACTTACGCTCAAATACCCTTGGGGAATGTATTAATCCATCTATTCTTTCCAGTTATGGGTTAAATAACAGGACAGATTGGGTTTTATAGCTTTGGTTGGTAATCAGTCTACCACAGAAAGCAAAGGCAACCTACTGCGGGATAATCTTCTGCCCAGTCAGTCATGTCTCTTTCGAGACATTATTACCCAAGCGTGTATCATGTATGGCACTTAATTGACTGACTGAATTGTCTCAGAGTAATTTTAATGAAAAGCAGCTGAAATTAAGATGAAATATAAATTTTCTTTAGAATTTATTTTAAAGTGAATGCAAGAAATATTAATAAAAATCATAGTTGCTAATTACTTCAACATGCTATTTAGCCACAAAATATAACCATCATAGTAAAATACACAATGATGTTTGAAGCATACATTTTACATTAAATATGCTTTATACTAATATCAGGTCACTCCACAAATGCTACTGGTATCATATAATACCTACCACATTGTTGGATCATCTGTGACTAAACCAGTTTCAACACCAAGATTTTGTGGTGAGGGTGGAGGTTGTTAGACACCAAGCAGTATTAAAATCAAAACCTCTCAAAGAGCAGATTAACTTTTTTCATAGAGTCAACGATCAGAAGGCCACATGAGATATGGCTCATTATACAGCTTGGTGCACTAGTAAAGAGATTCAAGGTAGCTTTTCATTGAAGGTGCCTCACCCATTTTCACTACAGGAAAACATATGCACAAGTGTCTTCCTCCCCAGAAATTAGGAAAACATTTTTTTTTTATTTGGGGTGAAGATTTTTCAATAATTAAAACACTGAAGTCTTGATATAACATTAACACATATGAAAGTATCATTAGCATATGCTGATCTGCATGGATGATTTTTAATTTGTTCACTTCAAAATACAAAAAAATTAAATAAAAATTATATTTCCTTGTCAGAGAAAAAAATTTATTAGGAATGTTTCCTGTTTCTAAATCAAAAGATATTTACATGTAAAAATTAGCAATAGTTTAAAATATTGGAAACTTTACTACCTTCAATGAGTTTAAAAATTCAAGAAACAATGTGCTTAAGCATTGTGTATGTATGTACCTATGTGTGAGAGTGTTTGATTTAAAAAGTGAGAATGAAACAAAGAAAGAAACCAAATTTTAAAAAATGCTATTTCCCCTCATAAAATTTTGTGTGTTTAGAAAGCCAAATAGGCAGGTTGTTGTTTGCCCATGACTGATCTAAAAAAATTAGCCCTGTAGCTATGTTTACAGCCAGTGCAGTGATGATATGGCATCACTGGGTAGAGGGCTTTCTAAACTGAGGTTCACAGCCAGAAGGGAGAGAAATACCCACCCCTAATGTAATCAATGGCTACTTGTCTGTGACCAAGAAGGCCTTCAAGTTGGAAGTCGTCGATTCAGGTTTCATCTGGAAATGGATGGGTTCCATCAGGTCTACCTTATTCAAAGCACACCTTACATGAAGGAATACCTCTCTGACTTTCAACACAGGTAAGTGGAGGGAACTGGTCAGGTGCTCAGCCTTACAGCAACCCTATGACCATACTCAGTCATGATGGTGAGAAAAACACTATTTACATTTACAAAATTAAGAACTTCAGTCTCTTTCATGAAAATTATTTCTCCTTAGTTTAAGCTCTCAAAGTTTTGACTGTTACAGAGAAAACCTAAGGCTTTAGATGTTACCTGATTTCTAAGCATGCTTTTGTGTCTATTCATCTGTGCTCCACCTGTCTAGCAAATCTTTCATCTATTTACAACAAGGTCTCTTCCAGGACGTAACAACTTCTATCTCAGAAGATTCCTTATTTGCTCTTGTCCCACACATTCTAAAAGTTATTGTCCCTTCACAAAATTATTCAAATTAAAGTTACACATGTTGAGTTAGCACAAGTAGTGATTATCATTACCACTACCTATATGTTCTTGCACAAGTAGAAGTGTTGTTTTTAGTGATTTTTTGTTGTTGTTTTTAGTGTTTAGTCACTAGTATGTTGTTGTTTATTATTTCGTACTACACTTAATAGTAATGTGCAGTATGCATGTTTTAACTTTTTATTTTGTTTAATTCACTTTAAATCAATTTAAAAAATTGAAGTTAAAGAAAAAGAAACGCTACTTGTAACTTTCAGCAAACACTTTTTTTTTCCTTAACTGGTTTATTGGTATATCTTTTTCTGACAATTTCAGTTTACTTTATTGACTAGATGATTTTAATTGAATTAGTAATTACTTTAATTAAATTAATCAATTTAACACTTGAATAAATATTAATTTTCAAATTCATAATGCAGTCAAAACTGTGCAGTTAAAACACTCCCGAATTAGTGCATTATTTTTATTTTTTTATTTTCAAGTAAAAAAATATTAAAAGCTGCAATAAATTTGTTTCGGAAGAGAAAATATTTCATACATTTCAGACAACCTTTAAGTGTTGAATGTCCTGCCATATTTGGAAATTAAATATTGTTTTATATGTTCACTGTAAAGACTGATTAATTTTACATGTTCTGTTCATAAATTAATAAATAAAATTTAACATTGAATATTGAAAGCAAATAACCTGTCTTCCTCATCTGACAAAAGTTAGCAATATTCTAAGATAAATTATTCTTAAAGAATATTAAACATTAAAAAGATATTTTGATAAAATATCGGCCTGACATTGAAATTAAATCTTTAAAATGAAGAAACTGTTATTACTATTATTATTATTATTATTATTGACCCTTCATGTATTGTTCTTTTAAGAGCAATGCCAAACAAAATTTAAAAATATTTACTAATAGTTTACTTTTGATATCTAATTTATCATATTTGAACATTTTTTATCTATATAAATATATTTACATTATTTCCATTGTTTGGACTGTTGTCCTTATTTTGTTGCCATATCACAATGTTTTGGTTGTTGCACGTTCTGGCCTTCTTCAGACGATTGGAGTTTTGAACCAAACACTATATTTTGATCACTGGGGTAACTTGTTCTCATTCCATGAGCCACTCTGGATGTCTCAGTTATCTCCCTGTAACTCAAGTTATTTGTTCACCACTACTGTATTGAACTCACAACTCTTTGGGTCAAATCTCTGGATCTAACCAATGCTTTTATCCACTGGGCCATGTGTCCTTGGCTCATGGAACCAGAACAGTGATTAAAATACTAGATTCGGTTTGAAATTCAAATCCTCTGAAGACTGGAATATATAATGGCCGAAACATTGTGAATATGGCAACAAAGATGAGGATAACAGTCTGATCAATGTAAATAATACCTCATCTCAGAAGTATAGACAAATATAAATATATTTGTACAAACATTTTACTTATTAATATCTTTTTGCTTGTTTGAGTACATAAATATATTTAGTTTAATTTTTTTGTTTTTTAGTTTTCTGTTTGCAATTTTTGTCATTAATTTTTATTTTATGCATTTCTGTTTTTAACAGAACCCTTTTTTATTTTTTGTTTTCCTTTAATGTTGTTAGCTGATCCTTAGACAAAGATTTTTGTGCCCTATCTTCCCCTTTAGATGTGCTCACTGTGAGGATTGGCGAGCCTACCAAACTCCAATGTAATGTTACTGCTCATGGCGGGATGTTGAGACCCTCACCCATAATGTGGTTCAAGCAAGATGAGCCCTTGACTGCAAATTCTGAGGCGAAATTATTTATTAATCAGTATAAAATCCCATCTCAGAGAATGCTTCTCAGTGTATTTTCTATCCTAGACACTAAATTTGAAGATTCAGGGGTCTATATTTGTAAAACAATCCAACCAGATGTTACCGAAATTCGACGATTCAAAGTGGAGGTGGTAGGACCTAATGGTGAGTACCAGAATTTTTCTCCTCATCCATCTTTGACTCCTCTTCAGCTCCTCTTCTGAATCCTCTCTCCTGGGAGTTTCGATTTTATTATCTGCTCTAATGAAACAAACTTCTTCAAATCTTGCTCTTACTATCTTTGACTGTGGCTATTTCTTTGTTCTTTCTTCTCTTTTTGCATATGTGAAATGAAATTATTGCATTTTTGAAACTCTAATATTTTTCCATCATGGATCTATTTAACTTTCATAATTGAACAGGAACCTTTCTATATAATAAACCAAGTGTATTTGCGTAATTTATTTGTCAATGATACTCTGAATTTCATTTTCACCAATATGAAGGATATATCTCAGAGTTATCTCTCTTGTATTGGTGGTGCTAGTTGACAGTGTGTTTGCTGTGTCAGTGGTGGATGGTCTGAATGAACAAAACAAAGAAAAGATCATCTCTATAAAACCTAGAATAACATTAAGAACACAGAAAAAAATAAGGCATACCTTTATTTTGAAAGAAAACATACAGGGATGTCTATAATAAGGGGGAAAATAAATTGAAGTCTTGCATGTGAACATCTTTTAATAATAATAATAATAATAATAACAACTTAAAAACATATTGTCAGTTTTGACAGCATGGGCAAAGTTGTATTAATATAATATTCTACTGGATATTAAGAGGGTGATTGATGTTGTAATTAAGTTAGAAACTAATTCCTCTCAGAAATACTATATATTAATATAGGGATGAAATTGCTATATATTATTATAGGGAGAAATTTATTGCATATTAATATAGGGAGAAATTTATTGCATATTAATATAGGGAGAAATTTATTGCATATTAATATAGGGAGAAAATTATTAAATATTAATATATATTAATAATAGATTTTAATCCAACCTTATTTCTTATTACTATAAATGTTAGGCCAGTAGACACTAATGTCATCATTTTGAAAAAAAAATAAATAGGAATCTCTACATAAATTATATACCCACTGATAATAATATTTATAAACCTATACTAAATAAAAGCATTTTTTATAAACCTACAAGTAATGTTTTTTTATTTTAATATTGGGTGTTATAGTGTGTATTATTGTGTTGAGCAGAAATTAATGGGCTGTGACAGATTAATATATTGTGCATAATTAATGGACTATTAAGATTTAATAGGCTGTGCAAGTGGGGTAATATAATTAAATGAAATGCCGATGGTATAATGGTTACCTAATATGAGATTAGTGAGCTGTTGAATTTTAGCTGAGTTCATTATATTTGCTTTTGTACAAATATCATAGGTAAAAGTATTAAACAGTTTCTTCTCCCCTAGTGATGGGTTAAATAGCAGAGTAGGCTGGGCTTTTTAGTCATGGTTGGCAACCAGTCTAAGGGAAGGACAACAATGAATTCAAAACCATATGTAACCCCAGTATAGTGCATACTGTGCAAATAACAAACTTATTAAGTTAACAGTGAGTTTATAATTTCAACTGCAGTCAACTTATGACTGCATAAATGTTGTATTATCATTATTATTATTAATGGATTAAGGTTATTGAAATTTTCTTTTTTTCTCACTGTACATTTATAAGTATAATTATACTTACACAATTAGGTTTTTATTGTAGAATAGTTGGTGTGAAGATATAGAAATTTACTTGTATAATTTCAAACAATTTGTCATCATCAGGTGTTCATTGATTGACTGATATGGATATCTTTTGATTATTGTAATATTTTGTCTCGGTAATGTCAGTTATTGTGATGAATACAATAATCAAGATATTTCATATCATCCAATTTATGGACATCTGAAGATGACCAGAGGGTACTTAGTCAAAATGTTGTGTCTATGATAACATTTATAAGAGTCAAGATGAGAAAAATAATTTTAAACAATAAAGAGTATACTAACAATTAGTATTCTTTGAAATAAAATACTAAATAGAAGCAGTTAGAGGATTTTGGTTGGGTCTGGGAAGTGAAATTTGTCTGAAACAGTAGAAAATTCAAATAAGCAAAGAAACGAATTTTATCATTTTTCTAACAAGTCTACTAATGGTTCTACTTTTCTTCTAATAAATAAGTATTTGTAACTAATATATTTTTTAAAACTACTAATAACCGTTTTTATAATGATTTTGATTTATTTTGTTTCTACATTTTATGTGATGATTATTAATGCTATGCTGGGCAAAATATCTGGATGGCTGTCAATGAACATTTTTCTTTAGTTTTGCCTGCTCTTTTTCTGAAACTTTTGAAATATTTTTAATTGCATTTACTTTGTATGCTTTGATGATACTTTTCAAATTATTCTCTTTTAATCATATATGAAAAAAATTATTTTCATTTGTATTATGTTCTATTAATTTATCTTGTATTTAAAAATTCCTTTCAAGTTTGTTTTTTTTGTAAGTTTATTACTTGTTTTAATTTTTAATTTATTCTTATAAAAAGTAATGATTTTTTTTCCTTATAATCATTTTTACAAATTTTCTTTTTTAAATTTTTTATTACTTATTCTAATTTATTATTATGTTTTTTGATTTCCAATTTTTTCACATTGTTTTATTTTTTATTTTTAGATTAATCTTCTAGTATTTTTGATTGAGGTTTTTTAATCCCTAAATTGTTTGGTATGAAATGTTTTTCTTGCATGTTTTGAAAAACATACAAAAATATGTTGAGATTCTCAAATTTACTTGGCTTTTTATGTCTTCTGAAATTTCTTTAAAACAAATCTCAAAAGTTGTAGATTTGTGTGTATTTTCTTTTTTGTGACTAACAAATCAGTGATTTCTAGGTATTCTCCAAATAAAACATTTTCTTTTTTGTTCTATCCACACACATACACCCACCCACACACACACACACACACACATATATATATATATATATATATATATATATATAATGCACATTTTGTTGTATTTTATTGATTAGTTGTGAGGTTGTAACAAATAAAACAAATTATAATAATTTCACATTAAGCAAGTTTAAATACCTGTAAAATGTGAAGTCAACTTTGCTAAACAAACTTGTTAGCAATCAATATTAAATTAACAAACTTGAGTAATTTTCCTCATAATTTTTATTTGCATTATTTTTGAAAACATTGCAGAATGAAAATTGAATAAAGAAGAAAATCATGTACAATTCAGTTTTTAATTAAGTATTGATCACCAACAAAGGTATTTCTTTACAATGAATGTCTCTTTTTATTCTGTGTTGGTTTTCATTTTTATGTGACCTTGTTAAAACTTTCACAAATTTATTTGAAAAATGAACAACAGCAACATTTTAGAAAAAAATAAAGGTTTTGTTATGCAGAAAATATACAAAAAATTTGTAAATTTGTCCTCAATAACAAAGCCTTGATGTGTTTGAAATAATATATAAATAGGTTGAGGATTGCAATCAAGCATGAAACAGTCAACACTAGGTGTTAAGTTCAGTGCCCACTTTTATATCTATATAGGCTCTCTCTGTGGTATTGAGCACTTTTACCCATAAATATAGCATATCTTATTTTATCACAAACACATAGTCCTGAGCATGATGGTAAACTGCATCCAGCAGCAAGGCCTTGGATTGAGAGATTGTGAGAAGCATGAAACTACCTCTTAACTGCTGTTGTTCCCAGGTCTACCCTTGACCTGGAGTGGTAGCACCTGTTAGGGTCCCAGCTATAGGAAAATAGTTAACCCCCAAACTGGGGTAAAAACACTATGTAAGTATAAAAATAGACTTTTATAGAAATATATACCTAAAAATAGACTTTTATAGAAATATATACCTAAAAATAGACTTTTATAGAAAAATATACATTTTTGATAGAAAAATATTACCGACAATACATTTTTGAAGGAAAAATTCTCAACAAAACATTTTTGAATACAAAACTGAGACATTTTCAGTTTTTTGAAATAAAAAAATAGATAGAAAAGATTTCCATAAAATATCTAAATCAACCTTCTCACTATAACTGAACATTAAAAAAAAAACCCTTAAAACCCCACTTTTTTGACATTAAACAACCCACAGAGGTTGATATGTCATTAAACAAAACACACACACACACACACACACACACAAAGAAATATATTTTTTTGTTACTGAGAACTGATAAAATATGAATAGACATAAAATATAATTTACTTATCTTTTTGACGAATAAGTTAAATTCTAATGAGCTGATTTGCATGGATATGCAGTAATGAAAATTTTCGAAAGTAGGAAATTAATCTTTTTCTTCTCTTTCTTTGACATCTATTTTGTATACATTTTCTTTAGACAGTTGAAAACACATGACTTGAGTTGTAAAAATAATTTTAATTTTTAAATCTGTTTATTGAAAGTTATAAAACTTTAAATAACTTATTTGTGTTAGAAGACTTTCAATTAAATAATTGATATGAATGTTAAATGACATGTAAATTTGATATTTTTATATGAATTGTGAGTTGATTAAATTCTACCTTAAGTTCGTTGCTTTTTTGTTAGAATCTCTTGTTTCATTAACAATATTTTATGAAAAAAATTGAAGTTAGTCAACTGATATGTTTTTAACAATGTGTCTGTTATAATTTAAGAGCATAAAATTTATGATTTATCAAATTTTAATTTCTAGAAATTTTCATAATTATTCCTGATGCACATATATTAATGAGTCCATTTCACTTCAAAATTTATTGATATCTTTAGCTTTTTACATTGAGTGGAAAATGCCCAAAATAAATTTTTAGCATTAATAAAAAGCATTGTATTTTATTTTTCTTTCTGACTATTGCCAGTAAGGTTGAACTGATCTTGATCTTCACATAAATTGATCCTGGATCATTGTTACTGATTCACTGAGTCTCAATGTGACTGTTCTTTTCTTGATTCCAGTTCTTCTTCGTTAATCAATTTTAAATTTACTCCAGAGAAATATTTCTCTCTTCTTTTGTCTGAACTTTATCCTGTACTAGAATCATCTTTTGTTCAAAGTGAGGCATTATAAAATATTGTTTTTGAAATTATTCTAAAAAATGTTGACTTAAGCTTTCCTGTTATTTATGCATTTTTTTTTTAGAATTTAGTTTATTTTTCTGTTTTATGGAGTAGTAGTATTTAGATGAGCAAGGCTGATCTGTGTATGTTCCAGGCTCACTTAAAGCAGAAATGGAGATAGTAAGAATGTATTATATTAATCTTGCAGGGAAGGAGGTTATGTTTACCTTGAAAATCAGCAATCGAATATTTGTGTGAGGCCTGAGAGAATTCAGTACCTACATAAAATATATTGGCAGTAAGAGTGACAGAGGGAAACATTGAGTAATCTAAGTAACAATCTTATTTAAATGAAAGATAGAACAGGGAGTGGGAAGAGCAGTGAGGGGACAAATTTGCTTAGAACTACAAAAATATGAAGTTGTGGAGAACCATGTTTACCTAGTCTGAGGCCCTCAACAACAAATTTGGGAGTTCTTATCAGAATGATCAAAGTGGGTTTTATGAGATGCTGTATCTTTGTAATTACCATTTAAATTTATTTAACTCTTTCCAAATTCTCTGAAATGTCCTCCAATTAATACCAAACACTCTGAAATGTTCATATTCTAGCTTTTAGCATGAATGCCAAGCAGTATAGCATGCCATTTACAAATTTCTGATACAGTGAAAAGTGACAAAGTGCCATTTTTTATACAGACATTGCCCAACTGACCCTACTGTACTGTGCAGTCAACAAAACTGTAAACAACACAGATATGCAAAATTAAAAATATAAAATAGTGAAAATTTGCTCATCATGCCCTATACTTTTTTAGTTTTTGATTAGCGACAGAAAAAAAGGTTGGATCAATTTACTTTTTCTTAGTGAGTTGAAAAGTTCTCAGTTCAGTGAAAAAGCAATTAAAATAGGTTTGGTCATTTAGTCTAATGAACAGCTGCTTTGTAGAACTGACTCTCATTTGGACTCTTCCTTAATAACTCCAAGACTAAAGGGATTGGGGAAGCACCTATGTGGGTTAAGTTTTTCAGTCCCCCCCCATCCAACTACTTCCCCATTATATGCCCAAAGAGGTTCAGAGCTGAAGAGTCAAATCTTTCCTCTATTTAATCTATAATTGGGGAGAAGAGATTGCTAAGGTTTAGGGTTAACTATTATTTTCCTTGCATATCTTCATAAACTGTGCCTTTTATTCCTTAACACTCTATCTTAAGTGGCTCTTAGGCTTTGGACAGTATTAATATTGCTGTAAAAAAAAGACAAAATCTGTCAGGCCAAGACATTTCAACAACTCCTCATATGATATGGATTGAGTGTTAATTTTTTTTATCAAGATCTGACCAGTTCTCCCATTTTCCAGTTGTTAACTTTTATTTTTGCAGTTTCATTTCTTTTATGGTTTTGATCTCTATATATATATATATATATATATAAAATAAAATAAATTTCAATATTCAAATCAGTTGTTTGGCCATTTCTACATGAAAGCCCTAAGAAAAATTTCACACATCATTGGTAACTTATATATATATATCAAATGGAGTAGAGTCGTTTTTATGATATTTGGACTGCCCATGTGACATAGTTGTTGATGGCTCACAATGAAAAGTTGGTGATTTGAGTTCAAATACTATTTCATTTTTTTTATATTCGTATTTATGCAAATGCCCATGGTTATGGTATGAATCCATCTTTTCTTTCCAGGTATAGATTAAAGAGGAGGAAATTCAGCTCAGAATAAAAAATAAACAAAACAAAACAGCTGAAATTCCTTGAGCACACAATGAGAAAGGGGGCTTGAAAAACTTAATTCTCACAGGGCTTATTGAAGCCTAGAGAGATAGAGAAAGACAGTGAGTGAACTAACTGACAATGTGAAAGGATGGCAGAATTAGGAGCAGGATCCTTAGTAAAGAGAGAAAGACTGCTAAGAGCTATCAGGAATAGGACGTCTTGGAGAACCGTAATTGCTAATGAAACACATAGAAGAAAATATTCCCACACACACATGTAAACACATGGCTGTCAAATAGTGCCTTTAATAGATATATTTGCTCCTGGCTTTAGTTATAGGATTTTTTTCTCTATTTTGTTTTGAACATTATATAAATAATATTAATGTTCTTTCTTTATCAGATAAAAAGACATCCTTGAAAGTAAAGAATGTCTGGCAATGTATGGATTATTGAATTACTTTTTAAGATTTTGACACTTATATCATTTATCCTTTGAAGAATAAACAACAGTGAAAATTAGACTAAAAATTTAGCGTACCAATCATCTTAATATAAGAAAATTTCTTATATATAAAGGAACTTTATATAAACATTTAACATTTTGTTCTCAAACTGTAAAAAGTATCATAATACCTTATTTGTATTTGATTTGCGATATCACAACATATATCCCATATCAGCCAATAAATGGATAGCTGAGGGTATTTGGTTGAAATGTTGTCAATAATAAACATTTATATGAATCAAGATGAGAACAATTATTTGAAATAACTATTGACAGCTAGCAGTATAGCTCGGCATTGCTCGGGTGTAATGAAAGTTTTAAAACTAATACATGATCCTGGAGCTCAGACTCTTTGGATGTTGGCACAAAAGACTGAAAAACGATAGTTGTTTCCAGTTAAAGTGAAACTGTAGACTGAAAGAAAAATGAATGGATGTAAGTCAAATTTTGATTTCCTGGTATCGATATCAAATAAGTTTTTTGTTGTAAACTGAATTTTGAAGGCTAAATAAGTCCTCTGAGTAAATGATATTATGGCTGAGACTAAGAACGACAATTATACCCATTTAGAGCCAAACCCAAAGCAAAAACTAAAAGAAAAGGGCTGAAAAAAATACAGACATATAGGCAGATAAACAGACATATGCACAAACATCTTGCCTTTTATATATATATATATATATATATATAATCGATTTTCTGCACTATTGTAAGAACTGCAACCTCGAAACTTCTGAATATCGTTTTTTATGTCTTTGTCTATGAGTGTATCAAATTTGATTAAAATCGGACCACTCCTTCTATAATCTGATTTTTTCGATTATCAATTTTCGGTATTTATTGGGGGTACCTTGACACAAAACCTAGCTAAGAACACTCACGGACACTTATAGTACAACTGTGTAAATTTTTAAGAAAATCAGTTCAGTCGTTTTGGAGTCTATAGGTAATGGACACACACACACACAAAGTTCCATGTATGAATAAGTTTAGATTAGTCATCTCAGAAATATAATACTAAATTATAAAAAAGTGCCTGATATAATAACCAAGTCACAAAGCCATCTGACACTGAATATAAAAGGCTCCAAAAACAAACCACTGTATTACAGTAATCAACAAATATCCAATATCAGACAGTATTTGTTTGAAATATTGTGTCAGTAATAATATCTATATCAGCCAATACCTTATTTTATTTAATTAGCAATGTTTTTAGCTTTGTATTATAGCATATTTTTTTAAAAACTTTCAATAAAAAAAGATTATATAATAGATATTTACTAATAGTTTAACTTAGTTTTGTACTGTGCCATCTGGTTAAAAGTAGTTGGAGAAAAGATAGTATTTTACCACTTTGTCAAATGAGGAGGGATTGCCTGCTTGTAAAATCATCAGTAAATGTAATAGATTTCACTTGTGTGCAAACGTTGGCATTAATGGTGATGGTAAAGTAAACAACCTAGCACAACGGCGGAGTGACTGAAACAGAATCAACTAAAATTTAAACACACGCACATTATATATATATATAAATATGTTATTAAAAATTTCTTAGTTTTATGGGGGAAGAGTTCTAAATACCATAGTGTCTATAAATATAGCTTTTATCTCTCTCTCTCTAATATATATATATATATATAAAAACACACATACATACACACACACATATATATATATATATATATATGGGATTGAGGTATTGAAACAATTTACAGTATTTATATTGTTTTAACTGTTGTACTCTTTATTGTCATATTCAAAATAAATAACAATATAAATGTGAATATGGTAATATATATATATATAATTTTTTTTTGTATAACAGAATGCTAATACACACTCAAGGAGAAAGACCATGGTGTAAATTGACAAATTATAAAAACAAATAGTTTTCATAATATAACAAAAAAAAGGAAAGAATCATAAAGAGGGCATATCAAACAGAGATCAAAAGATCTGCTATAAAAAAATAAAATGAAAAACCCAAGGCAAGCCTTTTGTTCAACAAAACTATTCATGGTTATATGTCGGAAGAAGAAGATTAAAATTAGGTAAAATTTAGGTAATTTCAGAAAGAGGAGGAAAAAAAAATCCCAATCATAAACCTTCACTCAGAGATCCAAATAATTCCAATTGAAGCCTTAGATCTCTCTCTCTCTCTGCATAGAGAAGGTGGATTTGACAATATTGTTAAAACTTCCAGAATAATAAGCTAGAATTGCAAATGACCTGTGTGTGTGCGTGTATATATATATATATATTAAAAAAGGATTAATTCATAATTTTAAAAAAGGATTAATTCATAATTTTAAAAAAGGATTAATTTTAATTCATAATTTTAAAAAAGGATTAATTTTAATTCATAATTTTAAAAAAGGATTAATTTTAATTCATAATTTTAAAAAAGGATTAATTTTAATTCATAATTTTAAAAAAGGATTAATTAATAATTTTTTAATATATATTTGCTCTGTAATATTTTATTACATGGAGCTCTCTTCCTGTATCATTTTTTAATATTAAAATAAATTTTTAATATTAATTAGGGTCGGGTGTTTTGGAATTTACCTTCCTGCTTTTTTCCCTTGGATTGAAGTATCTGAATTAAAATATATATATATATATATATATATATATATATATATATATATATAAGGTTGTCCAGAAAGTTCATGTTGATTTTTAAGGGAAATTAAAAGGCAATACAAAATTGTGCCATTAAATATTTATACAACTAAATATGAACCACTTTGTTGCACAAACTTTTTCATTTTTTCCTTCAATTTAAAGATTACATTTTCCCAGAAATTTGGTGGCTTCTGTGCAAACAACTCCTTTAAATGATTTTTTGTCATTCAAGGAATTAATACTTTTACCACTGTGATTATTTTGCAAGGACCTTAATGAATAAAAATCCAAAGGAGCAATATCTAGTAAATATGACAGGTGGTTAATACATTCCAACCAAGTTGAAACAATTTTTGTCAGGTCACCAAAGAAATCCTGATGGAAAACAACACCTTTTCTGTTCACCAAATATAGGCAATTTTTTTTTCATTACTGCCTCTAATTTGTTCATTTTTGAGCAGTGTTTTTCAGAATTTATTAACTAGTTACTTGGTAGGAGCTCGTAGTAAAGGATTCTTTTCCAATCCCACCAGATCCATGATATTCTTTGGATGAAGACCTGGTTTTGGAGTGGCTAAAGTTAGCTCATGTCACTTACCTCAGGATAATTTTCACTGAACATTGTTGTGAAGGATCCATTTCTCATCATCTGTCACAATTTGCTTAAAAAAGGTTCATTTTCATTGTGTTCATACAGAAAATTACTGAGAGAAATGCGATCCAAAAGATTCTTTTCACTCAGATGATATGGTACCCAAACATTGTAGTGAGTTGGGTACCAAGCTTGACTAAGTGTTCATGGATGGTAGATTTTGTTAAATTTAGTGTTTTTGCCAATTTTGTAGAATCGCCTACTGATGTCAATTTGGTTGAATTTTAATCCTGGCTAGAAGCAATCAGATGTCTAACCGTACTGATGAGCTGTGATACAGCAAAACAGATCTGGATGCAGATATATATATATATATATATATATATATATATATATATATGGCCATAACATATTACATTGCATTTGAATACATGGTTCTGTTGTCATTTTGTGCTATCACGTGATGTGACGTCATAGATCTGCATTGCAAATTTGCGAACTGCGTTTGTTATTTTTGGTAACTATTGCCATTGCCTAGCAGAGTTTTATGTCAACACAAAATAAAATCATCAGTGATGGTGGATGTTATTGTGTTACCGTCTTGGTGACCTCTCTGAAGATGGCTCATGAGAGCTGAAAGCTTAGAAACAAATTAATAAAAAATTATCCAAATGTTGGAGAATTTTTGTCTTTATTTTCTACTGAAATTAAAGTGAAAATACGACGTTTAGAACGGCTCATGATTAAGCATAATAGACATTCATTGTCTCTTATATTTAACAGTATTTTTTTAGAAAGATATATACCTACTTCCACCGAACGCCTATAGACCAAAGGTAGAGTTGCCGACTGACACCATTTCGGTCGGGTTTCAATCCTGGGTATAAAAGCAATCAAAGTCTAACTGTACTGATGAGCTGTGATATGGTGAAACAGATCTGTCTGCGGATGACAATATATATATATATATATATATATATAGTCATCCGCAGACAGTCCTGTTTTACTGTATCATAGCTCATCAGTATGGTTAGACATCTGATTGCTTCTAGCCAGTATTGAAACCTGACCAAATAACATCAGTTGGTGATTCTACCTCTGAGCTATGGGAACTCAATAAAGGGAGGTAGACTTTAGCGTGTTGCATACATGATGTAAAAACACAACAGTAGCCAAGAGTAGTCAAATTCATTACTGAATTAATGAGGTAATACTATTCTCATTTCATATCTTGTCTTGATTATGAATATATTTTCTGCATTTTAAAGAGTTCAAGTCTCTAGTAGCATCTAAATTTTATGGTTTATGATGAGTTGTAAAAGACGAGCTAAGAATTTATAGTCATAAGTATGAATGTCTTTTTTACAGCATAAAAGATGAGAGACAAATCTCCAGTAGTCTGTGAATCTTTCTTTGACTTTACATTGTCTCCTTCATCTTCACCTTCTTTAGTTTGGCAGCAGACCTCATAATTAATTGTGATGTTAATTAGTCACAACATCAGTAGATTAGTAAATCCAACCTTCTGTTTTCTTGGAGAGCAACTCTGTGCAAGTAATTCATAATGGCTTTCACTTTGATTCAGGGTAAGTAAATATATGCCTGTGCGTATGTGTGACGGGTGTCTCAAAAATGCTCATGTGATAAAAATGTTTCTTTGAAATGGTTGGACAGTGATTGAACCAAAAATTCAACAAGCAATCTAAAGTATCTGTCTTTGAATTGAATATTGTCAGCAATGTGCTTGTAAAATCTGTGTTAGCCACATAGCTTTGGTAGCTTAAATTTGCAGATTTAGGAGTTGTTTTTGAATAAATGATTACTGTGTATGTTGAGGTTATTTCTTGATTAGGTTTGGACACTTAAGTTTGTTGTTTCATTATTTTTCTGTTAGTGTTACTTACATAAAAACTCTTGAATGGAAGACAGTTTTAACAGAAATAAGCTAATTAAATAATGACTGACCAGAACTATACTGTGTTTACTTACATAGCATTAGGAGTGTTTAGTTTAAACTAAAGTAATTTCAAAATGATAACTTTCAGCTGTATTGTGACAGCTGTCATATCAATGTAGGTGTTTCAACTGGTGTTTTTTTTTGCTGTATTTGTTTATGTCTGGATGGAACAGAATTTAAAAAAAAAAAATCGTATCATCTTTAAGAACTGATAATAAGGAAATATTTTAAACTTCTGAAAATATTTAAAACCAACCAAAAATGATCAACAAAAATTAAACAGCAAAAAACTTATTCTTACCAGTAAATATTTAATCTATATTGTTTTGAATTTCTTTTTGCTTTGTCAAAAATTTTCCATTAAAGCTGATTTAACCATTTTCTGTTGAGTGTAAATTTCTGTTCTGACATGAAGTTTGAACAAAGAGCATTGAACAAGTAGAACTTTCTTTATTTTTTATTGGCATGATTATTTTGAATATACACTCTTGAATAAATACCAAATAGAATCGTCAGTGATATATATTGACTTGGTTCTTCAGTGAATTTTGGGTCTTTTAACATCAAACACCCTATCACCAAGCTGTCCCAATCAGTCCTGATCCCCTCTCTGAAAACAAATGCTAGCAGAGACTATGGCCTTTAAAGTACATTGAACAAACCTAGACCACGTCATCCGTGAACTTGACTGGATGTTCTTAGCAATCAATCCACTGCATGAACTGACTTTAAATGGTCAACAGTGGCACAGGTTTTTTTTTTGTTTTTGGTAAACAGCAGCTTTATTGGATAACTGAGGGGGCAATTTCATGTTCTTAATTTTAACCCTCTGTATTGTTAGTCAAACAAGGTTAGGTTATTTATTTTTTTTAATTTGTAAAAAAAAATGTAAAACAATTATCAATAAAAAAGTAATAAACTACACTAGATACAAATTACAATGGTTAAAGATCAAAAAATAATTGTGCAAAAAAAGTTAAATTTAAAAAAAGATAAATAAAAATAAAAATAGCTATTAACTTATAACTATTTAAAAGAAAAATAAGTACGATGAATTATAGCATGTTGATTTAAAAAGAAGCTTTCAGAAACCTGTCTCCTCATTTCTGAGAATGGGTATAGATGCGAAATTCTAACAATGGCTTTTGCAAAATACAACATTTACCCTTGAAATTCTGAGAGTGGTTTCTGCTAATGAAATTTGTATCTTTGGAATTTCAGGAATAGCTTTGCAAAATAAAACTCGTGTCCTTAGAATTCTTAGGGTAGTTTTTACAAAATAAAACTTCTCTAGATTCAATATTTCAAAAATAGCTTTATTTTAAATAAAACGTTTAACCTTGAAATTTTGAGAAGGCCTTCGCAAAACAAAATAAAACATCTTGGTTCAAAATTTTAAGAATAGCCTGAACAAAATAAAACTTGTAACTATAAAATTCTGAGACAACCTTTGCAAAATAAAACCTCTTTATTCAAAATTTGAAGAATAGCCTCAGCAAAATAAAATATGTAACCTTGAAATTCTGAGAAGGCTTTTGCAAAATAAAAACACTTTATTAAAAATTTTGAGAATAGCGTCAGCAAAATAAATCATGTAACCTTGGAATTCTGAGAATGTCTTTGCAAAATAAAACTCTAGATTCAAAATTTCAAAATTAGCTTTTGCAAAATAAAAACTTTTAACCTAGAAATTCTTAAAGTGGCTTTTGCAAAATAATTGATATGCTTCAATCCTGCAGTAAAGTTGTTTCTGCATTTTTGTGAATAAAATATGAATGGAATTAATTTATTCCTGCAAATAAAATCATTATACCAGAAGACAAAAATAATAATTTAAAAAATAGAATTTATCTTGAGGATTATTTGATGAATTCCCTTTGAAAGAAAAAGTGTTGACATAAAACTAATGTTTTATATATTGAAATTTGATTATGTATAATTTTTCATTACTATTATACATTTTTTCTTTGTTCTGTCAAGGCATTTTGAATGTTTACTGAATGTGACAGACACATGAACATGCATTGGTTAAACACTAATAAAAAACACAGATGCCTAAAAAAATTGATGTATGTCATCTGTAACAAAGCCTCTTTTCAGAAATTCAAACATATTTTTTCATATCTGTATTAAAGCACAATTTTCTGTGAGTATCAAAATTATTTCCACTCTAAATTTGTGAGAAATCTGAAAAGTAATTACCAGTTTGATAAATATTATCTGTTAATTCTGAGATAAATCATTACAATTAATCTGTTAATTTTTTTTACTGATATTTTTATCCTTGATGATTTTATCACATTTCAGCCAATACATTCTTTGGTCTTCTACAAATGTATAATATAATATAGTGTATTTGGCCAACAAGTTCTCTTTTTGAAAATGACGAGCAAGGTATTAGGGTTCATTTTTTGTATGGAATTTTCATGTTATCTTATGATTTTTTTCTTTTCAGGACATAAATTATATAAAAATTGTCTAAATGTTTGTTTTTTCAAGTGCTTTTGGCTATACTTTTAGCCATTATCAGTGATGGATTTTATTTTACAAAACAATGCATTAGAACAATTTTTATATAATTTATGTTCTGAAAAGAAAAAAATCATAAGATCACATGAAAAATTACATAAAAATTTAACCATAATACCCTGTAATTTTCAATGAAACTGATATATATATATATATATATATATATATATATATATATATATATATATATATAGAAATTGTAACATAAATATGCTATAATATCACTACAAAAGTAGTTATTTTTTTTGTTTTGACGCTACTTGTGTCTTATCAAGTCTTTTATATATATATATATATATATATATATATATATATATATATAGGCATTGTTAAGTAATGGATAGCAACTTGGATTGAGGAATTTTGGAGACAAATTTGAATTCTAGTTAAGTTCATTACATTAATTTCTATGCAAATGAGAAAGCATGAATCCATCTCTTCTCTCTCCAGTAATGGGTTAATATCAGTACAGACTGTGTTTTATATCTATATCCTTGATGTAAAGTAATCTAGAAGAAGGACAATTGTGAATTCAAAACATGTGGATAATCATTTAAGGGACTTTGTTGCACTTGGTGCATCAATTCTCAGTATTATAATCTTCCAAAAAGTGTGGTTGTTTCTGCGCAAACCTTCATCACTATAATCAAATGATATGTTTGAGTAGTCTGGTTCTTCAGTTCTAAGAAGTGAGTTGCTGTATCCTTATACAAAGAAAATGATGGGATAAATATGTATATATATTGATACCCATTACATGTGCATTAATATGCATGTACACACATATACACATATATTAACTGATGTTACTGTCTAGCATATGCCTAAACAAACAAGCATTTCTATACATGCATATACATACACTATTATACACAAAATATTCCATGCACATACATTTAAAAATAATTATTTTTTAATTATAAAATACCTACTTTTGTAGTGATATGATAACATATTTATGTTATAATATATATATATATATATTGGTTTCATTGAAAATAACAGAGTATTATGGTTAAATTTTTATGTAATTTCAATACAATTTTTAATTTAATTTAATACAATTTTTAATACAAGTAACACATATCTGCCCAGTAAGATTTAATCCCAAATCACAACATACCAGTATACTTTATTTGTTATTTTTTCATTTTTTCTCTTGGTCTTTGAAGAAACTTTAATATAAAAGAAACATATTGAATTGAGAGACATTTCCTGTTTCTTTTACTTTATTCTAACATCTTGTCAGATTCTGATCCCTATATTTACCTAATATATATATATATGAGTTCTAAATGAAAATATTTAAATTCAATAGATACTGAGCACTTTTTAATACACATGTGTGTTTATGTGTATATATATATATATATATATATATATATGTATATAAACACACATGTGTGCATATATTTACCTAATATATATATGATTTCTAAATAAAAATATTTAAATTCAATATATACTGAGCATTTTTTCATACAACTGTGTATTAGTCTAACTTAACCAAACTCTTTCTCTCTCTATATATATATATACACACACACATGTGTGCATATATTTACCTAATATATATATATATATATATATATATATATATGATTTCTAAATAAAAATATTTAAATTCAATATATACTGAGCACTTTTTAATACAACTGTGTATTGGTCTAACTTAACCAATAACTATATATATATATATATATATATATATATATAGATAGATAGATAGATGCACACATGTACAGGTATTGATTTTTCAGAATGACAAAAACAAGAGTAACAATTTTAGTCCAGACAACTCACTGATAAACTGTTGCCTTCTAAAATAAATTATGTAAAAAACTTTCTCTTATTTTCTAATATTTTCTTGTAGTTTATATTTATGAATAAAAAGTTTTTGAGTTCATTTGGAAAACAAAAAGTTACTGTTTTTAACAGTTTGTTTATAGTTAAAGAATATTTTATTTTAAGTTAATGAATTCTCAATTGATTTTTATTTTTAAAATGAAATTACCACTTGCTTTATTGAGAGTTTCCATTAATTGAGCATTTGTTAAGTAGAAGATGTCTGCATGGAAAATAAGAAACAATGAACGAAAAAAAGTTTATTCATTTCTTTGCGTTCTAAGTACATTTTTATAGCATTTAATCCTGTAATAAGAAAATCTTAACAATTTTTCTTTCTTTTGTAGAACCAAAGATTCTGATAAATCATAATGGTAAACTATTTCTTCTCTTATTTTGGCTTTCCAAATGTTTTTCTCTCTTTGATTTCTTTTCTGTGGCTTAGTCTTTTTCAATGTAGGAATCAAATTTGTATTAATGGTCTGGATGCTGTAATTTTATAAAGACAATTTCTAAAAAATTGGATTTCTTGTCATTCTCAACTGTTTTGAAACCTATAAATGAGAATTATGATATCAAAACTCCCTTGGTTTCTAAGATGATAATGATAACCAGAAGAATAAAAGAACTGCTTTAATTTCAATTTTAAAGTTCTTATCAGTTAAAATGAGTTAACCTGCTAATATTTTTGAATGATTTTAAATTTATCTTTTGTCTTTACTATAATTTTTTCTTTGGAGAAAGTGATACAACTCTTCTTTCTCAGCTTTATTCATTGTTTCTTTGTTATAATCATGAATATATGTTAAGACTCGTCTTAATTTCACAATTGACAATTGTCTCAGTTTCTTTTGTTTTTAATAAAATGAATCACTTGGCATAATATTTTAATTTGCTGTTTGAATTTTTGAGATAACCTATTATCCTTATTGGTTTATATTGTTTTTTGTTAAATAACATTTTGGTTATATTATGGGGCAATAAGATGTGATTATATTTTGGTACCTTAAAATTATGGAATACATTACTGTTCAATATTTGTTTATATTTCTGAGATGAGGTATTATCTATATTATTTGACCTGTTGTCCTCATCTTTATTGCCATATTCATATTCATGATGATTCAGGTGTTGTGCACTCTGACATTCTTCAGGTGATCAAGGATACATGGATTAGTGGACAATAACTTAGAGAGTTGAGTTAAATTGAGATAACTAAGACATCCGGAAATGGCATGGCTTATAGAATGTGAACAATATACCCAAGTGAATTAAATAAAGGGTTCAGTTTGAAATTCCAATCATCTGAAATAGGCTGGAGATCACAATTATGAATATGAACATGGCAATAAAGATGAGGACAACAATCTGGACAATGTAAATGTTATTTTTCAAGTTGTCAAGTTGTGAAAGACTCATTAAAACTTGGTAAAGATAGTGCAACTTGATTTTTTTTTTTAATCATATCACCCCAAACAAGGTGGTAATGCCACTAATGTGCAGGGGGCTGCATAAGAGTAAAAAGGTTAGATAGAAGAGAGTGAAGAGAAAGACGAACTGGTTAGAAATGAGCAAGAGAAGGATGGGAATACAGGTGTGATGACAGTTGCAAAGGTGGAGAGAAAGGAAAGGATATAGAGTGTGATGAAGAAAGAACATGAGTCAAGTGGTTAAGAGATAAGTATTGACATTGTCTTTCAATTCCTGGAGGTTGTAGTTGTCAGGAAAGCAAGAATATGGAAGCAAGTTCCACAGGTGGGAAGTGCGAGAAAAGAAGCGGCAGTAGTAAAATTGTCGTCTGCATTTGGTTGATCTAACTGTGAATGGGTGAAACCCAGTTGCCAATCTGGTTGCACAGACACCTGTTGCAGAGGCAACAGTGACTTAAGTTCGTTGGAGTAGAAGCCATGAAAGTATTTATAGAACAAACAAAGGGAAGACACATCCTGTCGGTGGGAAAGTGGCTGGAGTCGAGCCACCAAGTCAGTACCTATCACATTAATGATTCTCCTTTGGAGCCTGTCAAGAACACTGAGATGAACAGTAGGTGCACCTGACAATATATGGCAGCAGTACTTCATGCACGGACGAATGGTTGATTTGTATATATGCATGATGGATTGATTGCAGCTTATGTCTTGATCTTGTGCAAATTAATTGAAACAACTGTATTAGTAATTTCACACAATCAGTTTTAGAACCACTGGAGTTACAGTGTGAAATCAATTTCTATTTTTTTCTCAGATTAGGTCATTTGCAGTGGTGTTTCAGCAATATAAATCTATTTTTGAAGTATATGATAAAATTTGTTTGGCTTTGAAAAATATTATGTCATCTATGATTGTATCAGATTTTTATCACACCATGATACCTTTGCCTTGACTGTCAATTAGTTGTCCTACAGTCATTTTCTGTGATGGACTCTAAGGAACTGTACAAAAAGTGTAACACTACATAAACACAGCCTTACAGAGAGATTGGGGATATTGTTGGCATCAGACTTTAAACTGTCAGTTGCGTCATCAAGTCAATGAAAAAACTGGATCCATCACTCTGAAAGTTAAAGGATAATAAGAGAAAACACCAAGAAATGACATATACTTCATCAGGGAAAGTGTGAAAGATTTTAGGAAAATATTTGTTTTGTTGCAATTAATTTGCACAAAGATGTAAAACAAAGTTATGGTAGCAAAAATAAATTGTGCATATTTAAAGAAAATGTTAAATACCCATAATTCAAATTATAATTTATGAGTATTATTTAGATGTAAAGAAAATATAAAATTAAAATAAAAATTTACAATAAAATTTCATTAACGTATTCAAAGAGTATCTGGTTTAATATTATTTTCTTCAAGTATTATCTTAGCCAGGAAAGGTAATATATTATAAAAAGCTATATTTTGATTTATCAAATTCAATCGTGATATCATAACTGATTTCATGATTCTTCTAGATAATTTTCTTTTTTTTGTTTTTAAGGATTGGACTCTCATATTCCACCTGAAATACATTGTTGAGATATTCATATTAATCATTTTATCAAATATATATGCTTATGTGTGCATATTTGAAATGAAGCAAATATAATGGTTCTCAGCTTGGAAAGAAAGAATAGGCATCTTGGTGAAAGGTCTTGTCATTGTTATGTCAAAATAGTTGATATTGAAAAGATCTCTGAAGATTTGAGGAGGAGGAACCTTTCTCATAATTAACTTTTTTGACCCAGATAGTATCTATAAGAATCTGTTTCTCTCATTGTTCATCTTAAAACAATTATAAATTTTCCATAGACATAGATGAAACACAAGGCTGAGCGTTAAGGTGTTATTATGATTTTCTGTATGCTAAAACTGTTAAAGGAACATTCTTTCAAATAATATGCATAGTTCAGTTAATAATAGTTGTTGACTTAGACAAAGTAAATTTTATAATCATCTTAGAGCGTATATGCAATGTGGTGCAATGAATATTGGCTTGGAATGAGAAATCGAAGGACTGAGTTCAAATTCCAGTTGGCTTCGTTGCATTCACTTATGTGCAAATACTCTTGAGAAAGGTATTAATCCATCTCTTCTCCCTCCAGCTATGGGTTGAATAGAAGAACAGTTTGGATTCTATAGCCTTGATTAGAAGCCAACCCACTGCAAGAAAATCTTCTCTCTGGTCAATCATGGATCAAATGAGACATAATTGCCCAAGTGTGCATCACATATGTCGCTTAACTGACTGCTATTTGAACAATTTGTTAAATATATATCATTATTCCTTTTATTATCTTATCTTTGCACTAGTTTGTGGACACTGAGTTTGCAGACATCATATAATCAAGAAATCCTTAAAAAAAACAAAGTAAAAATATTTGTTGAAATAAAACCACAGTTTTAAGTCTTTTTTATGATTGATTATTTTCTATGACTTATTAAACTTTTGTAGATTATTTAAAGCCAGTATGAATAAATAGTTGGACAAATTAGGTTCTGTCACCTTGGATAGCAACCAGTGTAAGAGAAGAAATTATCTGATTTACAAACTGTTTGTAATTTAGATGAAGCACATTTGTTTGCATTAACTCAATCATCCTGACTATGGTCAATTTCTTAAAGCCAGGAAATATTATTTTTTGATTCTAAGAATCTTGAGAGGATAATAATGCTTTACTGATACAAGTCCTACCTGTTAATTGATAGCTGGAGAGAAAGCAGTGGATTCATCATTTTGGACACCAGCCTGGCGACCAAGGGCCCAAAGATATTTACTCTTCTCCCCCACTTGAGAAAGATGTGACACAAGGTCTTTTTTTAACATGGGGAACCTGAGCGCATATGCCCAGGTACTGGTCAAACATTACCTATCCACTACAGTGGATAGGTTTAGAACCGGTCTAAACTGGTCTTATTTTGGTTATTTTGGACCCCAGCCTGACAGCCGGGGGCCTGAAGAAAGCAGTGGATTCATACCTTTCCCAAGTATGTAAGAGAATATCGCGAATGCAACGGGAATTGGAATTTGACTTTCTGATTTCCATGTCATTACTCACTACACCACCCTCACATCCATGCATACAGCACCTGATATTATCTAGGGTTTACCCATCTAGGTACTGATCAGGCTCAGTTCGAATTCCAGTTGAATACTCTGCATTCACTTAAAGCACTGGTACCCTTGGGAAAGGTATTAATTCGTCCCTTCCCTCCAGTTATGGGTTAAATAACAAGGGTAGGTCTTGGGGACCCTGTTCTTAAAAACAAATCCCAATGAATCTTGATACTCGAAAAGAAAAATGTATTACTAGATACAAAACTTATTTAAAAAACAACAATAAATTGTTGAAATAAAAGGTATTACCAGCAGTAAATAAATAAAATTTAGCTGGCAATAAATGACCTGGCGAGGTTGATTTGCCAAAAAAACAAAACCAACCAACCAACCGATCAGGCTCAATGTTTGTTAACTTTGCTGATTGTGCAAGAACTGGTACTGCAACGTGTTATGCATGTAAGCCCTTTTTGTGAAACTTGTATATTCAATAAGAAACTGCAGTTATAGAACCCACAATATGGATTAGCTTGTCAGCTACTGTTGTCTAGTGAGACATTCCAACAATAATTTTATGCATAATAAAAGAGAGTTCACTTTTGAAAGAAAACCAGAAAAAATTAAAAGTATCACCCTCTCTGGAGAAAAAATATTTTTCCATATATAAACTGATGAAAATCAGGCAAAGAATAAAAAGAAAAATTACATAAAGCTTGAGTCGACAACCTTAAGTTCACTGGAATTGGCTAACTCAGCAGAAAGTGAACATAGCCCACAGGTTTGTTTATAAACAGAACCAAGTAAATGATAAAACAAATTTAGGTGAGGAAGACCAGGGAACCGTCTGAAACATGGTGTTAACAAAAAGTGGCACATAGTTTGAGAATACATTGAAAAATAAAAACTTCTTTAAAAAGTTTCAGGCAAAAATAAAATATTGCTTGATATTTGAGAATAAACCAAGATAACATTGTTTTATTTTTCTATTCTTAGACATTCAGCTTGCACCTTGTTCTTTGTTAAATTTCCAATGTTTTCTTTGGTATATTCTTTGATCACTAGCCCAAGATACAAATACACTCGAGTCCCTTCTGTTCTTTCCAGTACATTCTTTCTTTTTGAATTCTATCCAATTTTGGGGCCTTGTTCTAAATATACCCTCTTTGTCTGTAATGTTTACAACGTCTGGGTACATCGGCATTTATGTACTGTCTATCTTTCTGTTTCTTCTTTGGTTTTCTCTTTGGGATCCGTTTTGTTCCTTTTTCCTTTTCTATATTTATGATAATGATTAATAGATATAAAGAGAAAAAGGATAAAAGACCATTTACCCAATTTGAAACTTAGTAAAAACGTGTAGGAATTTTTGTTTTTTAAGTCAGCATTTCTAAAAAAAAATTTTTGCATTATGCTTTCAGATTCAAATCACCATTTGTTTTTAAGCATTTCACCAGAAGTCAGTCAGTCAGTCAGTCAGTCAGTTAAATGCCATACGTGATACACGCTTGGGTGATCATGTCTCGAAAGAGACATGACTGACTGGGCAGAAGATTATCTCGCAGTAGGTTGCCATTGCTTTCTGCAGTAGACTGGTTGCTATAGAACCCAATCTGTCCTGTTATTTAAACCATAACTGGAAGGAATAGACGGATTAATTCCTTTCCCAAGGGTATTTGTGCGTTGGTGAATGCAACGAATTCAACTGGAATTCAAACTCGGCTCCCCGAGTTGTCGTTCTGAGCGAATATCCACTGCACCACAACAAGGCAATAAAATCACTAAGATTTTTGGGGTTACTGAGTATAACTGAATATGAGAAAATAAAAACACTATCAAGGAGAGGGAGCTAGAAAAGGGCAAGAATTAAGAAAGCAGAAGATAATGTTGGAATTTAAAGCTTTAAAGATCAAAATTGACTGGGGAGCAATGCACCAGAAGAGAGTTTTACAAGTGAGAAGTACACTATTCTTCTTCTTCTATGTGCCTTGTCCCTTCATGACATAGGCAATCATGGATTTCCAAGTTTCCCTATCCCTGGTGGCTCTGAACACGCCTTCTCCTGTTACACCATGCAACCCTCGTTCTGTCATTCACCTAATTAGGTCCTTCAAATATGTTATCTATTGCTTTCCTCTGTCTCTTTTTCTTTCTATCTGGCCTGTTAGCATCAGGTTCTCCAAGCCCTTCTTTTTCATTGCATGTCCCAGGAACTTCAGCTGTCTATTCCTGATGCTCAGTATTAATTTTCTTTTTGTTTCCATGATTTCTAAAACCTCATCATGCTCGATCCATAAGAAACTTGTAATAAATAAATAAATAACTCATAATATTGATCAAGTGAAAATGTTTTTATGAAGAATGTCTTTATAATTTTATTGCTTTTTATAAACTACAGAAAATTACAAAGAGATTACAAAAATTAAAAAGTAGTCTTCTTGAAATTTTAGGGTCCTTGTGTCAAATTCCTTTGCTTTCTCATCAGACTGGATATCATTCCTTGAGTAGTTTGTATGAATCCATTCTTTGTGCCCCCATTATATTGTGATCAGTCACTTATTTCTTTTGACAGGTTACATATGTAGGCAAATGGTATCTGGAAAAATATTATAATTTAAGCAGTTCAGTAGATTCAGAACTTTTAATAAGGTAGTTCTTCTATATGCCATGCTTTTTAAAATCTATGAAGCAATAATCTCCACAACTTTCTTTCCTTTGTAGCTCTTAGCAATGTTTTCCCCTTACTATCCTTCTCAGTCGCTGTACTGCCATCCATTTTCACAAGAATTTTAATTATGTTGATCATGGCTCTCCACAATTTCCTATCCTTCCTAGCTCTAAGCAATGATTTTTTTCCTTACTATCTCTCTCAGTCCCTGTTCTGCCATCCATTTAGACAAGCTTTTTAAGTATGTTAATCATGGCTCTCCACAATTTCCTATACTTCATAGCTCTAATCAATATTTGTCTTTTTACTATCCCTCTGAATTCCTGTTCTGTCATCCATTTATATAAACTCATTAAGTAGTATGATCATGACTCTCCACAGCTTTCTACCCTTTCTAGTTTTAAGCAATGTTTATCCCCTTACTATCCCATGCAGCCCCTCTTCTTCTATCCGTTTATACAAGCTTCTTAGGTTATTTTCCTTTGCCTTTCTTTCCTTCATTATGTCCTGTGAGTGTCAAATTCTTCAGTCTCCCTTTTTTCTTTATGCATCTCAGAAATCTCAACAGTCTTATATTTTCACCATTTCTTTGAGTAAACATTATTATATTTTTCGGAGCTTCCTGAATGATAACACTTTTTTTTTTTTTTAATCATATCACCCCAAACAAGGCAGTAACACCACTGATGCACAGGGGGCTATATAAGAGTGAAAAGATTGGAAAAAAGAAAGTTGGAAACCACATCCTAAACAGAGAAAAAGGGATGAGCCTCTTCACCTGTTCAATAGACATGGGTGGAGTGTGAACCGGGCGATAGTTCAGTCTATCTACTCCAATTAAAAAAAAAGAAAAAAGTAAAAAGAAAAGAGTGAAAGATTGGAAAAGAGAAAGCCGGAGACCACATCCTAAACAGGGAACAAGGGATGAGCCTCTTCACCTGTTCAATAGATATGGGTGGAGTGTGAACCGGACGATAGTCTAATCTATCTACTCCAATTAGAAAAAAAAAAAAGAGTGAAAAGATTGGAAAAGAGAAAGTCGGAAACCATATCCTGAACAGGGAACAAAGGATGAGCCTACATATTGGTGGTCGGGGGATTCGAGTGATGTCACCCTAGCTACAGGGAGGTGTTCACTGACGTAGACCCCCAACCCATGCATATGGACAGAGTTATCCTTCCTTAGGAGGGGAAGATAACCAGGGATCGAGAAGTCAGAGGAGGGAATTGATGAGTTGAGGTTAGTTTCACAGAGCAATAGGATATCAGGGGATTTTTTGTGGAGGAAAGCTTCTATGCTGCAAAAGTTGGTACAAATGCCCTGCATATTGCTAATCCTTCTCCTCCTATGTAATATGTCCCAACATATGTGGGCTATCATAGCTCTTCACCGTTTCTTGTTCCTTGTAATTATTAGCAGTATTTATTGTTTTAATATCTCTCCCATTACCTGTTCTTCATCTATTTACATAAGATTCTTAAGTTGGTTACTCGCTGCTCCCTCCTGTCTCTCATGTTTTCAGTATGTTCTGTGAGTGCCAAATTGTCTAAGCCTTTTTATTTCTTTATGTTGACCAAAAAGATCAACTTTTTCTTTCTTATTCTAAGTATATAAATCAGTCAGTTAAGTGCCATATGTAATATACGCTTAGATGATCATGTCTTGAAAGAGACATGACTGACTAGGCAGAAGATTTTCCTGCAATAGGTTGCAAATATATTCTGCAGTAGACTAGCTGCCAACCAAGGCCATAGAATGCAGTCTGCCCTATTATTTGATCCATAACTGAAAGGAAGAGATGGATTAATACCTTTCCCAAGGATATGCGTATGAGTGAATGCAAAAAATTCAACTGGAATTGGAATTCAGCTCTCTGATTTCTCATTTCAAACTGATATCCACTGCCCCACATAGATACTGTGAAAAATGTTTTATAGATTACAGTTCTTATTTTAGCCTTGTATAACAATATATGAAAGAATATTGTATAAAGTGGCAATATATTACACTAGCAGTATAGCTCGGCGTTGCTCGGGTGTAATGAAAGTTTTTATATATATATTATCAATTTTATGCATTATTGTAAGAACTGCAAC
Organism: Ascarosepion bandense; assembly: GCA_037127315.1. NCBI lineage: Eukaryota > Metazoa > Mollusca > Cephalopoda > Sepiida > Sepiidae > Ascarosepion > Ascarosepion bandense. Next base: position 4,095,794 of record JBBBDQ010001439.1, on the reverse strand, counting down.
CTTGAAACTTCTGAATATTGTTTCTTATGTCTTTGTCTATGAGTGTATCAAATTTGATTAAAATCGAACCACTCCTTCTATAACCTGATTTTTTCAATTATCGATTTTCGATATTTATCGGGGTACCTCAACACAAAACCTAGCTAAGAACACTCACAGATGCTTATAATACAACTGTGTAAATTTTCAAGAAAATTGGTTCAGCTGTTTTGGAGTCTATAGGTGACGGACACACACAGACACACACACGCACACACAGAGATCAAGTTCCATTTATAAATAAGTTTAGATTAGATTAGATAGGATGCATTATGCGGTAACACATTACATAATATAATAATACATGTTACATCACAAAACAACAATGATGCAATATAAATTACATAACATGATGAAAAAATCCATTTACTTTTTACTTCCATGCCTGTCTTAGTAGAATACCATAAAAAATATCCATTCAACAAATTAAAAAAATTCTGTAAAGTATGGCCTATCATTTTCACACATATATATATATATATATATATATATATATATATATATATAAAATGTTTCCTTTCTTTATTTTTTTGAGTTAGAAAATTATACAGTAAAACTAAGAGAAAAAAAATTTAACAATAATGGATACATCAATGGAAATGGAATCTAGACAAGGGGTTTTGAAATCGGCTGACACATTTGCAGTTAAGATTGAATGAAGAAATCATGTATTTCCCAAAAATATAAACTTTTTTCAGATTTAAAGTGAATCTCTATTCTGATTCGTAAAGTTGAACATGCACAAAAATTTTTCTGTCTTTCCACATCTATAAATAACAAACATATTGTTTCTTATATTTATTTGAATGATAATAATTTTCACAACAATGATCTAACATTGCCTGATGACATAAAAATCTCAAAACATAGAAATTTCTTTGATGTAATGTAAACTCTATTAATTTTAATTAAAAAAATATAATTATATATATATATATATATATATACATTTATATATATATATATATAATTTGATCGACTGACACTTTTGCCGTTAAGATTGAAAGAAGAAATCATGTATTTCCCAAAAATATAAACTTTTTGTCAAATTTAAAGTGAATCTCTCTTCTGATTAGTTAAATTAAACACACACATAAATTTTTCTGTCTTCCCACATCCATAAATAATAAACGTCTTAATTCTTATATTCAAATAAAAATCATTTTCACAACAATGATCTAACATTACCTGATGATGAGGTAAAAATCTCGAAACACAGGAATTTTCATGTTGCAGTGTAAACTATATTAATTTTAAATAAAAAACAAATTTAGTTATAAATATATATTTATATATAATTGCATGTCATTTAACAAAATATTTATAATGTAACAATGTTGTGCAATATACAGGTCTTTTAATTATTGATAGAGCTAAAGCCCTAGAGTTGTGATGTTCAATGTCTGTATAGAGGTTTACTGCTGCATTGTAGGTGAAGAATTGATCAAATTCAGTTGCTACATGGCTGCAAGCTGAACAAATCTAATAGAATGAATTTTCAGCAAGAAAGCAAGTTTAATCAAATCAGATTTCCTGCTGTTGCCAAGCAAATGTCAGAAAAGACTGTCACATAACTAGTTCTTAGACGGAATCACTTCTTGCAAACTATCAGCATAAAATGTTTAGAAAAAAAATCATTATCAGGAATATAATAATAAAATTCACCCTGAACTGGAATTAAATATGCAAATAAAATTATTTTGTGGCAAGTTGATAATTTAAAAAATAGATTTTTTTTAGTAAAATTCCAAATATTTTAGAAATAGATATTTGAAAAGAGAATAATGTTGATTCACACTTCAGTGGGAAGTTGTTGTAAATAGTTTTATATAATAAACTTTGACAGGAGAACAATTTTTTTCAGATTTTTGTTTGAAAAACCCAATATGTTATAAACTGATATCAATGATATTTGAAGTCACTGATATCCCATAGTCCAGGAGATAATAACATTAACTCTCACACAACAGTGGTCTTTTGTAAGAGTTAGTTTTATATATTAAACATTAACAATTAGGAAATCAATTTCTTAAATTTTTCTGTGGCCAACAAAAATGGTAGAAGCAAATAGTAATGGTGCTTGAAGCCATTAATGACCTGTAGTTCAAGAAAAAATAATAAGTAAAACATCTCTTACATATTTTTCAGGATGAGCTTTATATGCAGCCAGAAGTTGAGTAAAGTATTAAGAAACAGGAAAATTTCACTAGAAACTAGGAAGAGAGTACTGGATTGCTATGTGCTGTTCATCCTTCAATATGGCAGTGAATGCTGGACAATACCATCAAAGATGAAAGAAAAACTTGAAGCAACTGAAATGTGGTTCTCCAGAAGGATGCTGCGAATATCATGGATTGAGCATGTGAGCAATGATGAGGTCTTGGAAATGATGGAAACAAAAAGGAAATTAATACTGAGCATCAGGAAGAGACAGCTGAAGTTCCTGAGACATGCAATGAGGAAGGAGGGCTTAGAGAATCGAATACTAACAGGCCAGATAGAGGGAAAAAGAGATAGGGGAAAGTAATGGATAACATATTTGAAGGACCTAATCAGGTGGATGACAGAACGAGGATTACATGGTGTAACAGGAGAAGGCATGTTCAGAGCCACCAGGGATAGGGAAACTTGGAAATCCATGATTGCCTACGTCATGAAGGGACAGGGCACATAGAAGAAGTTCAAAAGTAGGTGGAATAGGCTTGTATTTCGGTTATATTATTGCAATGGTGTTCATTATAACTATGGTATATGCCAACTGTGGATGTGCGTTGTGGTGCATTAGATATCGGCTCGGAATGAGAAATCGGGGAGCTGAGTTCGATATACAGGTGAATTCATTGCATTCACTTACATACAAATACCCTTGGGAAAGGTATTAATCCGTCTCTTCCTTCCAGTTATGGGTTAAATAACAGGACAGATTGGGTTCTATAGCCTTGGTCAGCAACCAGTCTACTGCAGAAAGCAATGGCAACCTACTGCGGGATAATCTTCTGCCCAGTCAGTCATGTCTCAAAAGAGACATGATCGCCCAAGCGTGTATCACGTATGGCACTTAACTGATATGCCAACTGCAGGTCAGAGAAACTAAAATAGAGCAAGTAAAGAAATTTAAATACTTGGGAAGTGTTCTGACACAGGATGGAAAATGTGACACTGAGATCCGAAGATGCATTAGGACGCATTTCAAAACCTAACTGAGATGCAGGAAAACCTAATTGGAAATGAAGAAAAGAGTGCTGGACAGCTATGTGATATCTTTCCTTCTGTATGGCAGTGAATGTTGGACAATCTCTTCAAGGATGAAGGAGAAGCTCGAGGCAGTAGAAATGTAGTTCTACAGAAGGATGCTGAGGATATGTGCAATGATGAATTATTGGAAAGGATGCAAATGAGAAGAAAACTCATACTTAACATCAGGAAGAGACAGTTGAGGTACCTGGGACACATAATGAGGAAAGAGGGCCTGGAGACTTTAATGCTCACAGAATGGACAGAAAGAAAAAGAGACGGGGGAAAGTGCCGTTAGACATATTTGATTGGCTTGAGCAAATGGATGGCAGGGAGGGTTTGGGAGATATTAAGAGGAAAAAATATTAAGAGTGACAAGAAAGAGGGGCAGGTGGAAGTCCATGATTGCTTACATCCTGAAGAAACATGGCACATGAAAAAGATGATTTGTATAAGTGTATATCTAAATCTAAATCTAATCTAAACTTATTTATAAATGAAACTTTGTGTGTGTGTGTCTATTACCTATAGACTCCGAAATGGCTGAACCGTTTTTATTGAAAATTTACACAGTTGTACTATAAGCGTCTGCGAGTGTTATAAGCTAGGTTTTGTGTTGAGGTACCCCCAATAAATATCGAAAATTGATAATTGAAAAAAATCGGGTTATAGAAGGAGTGGTCTGATTTTAATCAAATTTGATACACTCATAGACAAAGACATAAGAGACGATATTCAGAAGTTTCAAGGTTGCAGTTCTTACAATAGTGCAGAAAATTGATAATATATATATAAGGCAAGATGTTTGTGTGTGTGTCTGTTTATCTGCCTGTATGTCAGTATTTTTTTCAGCTTTTTTATTTTAGTTTTTTCTTTGGGTTTGGCTCTAAGTATGTATAATTGTAATTCTTAGTCTCAGCCATGATACCATTTACTCAGAGAACTTATTTAGCATTCAAAATTCAGTTTATGATGAAAAAAACTTATTTGATATCAATACCAGGGAATCAAAATTTGACTTACATCCATTCATTTTTCTTTCAGTTTACGGTTTCTCTTTAACTGGAAACAACTATTGCTTTTTAGTCTTTCATGCCAATGTCCAAAGAGTCTGAGCTCCAGGACCATGGATTAGTTTTAAAACATTTATTACACCTGCGCAATACCAGGCTATACTGCTAGTAATAAAATAGAATGGATAATGTACTATATTAGTAAATATAATTGTATATGTAATCTTAAAATAAATGTTATCATTTACTGTTCACCTAATTTTGGACCACCCTGTATATATACTTGATTGTCAATAATAATTGTCTTAGTAAATATAATTCTGTATATAATTTCAAAATAAATGTTATCATATCCACCTACTCTTAGGCTACCTTGAATATTTTGTATTGACAGGTAGTTTTGAAAAATAAAAAAAATTTGCTAGAAAAAAAAGATCTAAAAACCTGAGTCCAGATTGTGAAGTGAAAAGAAAATCACTTAATGAAGTAATTTTAATTTTAATGACATTTGCAAAAATCTTACTTTGTAAGAAAGAAAATGTTTTCAACTGTAGCATATGTTAGGTCACTTGGAGAAATAATCTGTTAATATTTTAAAAAAAGTAAATTAGAAAAATCTTAATATTTTTCTTCTACCCACCATCCACAATATGTAAAATGGTTGCTTATATTAAATTTGCTAAAGTATCTCCAAATTAACGGGAGTTAATTTCTCATAAATCAGTTGCGAAAATAGATAACTAAGTGATAGATTACAAAAAGAATTAACAATTGAGTTAGGATTAATTACTTGCTTGATGATAAAGGGAGGAACAAAATGACTGTATTTTTTGATACAGAAGACAGGCGTTTCTAACACAAGGTGGGGATACGTTAAAATTCAAAAGAAACAGCTTTAGGATGAGAATGAAGTGCAGTGGGTAGTAATATTCCAAATATCTTTGTCAAACATGTTGAATTGGCTTGTAAATATGATAAAAACACAAAAAACCTTTAAGTTTTATATGACTTTGTTTAAACTTACAGAAAATTTGTTTTGTGAGCTCACCAATGTTCTATTCCACACAGAAGTTTACCAGTTGTCATGTCACAAAATATTGAAAAGATTCTATTTGTTGAGACAAGAAGTGATTATGTTTTTGGAGACGAATGATCAAAACACAGATGAAATAAAAGATGAAAGTTAGTTCCAAGATCTGGCTTTTTCTGCAGATATTACTGCACAATTAACTTAATTGAAAGTGCAAGGAAAGAAAAACAAAAAACTCATCACTCAGTCATCTGATGACATCAAGAACTTTGTTACAAAAATAAACTTATGGAAGTCACAGTTGTCAAATGAAAATTTCGTTCATTTTCTTATGTGCAAGGAGCTGAAAAATGATCCCAATACCGAGAGAGTATTTAGCTTTGCTATGGATGACAGTCACCTGGAATTGTTATGAAAGGAATTTCGGAAAAGATTTAGTGATTTCTAACTTTTTGAACATCAGTTTGCATTATTATTAGCACCATTCACCTTTGATGTTGCAAAGACAGAAAAAATCCTGCTGATGGAGCTATTATTAGAAAGGCAGTCGGATTTCATATTCAGAGCAAGTATCATGAAGTATGAATACCTAGGCTCTTTTTCTAACCTTCTTAAAAAGTTTAAAAACAAAAGATTATGGCAATGTTTGGTTCTCCCTATGTGTATGAACATTTATTTTCCTTCATACACACACACACACACACACACATATATATATATTTCAACAACTGACTGAACTGATGGTGGTTGTGAGCATGGCCTCTGATAGTTTTTGTGAACAAGTTAAGCATAGGATCCAAATTTAAAATCTTGAAATACAAATTGCAGTGAAAATATGCAAATGATTAATCTGGATGCAAGTTTTCTAGTTGGGCAGAAACACCATTATGTTTGCCGAACTTATTTACAGCACTGTCAGTATATAATCATGCAATTTCACTCAAATGAAAACAAAACTCATGCAGAACCTGCTCAATTCACTTAAAGTTGTCCTGGATTGTTGTAGTGTCAATCTTAGACTCAACAACAGCAATAGAAAAATGTTCAAAACTTGATCAACTGTGTTTCAAATCACCTGACATTTCATCAATCTGTTTAGCAACATTGTTTCTAGTTAATGAAATGTCTTTGAATAAGTGTGCTTTCTCTGGACATACAATTTCAACTGTTTTTATAAGGCAATGTTTACGAAATCTCTTTCATTGTAAGGTTTCCCACTCATGGTTTTCATTTGACTAAGTTTGTGGCTTACAGCAAAGGAAGTGATTTTCTGTTTCTGAATTTTCATAAAAAAGTGTGTTAAATTCCTTGAGTGTCGAAATGTGCATTGTGCCTACATATTTATCCTAGGATAGTTCATTTTATAAAGTCTTTCCAGGTTGTATTCTTTGAGTATGGCAGTGAAGTTGTTGCAAATTAAGCTATATATCTCTTCATTCAACATTGTGTCAAAATACTGTGATTCTCACTTTTCTTGAAACACTTGTTCTTATTTATTCAGCTTCTTTTTTCTCATAGCTGGAGGAGTACTATCCCATTTTAGAGTTGAAAAAGTAGGAAAAAAATAATTTTCAAAATTGATGACTCAGAATCTGAAAATTTACTGGTACATTCAAACTACAGGTAAAAAGAGATAAAGCAATTTTGATAACATTTCTAAAAAAGTTTTTGAACTGACATTTTACCTTTAAAAGCAAAAACTTTTAAAATTTTGAGAGAAATTTTTCTTTATACAATTGTTAATGAGCTGTCATGTTTTTTAGTGTGATGGCTGCTTGAGAGAATTTGTTCCTGTACACTTTTTTTAGCCACCAAGAATATCAAATATTTGTTACAATTTTTAAAATAATCTCTTTGCACTGTACTTAGTTTTTCAGTGATATAAAAATTATTCTAAATAAATTTATGAAGTAAATGGTATTCTTATTTGATATTCGATTAAAATAAATCCAAATGTGGAAATGTGATTTATATTCTTAAATACTGTAAGCAATACACTGCACCTCCTTGGCCTAACTCTCACAGCCAACCACAATTGGAACAACTATATTGAATCAATAGCTACATATACCTCTATGAATGTCAGGTCAATGTTTTGGTCCAGGAAGTTTTTTCATTTAAATCCATTTTGCACATATAATATACAAATTTACCATCTGTCTATGCACTGAGTACTGCTGTCACATCTGGTCAGATGCCACTGCTGTTCATTTCAGGGTTGTTGACAAAATCCAAAAAAGAATCTGCAATGTAATTGATCCCAACCTGGTAGCTTGATGCCAGCCACTTTCTCTCCAAGGAGATGTGGCTTCACTCTGTCCTTTCTACAAATATTTTCACAGCTTCTGCGCCAACAATCTAAGCTCCCTGGTGCTCTTTCTGCACAAATTTACTTGAGCTACTAGACTAGCCACTAGGTCCCACCCTTTTACAGTAAAAACAACCAAATGTAACTGCAGCTTCTTCTTTATCAGCTCCTTTTCTCGTTTTCCCATCTGTGGAACTCCCTTCTGTATACTTGCTTCCCTGATAGCTAGAATCTACAAGAGATTAAATGCAGTGTCAGTTTCCATCTCTTATCTCCTTGACTCCCATCCTCTCCCCGATATTCCCTATATGTTATTGTTCTTCCTTTCCACTCTACTCTCATACAGCTCTCTTCACCCCAATGTTTCCATCCTTCTTTTACCTATTCTATGACACACCTTGTGTCTTGTTCCTCTTTTTCTTCATTCTCCTCTTATATAACCCCTCACGCACCAGTGGTAGTAATGCTTTGCTTTGGGTGAAATGATTATAAAAATTGAAATTTTGGCCAGTAAATAAACAAATTAGTATCCTTTGTGCAGGTTGCAGGTGTGCTTTTTGAATCCACTTAAATGTCATCAGATTGACACCCAAATAGTCTGAAATGTTTGAAGCTTCTGGTACAAATGCCAAGCAGTACAGCAGGATGTTTCCAAATTTCTGTCTGATTGAATTGTATTATGGTGCCCTTTTTCTCATAAAATGTGCCCTACTGGACTTATTATACTGTACAATTGACAATCAAAACTAAATAATGTACATAATCCCAAAATTATAAATAGGAAATGGCAACAATTAATCAATAGTAGCTTATATATATGTGTGTGTGTGTGTGTGTGTATGAACAGTTGGTTTAATAAATAGTAAAACTAGTTTTTTGTGATAGAGAATGAATATAATGTGACTGAAAAGGAAATAAAGTACCGACCCTATGTAATCTTCCTTTTAATTTTTCTTATTTTTCATTTTTGCTATTTTTTTGGGGCAACCAACCTACTTTCCACTGTTAAAAATAACTACCATGACATTCAAACCATAACAAATGGTACCTGAGTTGTCCAGTCCACTACAATATCACCATTTACTCCCATCTTAATAAGAAATCTGTCAAGGCTAACAAAGTAAACCTGGCTTCTGCTCTTGAAATAGACCTCCATACTGCTGCCACATCTGATTGAGTGCCCCTGCTATTCTCCTCGGGGTTCTTCACAAAATACAACGGAGAATCTGTAATGTGATCAATACTGACTTGGCAGATCACCTGCAGTCACTTGCTCACTGGCATGACGTGGCTTCCCTGTACCTCTACTATAAATACTTTCACGGCTTCTGCTCCGATGAACTTAGATCACTGATGCCCCCTAGGTATGAATTTGCATGAGATACTAGATTAGCAACTAGGTCCCACCCTTTTACTGTGAAACATAAGATGTAACTGCAATTTCTACTCCAACAGCTTCTTTCCTCTCACTTCCTGCCTGTGGAATTCCCTTCCATACACTTGCTTCCCCGATGGATACAATCTCCAGGAGTTTAAATGTAAGGTCAATAGACACCTCTTAATACACTAACTCGCATCCATTCTCTCAAACACCCTTCCCATCTACCCAACCCCCATCCTTGCTATTCTTACCTGTCTATCACTCTCCTTCTGACATTTCCTATATCTAAGCACTCTTTCAAATCACTTTCCCCCAAGTAACCCCCTGCGCAATAGTGGCAATGGAATGCCTTGCTTGGGGTGAAATGATTAAAAAATAAAAAACTGGGGCCAGAGATGGTGTGTAAATTTTGATGCTGCAAAAGCAAAACTGCTTTCAGTAACCACAGTAGACAAACATTTTCTGCCCGTCAATAACAAAGCGGACACTAGTCTCCTGGAAAACAATATATTGCACCTTGGCCTCACTTTTTCAACTGACTTGAAGTAGAATGACTACATCGAATCATTAGCTGCATCTACTACAAGGGAGGTTGTGTCACTGTGTTGGGCTTGGAAGTTTTTCTCAGCAGAGTCTATCTTGCATAAAATAAAAATCTATAAATTTATAAATCTACCCTTCATCCATGCATTGAATACTGTTACTATGTCTGGTTGGGTGCTCCTGCTATTCATCTCAAGGTTCTTAGCAAAATCCAAAGTCAGATCTGCAATGGCATCTGAACTTCCGTCACTTTCTCACTGACATTACATGGCTTTCCTCTGTCTTTTTTTTTTTTAATCATTTCACCCCGAGCAAGGCGGAAACGCCACTGATGTGCAGGGGGTTACATAAATGTAAAAAGATTAATTAGAAAAGAGTGAGGAGTACAAACTAGTTAGAAAGGAACAATAGAAAGCTGAGAAAGCAGGTGCGATGACAGATACATAGGTGGAGAGAAAGGGAAGGTTATACAGGGGAGGGGAGAAAGCTAGAGTCCAGTGGTTAGTAGATGAGTATTGACTTTGCATTTAAATTTCTGGAGGTTGTAGCCGTCAGGAAAGCAAGAATACGGGAGCGAGTTCCACAGGCAGGAAGTGCGAGAGAGGAAGCTGCAGGAGTAGAATTGTCGTCTGCATTTGGCTAACCTGAGTGTGAATGGGTGGGACCCAGTTGCCAGTCTGGTTGCACGAGTAAACACCTGTTGAGGAGGCATCAGTGACTTAAGCTCATCCAAGCAAAAGCCATGAAAGTATTTATAGAACAGACAAAGGGAGGCCATATTTCGACGATGGGGAAGTGGCTGCAGTCGAGTCACCAGATCAGTACCTATCACATTACAGACTCTCCTTTGGAGCTTGTCAAGAACACTGAGGAGAATGGCAGGGGCACCTGACCATAAATGGCAGCAGTACTCCATGCACGGACGGATGGTTGACTTGTATATATGCAGGTTGGATTCAGGTGGAAAAAACATCCTGGATCGACATAGTGACCCAATCTTCTTAGCAGTAGATTTTTCTATGGATTCAATATAGTGGTTCCATTTGAGGTCTGAGGACAGGGTAAGTCCGAGGAGGCATAGTGTATTACTCTCTTTTCTACAAATATTTTTATAGCAACTGCTCTGATGAGCTTTTTTTCTTCTGGTACCCTGACCATATGAATTTAAGCATGCTATTAGGTTAGCATTTTGGTGCAGTGGATATGAAAAACGGGAGAACCGAGTTTGAATTCCTTTTGAATTCATTGCATTAATTTATGCACAAATACCCTTGGGAAAGGTATTAATATGTGTTGGGACGCCCACGCCTATTCGGCTATAATGGACTATTCCATTACTATATAAAGTAATGGTGGCATTTACGTAAGAGAGTGTGCCGAGCAGCCGATTGACAAGTCAGTCGTAGACTTCCGGTGACGACCCGGAAGTACCCATTGCTCATACTACGTCTTATGACGGTTGAGACGACTAACCTCTATTCTTGTATTGGATACTAATAACCTGTGTAAATACTATTTTCACGGAATACAACAATTAACCTATTCCTGTTGTTGAGTTATTTATTCTTACTCACGACATAACAATATGTCTCTTCCCCCTAGATAGTAGTACAGATTGGGTTCTATATCCTTGGTTGGCAACCAGTCTACTGCAGAAAACAATGGCAACCTAGTGTGCAATGTGTGTTTTGGTACAATGGATATCAACTTGGAATGAAAAATTGGGGTGCCAAATTTGGATTCCACTTGAATTCCTTGCATTCACTTACACACAAATACCCTTGGAAAAGGTATTAATCCATCTCTTCTCTTCAGATATGAGTTAAATAATAGGACAGATTGGGTTCTATAGCTTTGGCTAGCAACCAGTCTGCTGCAGAAAGCAATGGCAACCTACTGCAGGATAATCTTCTGCCCAGTCAGTCATGTCTCTTTTAAGACATGATCGGCCAAAGAATGTATCACGTATGACACTTAACTGACTGACTGACTGACTGGGAAAATCTTTTGCCCAGTCAGTCATGTCTCTTTTAAGACACGATCGCCCAAGTGTCTATTACAAATGGCACTTAATTGACTGACTGACTGACTGACTTGATTGGTTGGCATCCAGAGAAAAAGAGTGAGAATGGGAATGAATATAATACAAATGAAAATGAAATAAAAGTTATTTATCTTTTTGGTAAATAAGTTGAATTCAAATGAGCTGATTTATATGGATATATAGTAATGAACATCGTCAAAAGCAGGAAATAAATCTTTTTTTTTCTCTTTATTTTGACATGTATCTTCTATATATTTTCTTTTAATAGTTGGAAACACATGACTTGAGTTATAAAAATAATTTTAATTTCTAAGTGTGTATATTGAAAGTTATAAAGTTTTAAATAACTTATTTATCATTGGTGTTAGATGACTTTCAACATGATAATTGATATCAATGTTAAATGACATTTAATTTTGATATTTCATACGAATTGTAAATTGATTAAATTTTACCTTAAGTTGTTTTTTTTTTTTGTTGGAATCTCTTGTTTCATTAATAATATTTTATGAAAAAACTTATTTGAAGTTAGTCTACTAATATGTTTTTAATGATGTATCTGTCATAATTTAAGAGCAGAAAATTTATGATTTATCAAATTTTAACTTTTAGAAATTTTCATAATTATTCCTGATGCACATATATTAATGAGCTTGTTTCACTTCAAGGTTTATTGATATCTTTAGCTTTTTACATTGACTGGAAAATGCCCAAAATAAATTTTTAGTGTTAATAAAAAGCATTGTATTTTATTTTTCTTTCTGACTATTGCCAGTAAGGTTAAACTGATCTTGATCTTCACATAAATTGATCCTAGATCATTGTTACTGATTCACTGAGTCTCAATGTGACTGTTCTTTTCTTGATTCCAGTTCTTCCTTGTTCATCAGTTTAAATTTCTCTCTCCTTTTGTCTGAACTTTGTTTAGTTCAAGAATCATCTTTTGTTCAACGTGATGCATTATAAAATATTGCTTTTGGAATTATTCTAAAAAGATATTGACTTAAGCTTTCTTTTTGTTTATGCATTTTTTTTTTTTTTTAGAATTTAGTTTATTTTTGGGTTATATGGAATAATAGTATTTAGATGAACACAGCTGATCTGTTTATCTTCCAGGTCCATGCAAAACAGAAATGAAGATACTAAGATTGTTTGGTAGTAATGTTTCAAGGGATAATTTACTTGCTTAGAAAATCTGTGTTTTTAATTTACTTTTTTCCTGGAATACACAATCAACTATTGACACCAACAAAGAACATATCATCCAGTTTCATTCCTTGTATTATAAGTTGTTTATTATAGTGGTCAATACTCAAATAATTATTCACAAAAACTGACCCAGTGTGGTAGCACCTGTTAGGGTCCCAGCTATGGGTAAATAACTAACCACCAAACTGGGGTCAAACTACTATGAAAGTTTAAAAATAGACTTTATAGAGAAAAGAAAATATTACTAGCAATACATTTTTGAAGGAAATGAATATTACCAGTGATATATTTATGAAGAAAAGTATTACCATCGATACATTTTAGGAAAAAAATACATACCAGCAATACATCTGACTCTCAATGAAAACCACTTTACAAAATACATCAATGAAACCTGATCTACAAACTTATTTCTTACAAAAAATACATATTCTGTTCAAATCTCTCATGAAAATCTTGTCAGCATTAAATAACCCATTGCTGTAAAACAAAC